>JAESUZ010003645.1:0-151653 GCA_017311185.1 Proteles cristata cristata | reverse complement strand
GACGTTTAAAAGCCACTCAGGCAGCACATTCTTTCTTAAAGTTTGACAAAATTCATTAGTGTAGCCACCCAGGCTTCACATCTTCTTTGTGGGGTAGCTTTTATTACAAATTCAGCTTCTTTAATCATTATAGGCTATTCAAGTTTTCTGTTACTTCTTGGTAATAATGTATTTTACAAAGACTTTTCATCTAAGTTGTCAAATTCACTGGCTCTTAGCTGCTCAGAATATTCCCTTAAAAGTCTCTTAATATCTGTAGGATCCATACTGATGTCCCCTATTAGGAAGAAAATTAAAATAACTGATTTACGTTTTTAAAAATATTAACATTTATATAAATAAATTCCCTGTAAACACTGCTTTGGTTTTACATCACAAATTTTATGTTCTATTTTCACTGTTAAAGTTTAAAATATCTTTGAATTTTTCTTGTGACATCTCTTGAGCAATGGACTATACAGAAGTGTTTTGTCCAATTTCCAAATATTTGGCCTGAAATGCATTTAGTCATAACTCATCCTTTGTTTAATTCAATCTTTCCACTTTGTGGCCTAGGAAACATTTTATTCTGGTGAACACACCATGTTCACTCAGTTGTCAGGTGTAATGCTTTATAAACCCCAATAAGGACAAGGTGGCTCATAATAATGTTCAGATCTTCTAGGTCTTTGAGAAGGTTTAGTTTCATTCTATCAACTGCTGAAAGAGTTAAAGTTTCAATCTGATCGTGACATTATTTGTCTTTAGTTAATCCTTGTTTCATACAGTAGAGTGACACTGTATTAAGTGAATAAACAATAAACATTTACGATCACGTTTAAGACTTCTTGCTAAATTGACTTTTTATCATTATGAAACATTCCCTTTACTTGATAGGAATCATCTTCTCTTGAAATCTGTTTTATCTGATATGAATACAGTCATTCCAACCTTCTGCTTACTGTTTTCATGCTCTTTTTCCACCTATTTATTTACTCAACCTACTTCCATTTAAAGCCTTTCTTAAACTAGTTTAGAACAGCTATATGCTTTATAGACTGGAGGTGTGCCTTAGTTTTTTCAGTCCATCTTGGTAACCTCTGCCTTTTCAAAGGGGTGTTTCTTCCACTGGCAAACTAATGCAATTATTGATAAAATGAGGCTTGCTGCAGCTACCAACTATTACTCGCTTTCTATTTGTAGCCTGTGCTTTTGTTCCTCTTCTTCCTTTCTCAACTTTTAAAAATACACTATGTCAATATATTCTACAATTTAGTTTTCCTTAGTGTATTTTTATCTGTACTCCTTGATATTATGTTTTCAGTGGCTGCTCTGAAGGTTACACAACATAAATCTTTCACTTTTCAAGGTCCACTTATGACTAACATTTTACAATTTCACACAGTATGTAGAAACTTGTAACAACCACATAGGTCCATGTTCACACACAACATAAGCTGAAAACACAAGACAATTTTATTTCTTCTTCATTAAATAGCTATATGTACTAAAGAAACTAAGAGGAAAAAGACCCATCCTCCCCCCCAAAAATCTATTCTATTTACCCAGGAATTTACTACCACTGGCATTCATTTTTAAATAGCCAACTTTCTATGTGCTCTTATTTCTTTGAAGTTTGAAAACTCTACTTCATCTTCAGTTTGAAGATATTCTCAATGGTTACAGAATTCAGGGTTGGCAATACTTTTAATATTTAAAGGATATTTTATTCTTTTCTGGCCTCCTTACTTTCTGTTAAGTCAGCCATTAACTGTATTATATTTCCTCTGTATGTAATGTGTGATGTTTCTCTTGCTGCTTTAAGGCGTACAACAGTTCTGCTCTAAGATGCTACAGTGTGGCCTCCTTTGTGGTCATTCTGATTATTGTATGATAAGCATCTTAAATTTATAGATTTATGTCTTTCAAATTTTTGAGATCCCTGCCATTATTTCTTCAATTATTTTTATTTCATTTATATGCTCTTCTTTACAGAACTCTGATTACGCATATGTTAGATAGAGCATTTGACATGTTATTACCTTTATCTCAACTTTTTCCTCTCCCTGTTATTTACAAATCTGCATACTCCTTCTCCAGCAGTTAAATCTACCCAACCATAAATGTTTTCTTTCAGATACTCTATTTTCAGTTCTGGAATACCATTTGGTCTTTTTCATTGTTTCGATTTTTCTAAGATTTTCTTTTTTGTATTTTATCTTACTTTATAAGAATCATTACAACAGCTACTTTAAAATACATGTTTTGTTAGTTTCAACATCTGGAGGTTGGAATCAGTTGACTGTAGAGTGTGATTAATTTTCAAGTTTTAATTTTGAACTATATGCTGATTCTGGCTTTTGGTTATTTTTTCTTTTGAAGATATATTTTTACTTTGGTAAACAATTATCTTGATTCAATTCAGAACTGCAAACTTTGTTTCCTGGGTATCGAGTCTAGTCTCAGTTCAGATCTTCATCTGAGATCCTTTATGTCTGTTCTACATGTGCGTGATTCAGTGGTTAGCAAGAATTTGGGGACTTATTCTCCTGTCTCTTTTCCTTCCTGGATTCCCCTTTCCCAACAATAAGGATTTCCTCTAGGTTAGAATTAGTGCCACCTACTGTGCTTGAACCCTGAAAAAAAAAAAAAACAGAAACAAAAAAAAGCTAAGCAAAATATAAGCTTACCTCCTCTAAATTCTAATTGTATTCATTCCCCAGCGCTTTGATGTAGCCATATAAAATACAAAGGATAATCTTGTATTATATATATATTTTAGAGTTGCTCTTTGCAGATGAATCTATCTTGACAGGAATTCATTTATTACTAGAAGCAGAAGGCCTCAAGTTCTTACTTCTAAACTCTTCCTTCCAGAGGGACAGTGATAATCCAGTATTCAAACCAGCAGGCAGCTTGGCCCTGGTTACAGGTACAATACTCTCTCTTTCCTCTTACCCCTAGAAACATTTCCTAGGGGGTAGTGACAGCAATTTCCTCTATCCACAAGTGACACAGCCCACCCCAAAACCCAGTACTTGGCTCCGTGAAATTGGCTCCAGTCCCCATTACTCATGCTTCGAGTCAATTTCCTGTCCATCTAGGCCTTAATTATCCCAGAACTGAGTGAGTTTTCCACTTTAGTCCTTGCTTACAGCTATGTGTTTCTGCTTCACAGGAGGAAAATATACATACACACTAACAAACACAGCTATTGGACAATATAAATCTCATAACACAAGGGGCACCTGGGTGGCTCAGCTGGTTAAGCATCCGACTCGGCTCAGGTCATGATCTCAGTTTGTGGGTTGGAGTCCCGCACTGGGCTCTGTGCTGACAGCTCAGAGCCTGGAGACCGCTTCAGATTCTGTGTCTCCCTCTCTCTCTGCACCTCACCTGCTCACACGCACTTTCTCTCTCCCCCCCAAAACTAAAATAAACATAAAAAATTAAAAAATAAATCTTATAACACAATGTTGAAAGAACTAAAATTAGGTATGAAAATAGAAAATTAATTCAACAGTACACATGAGTTCCAGTTAATAACCTGAATACAAGATACTAAGGGAAACATTAATTAAGGATTGCTGAGTATCTGTGATGTGGCAAGCACTGTGCGTGTTGCAGAAATGATTAAGACAAAAGTTCTCACTCTGAATGGAGATACAGATTAGTATGGGATTGATGGAGTACAAAACAACTTTGTCCGAATATATTGTTGAAGACTTAGAAAAGGATTTTAAAATATCCAAACAGGATCCAACACACAGACTAGGGATTTGGAAACTCTGAAGAGATCACAAATCACATGACTGTAAAGGGCACTCTTCCTCATTTGTACAGTGAGGGTTCCTGTGGCTGGGGATGGCCTTCAAATTTAGGCATATTTTTTAATCATACAACTCTCAATTACTCAGATTTTACCAACTGATCCCTCAATTACTTATTTTTCTAAAATCAAAAAGCAACTCTAGATTTATATGAAAGCTCAACTGCCTCCAAAATTTCATAAAGATTAGTATTCTGTTAAATAAACCCTATTGAAGCCACTATGTATATCCAAAGTAAAATCTAAGAATCTGTATATATACCCATGATCTCTACCCTCCTTTGACACCTTAATGGTAGTAATACAAATAAAATATGTTGGGAATGACCAAAAATTATTTTCTTCAAAATTTTAGGAGTTTAGATGCTAAAGTTATATGTACACATACATATACACACAATAAACATATATAATTACACATATACATACACAATATATACTCACACATACATATACATGTATACACACACAATCTTCTCTGACCCCTAAATTCTATACAGGCTATGATAGCACAGTACATGCATTGCTTTTAATTAAAACACAGAAAATGTATTTCTTCCTCTTCCATTTTGACTAATATTAATAATTCTGGATTTTCCAAATCCTCTTCCTTCTAGCTATCCTTGGTCAATTTTCCTAGGTCACATACTTATTCTTGCTGACCCTTAGCATCCGTTAGTTGTTACTCCTGAAAATACCCAGAATCCTCATTAAATCTTTTATTTTATCATTCAGTAGACTACCCATAACCGTAACTTTGCACATCCTTTATCGGCCACTGTAGATATGAATCAATTTCAGGGACAAAAAACAAATGGCGAAAAAATCAGAGTGAGCCACACACAACGCATCGCACTCAAGTGGCTGACACATGCAGTGTGCTGCACCGAGCTCACTGAGAAAACAGGTGTCCCCCAAGCTAACATTCATTGCTTGACAGTGCAGGACAGCGGGCGGGGCACAGGAAAACCTGCATATTGCCAATTTACCACAGTACATTTATAAATACTTTTAAACACTAAAAGAATCAGCACCAGGGAGCCTGGGTGGCTTAGTTGGTTAAGCGTCCGACTTTCGCTTAGGTCATGATCTCGCGGTTCGTGGGTTCGAGCCCCGCGTCGGGCTCTGTGCTGACTGCCAGCTCGGAGCCTGGAGCCTGTTTCAGTTTGTGACTCCCTCTCTCTCTGACCCTCCCCTGCTCACGCTGTCTCTCTCTCTCTCCTAAAAATAAATAAAACATTAAAAAAAATTTTTTTTTTAAAAAAGAATCAGCACCAAGAAGAGGAGCATCTAACAACATGTATATAGGGTGTATATATACTTTTTACATCCTTTACATACATGACTTGAGATCTCTCTACAGCAGACCTTAGCGGCTATTAATTATTCAAATTATACAGATTCAGGATACAAACTATAGGAAGGTAAACTAATTCCACACTAACATGTAATTTTCTTATTTGACAAGAAGGAAGCTTAAAAAATAAAAGTTCAAATGACTTAAAATATAAAAGGAGCTTCTGAGTGGTCTGCAATTATCTGGCAGCCAGTAGCCACAAAACTTCCAAATGACATTTCAGAATATTAAGAAAATTGTATGTGTTGGGGTTCAGTTGGTTGAGCACCTGACGTCAGCTCAGGTCATGATCTCGTAGTTCATGAGCTCAAACTCTGTGCTGACAGCTCAGGGCCTGGAGCTTGTTTCAGATTCTGTGTCTCCTTCTCTCTCTGCCCTTCCCCCTGGTCACACTCTGTCTCTTTCTCTCTCTCTTTCAAAGATAAACAAACATTAAAAAAAGAATTTTTTTAAAGAATATAGTCTGTCTCTTTAATAAAGCTTTTATGAAGCAGCAAAAAATATATATAAAATACAATGTTAAAGTCTATGGAAGTATAAAGGGCATATCTTGGGGGTAAATAATTTTCTATTCTCAAAGAATGTACCCAAAGACAAAGTTGCTATCAAACAGCTGGAAAAAAGTCAAGTTACTTTTCTTTACCTCATGTCTTCCCAACAAAATAAAGAAAGGCATTATAGCTGCTTAATACACATTTTAATTGAGTGCTGCCACCGGGAGGAAGAAAAATGTGGAAGCACTACTTTCCATCTCAGACAAAGCAGGCAATTAACAGCCATTATGGCACAATCCCTTATCACCAAAATACACAATGGACGCTAACTTCCCTCAAAGCCAATGCTCTGTTACCAAAAAGCCTAGCTGGTGTTTCAGGGTCACATTCACTTCTCTATTACACAAGCATACATTTACTGCTCAGTCAGACACCTATAATTAAACACAAGAAGACTGTAATGCTAATATTCAGGCTAGCTTGCATGTAAGGGGCTTCCCCCTCCTCCCCATACAGATGATTGCTTTTCATTTCAGAGTTTCAAGCAGCTACAGTTCACTTAGTTTTGATTACATGGCAATTAGATATGCAAATGTATAAGATCCGGAAAAATACTTTTTCAAACATCAGATTGAGCAATCAGGCCCATTCTCTTCTCTTGTATATACAAGCAGCTCATTAAACAACTATTGTCTTAAAAAACACACACACACACACACACACACACACAAAAACCCCAAAACATTTCTGTCTTACATGCCTTGGGTTATTTATTTATTATTTTAAAAACATTATCCTAGACCAAATCTTTCTTGGCAAAACCCAGTTTGTGTGTATGTGCTTGTGCTGGGTGGGGAGGCATGGAAAAGAACACATCCTGATTTACACTATTAGGGTTACTTCGAGACTGGTCAAGTAATTTGCTATAAAGATTTTAAAATATACAACTTAAAACTTTCCATTAAATGACACCTATTATTAACAAAACCTAAAATATTACAAGTAATAGTAATATGCATTCCAACTATTTCAGAAACTTTTTCTCTTATTTTACAGGTTTACATTCTAAGCCGCATGCAGACGTTAGCGAAGAATCCTATATATTCTGGAGGAGGGGTGGTAAAAACACCTGCACTTCAGGAAGAGCAAAACGTGTTACTTATATCTGTGGCTGTGACTTGAAAATCTAATATGGTCACCAACATTCTTTTAAAATGTACTTCTACAATGTCTCTATCTTGGCAATGTTACTCTTAGGTTTTAAATTTCAACTTTGCCTTAATTCTTAACCTCAAGTCCTAATGAATTAACATATAAAGTGTCTGTTGGCTTTCCTTTTCTTTTCTTCTTTTGTATAATCTAAATCATAGGTCAATCATTTATATTTAAGTAAATTTTCAAATGATTCTTCAGCATTATCTATTTGATGCTGCCTTACTCTGAAAAATTCAAGAAAGTGGTGTTTAAAATTCTGCAGTAAGAACATAATTTTTTAATGGGCATCAATTATGCCCACATTTCACCAAGGACATCAGAAATATAGGGGCGCCTCGGTGGCTTAGTCGGTTAAGCGTCCGACTTTCGCTCAGGTCATGATCTCACGGTTCGTGGGTTCGAGCCCCGCGTCGGGCTCTGTGCTGACTGCCAGCTCAGAGTCTGGAGCCTGTTTCAGAGTCTGTACCTCCCTCTCTCTCTGACCCTCCCCTGCTCAAGCTGTCTCTCTCTCTCCTAGAAATAAAAAAAATAAAAAAAAAAAAAAGAAATATAAATCACTGCTCTGGGTGAGGAAACAGGATTAGTAAAATTAAATATTACACTGTATCTTTAGAGTACAAGTACTTTGGAAGTTGAGCAAGGGAAAATTAGGTAAGGCCGAAGTGCTCTGATGGTGCTGATTTAAAATGAACTTGGAAGAAAGTTCCCTCGTCAATGCCACCTTTGTCTCCCACCTCAACTTCAAGAGCTTCCTCACATATCCCCTTGCTTCAATTCTTACCCACCTCCCTACACACTGACAACCCTTACAGCCCATTCTCTAAATAATTTGAGACAATTCTTTTTAAAAATATATCAGAGTACTGGGTGCCTGGGTGGCTCGGTTGATTAAGCTTTTGACTTAGGCTCAGGTCATGATCTCAAGGTTCAGGAGTTAGAACCCCACATTGGGCTCTGTGCTGACAGCTCAAAGCCTGGAGACTGCTTCGGATTCTTTCTCTCTCTCTGCACTTCTGTCTCAAAAAAAAGAATGAAATTTAGAGGCCTGGATGGCTCAGTCGTAAGGCATCTGACATTGGCTCAGGTCATGATCTCACAGTTGGTGAGTCTGAGTCCCACACTGGGTAAGCTTGAGCCCGGTTTCGGGTAAAAACACGAGCCCCGGGTGAGCCTTGCTTCTCTCTCTCTGCCCCTTACTCACTTGCGTCCTCTCAATTAGGGCGCAGGCTATATTTATTGTCTAGGTATAATCAGTGATAATATCTCCTTTCAATTCCACAGTGTCCTGGTGCCGACGACAAACTGCATAGCCACCCTGAGATTTGGACCTTGTTTGGTGCTCAACTTCTCCTATGGAACACTACAGGCAAAAAGGCGGTCAGCACACACTTCCTGAGTACCAACTATGCGGCGGGCACTCAAAGCTCCACCCTGAGGACAGAAGGTGAACAAAGTGAGTAAGACAGCAGTCTGCTCTCACAGAACACACCCCTCTAAAAGGAGGACAGACATAATAAACACATAAAGTATCTCAAAAGCGATGATGGATATGAAGAAAAACGTAGGAGGAAAAAGGATAAGAGGAGAGTGGAGGGTCGCTCTATCTGAGCAGAGTGGTTATAGAAGGTCTCCAAGAAAAAGTGAATTTGAACAGAAATTCGAAATGAAATGGGGATCAGGTTACAGAGTGCTGGAGGAAGAGCACTGCAGACAGAGGGTGTACAAAACCAAACTGCAATGAAAGCATTAGCACGCTCACAGAATGAAAGGACAGGCGCTCAGTCACAGAGGCAGCAAATTGAAGAGAAGTCTGGAAGGCAGCTGGACAAGATTGCGTTGGGCCTGTTAGCCACAGTTAAGGTCTGACTCTTAAGTAAATACGTGAACATACACTGTAGGATTATCTTAAAAATTCACTATAGCTGCTAGAGGCAGACAGGTAGGAACAGAAGATATAAGGGAATCAGAAGGCTACTGAGGAAAAGTACACTGTAGTAATCAAACTCAGGCACTCAAACCAGCCTGGGTTCAAATCCTGACTAAGCAATTCACTAGCTTGGGTTAAGAGAAGGTTTTTAACATCTCTACCCTTGTTTCCTCAAGGATAAAATTAGAATAAAAACAGTAGCTACTTCAAGGGACTGTTTGAGGATTAAAAGGATTAATTCACATGGAATGAAGATAGAGCACCTAAATCTAGGAACTGCTTAGTGCTTTGAGGCCTTAACATCAGTACCACCACCACCTCACCACCAGCAATATGTCAGCATTCCATTCACCACTCACTCCCACCTCAACCAAAGAAGTCAAGATGTTAAGTAAGCAAAGTGGAATTCAGGGGAGATTCCAGTTGAGAGAGATAAATTCTAAAGCCAAAAAAAGGAGTATACATGTAATAGAGAATGAGATCTTAACCTATCAGAAATGAGAATCATTACAGTTGAATGTCTACTACTAAATATGAAGCAAAAGACAGAGTTAGAAAAACCACAACTTTGCACACACTGTATTATACTAATAATGACTGTGGGCAAGAGTCATTAACCAATGCTAAGACTACTGGGCAAGATCTCGTTGACGAGAAGATATTTACAAAGTTTCAAAGTATCTCCCAGAAATTAGTTATTAATTTAAATGGGGGGGGGGGGAACTACCTCTGCAGTGAAAAACTATGACTGACATCATTTTAACCAAATGATCAATGTTGATATCATCAAAACACGGGGCAAACTGATACTGTGTAACTAATGCTATGTGCTAATGACAGATCACTTTTTAAAGCCATTCCTGCCAAAAATGCACGACCTGAATTTAATGATGAGAAAACAAAGAAACAAATACAAACCAGGAATGACAATGAAAGGCTGAGCAGCTATTTCAAATCAGAGATACAAATGTCATGTGTGGTCTAAACTGGTTTCTGGGACAGAAAGAATTTAAATGAATGGAAAATTGGAGAAATCTGAGTTTAGAAAGTCTATCAAAGAACATAATATTAAAGCAGTATTAAATTCGCTAGATTTGAAGAAAGAGACCTTAATGATGTAAATGGGGTTCTTGTTCTAAGAAACTGCACTCTAAGATAGGGATGAGGGTATCAGAGCATCTGCAACTTCACTCTCAACTGATTCGGGAAAGGAAAGAGTAGTAATTATTTTACACACACATGTACATAAGGTCAAGTCTCATGACTGAGATAGTTATGATCTATAAAGTCACTGTGAACACTGAATTAGAGAATACTGAACCCCCGCTCCTGAGGGAAACACAGGGCTATGCTACTGAGAGCCTCTAGTCACAATACTTTACCCAGTCAGTGGAAATGTAATCCTGTTTTATGTATGTTTACATTTCAAGACACCTTTTAAAAATATACACTGTTAATTCATTAATACTGATCTCACAGCCAACAACACTGTAACTCACTCCTGAAGGAAGGCAGACACCAAGTGTGCTTAGAAGCAGACAGCAGTTTGCTTTGGAGTCATTTTTAACATCAAAATCACCAAAAGGCAACTATGCAAAAACCATAGGACTAACTAGACAGTGAAAAGAACACTTAAGAAGAGCACTAGAGCTAAACCCAGAAGACTAGTGTTGCTTTCCTCAACTTCAGCTGACACCAAGAGCACTGGAGGACTAACAGATTTGGTTCTGTGGCTCTAAGTCCATGAAAAATTGTGAGTATGCCTCAAGTATTAATTTGGGAATTACTAATATATTGTAGCAAGTGGGTGAATTCACAAATACACAATCTGAAAATAATAGACATTAACTGTATGTATGTAAATGAATACATATATATACATATAGAAACAGAGGAAGAGAATACAGAAGCGTACAAAGATGTACAAAATGTAAATAAATCTGGCAAATCTAGGGGAAGGGTACACAGGATTCACTGCCCCACTCTTCCAAATTTTCTATATGTATACATATGTATTTTTTCAAAAAGATAATTAAAAGACAATATGAAATAGTGGTTTGGCGTAGCAGCATTGACAGGCAATATAAAAATGTGTTCATTAACGTGCAAACATATATATTAACAGATTTAACCTCACTAACCAAAAATTTGCAGGTTAAGACAATGTATTTTTGTCCCCCAATTTTAGAGAAGATATATTACACAAACATTCTCACTTCCTGTTCAGACTGCTTATAATTTCAAATAGTAAAAGGCAATTCTGGTAATACATTTTTAACCAGCCAATTATACTTCTATAAATTTATCCTATGTGCAAATGTTCTTCACAACATTTTCACAGTAAAAACAATTCGTTTTTAATATGTACATGAGATTTCATGGGAACAGATATAATATTCTTAATAAAATAGATCAGTTTACAAAAACATATGGTCTCAAAATGCGCATCAACATAGAAATGTAACACTTGCCTCCAAAAGGGAAAGATTATGACTAAAAGCACAATTGTCTAATATTTTTATACTAAAAATGAAAGGCTTTCATAATTAAGGAAAAATTTTTATTTTGCAATAAATATGCTTAAGTACTTTAGCTTTTACTTCTTGTGACTTCTTTTAAAGTTGTGACCTCTTTTAAATTTTAAAGGTCTTAAAACACTTCCATGCAACAGCCTGATTATATTACACATCTCTAAGTTCAAGGATACTTCCAATTACTCAACTGTCTATCATTCTATAATTTTGTAATATTTTAAATTTTCATTGCTCAGAAATCTATTTTGTTTACATTTTAACAGGCATCTTTTATTTAAAAACCAAAAAATGAATAAAAACAGAAAAAGAGAAATGGTCAAAGGAAATGAAGAATGTGTCAATGAAAACATGCAAATTACCATTTACCAAAATTTTTAAATGAATACTTAAACTAATTATTTTTCATTACTTATTTTTCTAGTATAATTTATTGCCAAGTTAGCATACTTACAGTGTATACTGTGTGCTCTTGGTTTTGGGGGTAGATTCCCGCGATTCACCCCTTACATACGACACCCAGTGCTCCTCCCAGCAAGTGCCCAACAACAAACCCCCCAGTTTGTTCTCTGTATTTAAGAGTCTCGTATGGGAATGCCTCCATCTCTTATTTGAAACTATTTTTTCCCATTCCCTTCCCCATGGTCTTCTATCAGGTTTCTGAAGTTCCACATATGAGTGAAAATATAGGTCCTGATCTCACCATTCAGGGGTCTGACCCCACACATTGGGCTTGGTACTGACAGCTCAGAGCCTGGAGGCTGCTTCACATTGTGTCTCCCTCTCTCAGTGCCCCTCCCCTGCTCATTCATTCTCTCTCTCTCAAAATAAACATTAAAAAAAATCAATAAAAAAAACAAGAAAACACATAATTTTATAATTTAAATGAACACAAGTTATCAGTCAAATTAATCTTATTAGTTACAAAGATGAAATTACACAAAACTTTCTTCACATCAGATTTTTTAAAGCAACATTTTCATCATGAGATGATTAGTCTTCTATATGTAGAATACTTAATAGGTATTTGAATTCAGCAAAAACTTAAAACACTTATAGGCCTTAGGGCACCTGTGTGGCTCAGTTGGTTATGCATTCGACTCAGGCCATGATACTACAGTTCGTGAGATCGAGCCCCACAATGGGCTCCACACTAACAGAGAGAAACTTGCTTGGGATTCTCTCTCTCCCTCTCTCTCTGCCCCTCCCCTGCTCACATTCTCTCTCTCTCAAAAATATAAACTAAAAAAACCCCTAACCTTACAGACCCTATAGAACATGTCTAACTGTGATAATTTCTATTTATCCTCTTCTAAGTAAGAAATAATTCACAAAATAAAAAATTATTTCAATAACCTGAGAGTCACAGCTTTAATTTTTTGGACCCAGAGGCTGTGATATTGTCCTGGTATGACAATTTGTGACCAAAAAACTTTTAATAACTACACTTGTCTTAAAAAGCAAAACAGTTAACAACTATACATAAAATAAAAGTTAACATGTTTTAAAATCAAAAGAGTAACAATAAAATGTTTTTCAATCATTCTCTCTCATAACTGGAGTAAATGGAAAAATAAAACTAGTAGGACAGATCAGTTTGGCCCACAGGCTTAAGAAACTGCCCATTATTTTGTTAATATGACAGAATAAATTTTCCAATCAAAGTTTCTTGTTAAAGGATTTCTGAAAAAGAATGTCAACTGATGTGGCATAAATATGCACAGAAGCAACGTTCCAATACTAATTCTGTCAACAGAGAAGGAGACCTCTGAAAAGAAAATCTGTTATATACAACACTGACTACAAGGTGCTCAAATATTCCTTAGCTAAATTGACTGCAATCCAATCAAGACCTAATTTTAAAAGGCTCATTAACAGCATCTAGTGATAAAATGGACTCTTCCTTTTCACTGAAACTCATATCTCATTTCATTAGACATGGACAATTAACTCATCTTGGTATTAGATCTACGGTGAGTAATTAGCTTAAGTTTTACAGGTTATATAATATGTTACTTTACTAATGAAAACAAAGGTTTATTCTCATTGGATTCATCTTTTTTCTCCTCAAAGAGCGTCTCACCAATTTTAATAACTGTACACTAAATAAACAGAAATTTTAAACCCTATCTGTCTCAAGCAATTAATGTGGCAAAGCGGTGGCTCTATTCTGTAAGCGTCCTGAGATACTATCCAATCTGAAATAAACATATAATTTTTATGTTTATACTTTTTCTATGTTTATACTTTTTATACTAGTTTATACTTTTCTATCTTAAAGTAACACTAAGCGACTTGAGTCCATAATAAACATGTAATTAGAAAAGCAGAGTAAATATTCTGAAATGAATTTTATTTTAAAAACACACAGAGCAAAACTATGAGAATGAGGAGAAGAACTGAGTAGGGAGGGAGAAAATGCCACGGAGCTGGCTTCCGGCTCTGGGAAAGCAGCAGACCCTGTCACAAGCTTAGGTATCTGACCCGGTGCTATAGGATGTACAGCCAGCATGTAGAAAGATCAAGTGTGTTTACAGACTTTCATAGCATTCCAACTGGATAATTTTTATCTGCTGATATAAAAGTTTTAAACAGGACTGAACTTGCCTTTTCCAAATTCTATTTATCTGACAATTTCAGTACAGTTTACAAAAGGGTTGGTCTACAATGGATTTCAATTTTTTTTGTGATGATCTTTTATGGCAGATTATTTGAGAAACAGTAATTTAACTCTTCCAGAAAGGCATGCCTTCTTTACTATTTAAAAAGAAACCTACAATCACTTTGAGGTTGAAGCTAAATTCAAGGTCAAAACTATAACGTTAAAAAAAAAAGACTAAAGTTAGTACTAGGGAATTAGATTATAGCTAGAGAAGGACACTTTGAAGACCTAAGTACTACTATCTAATAATGGCAAAGGCTCTAAGGTTTAGAGATTATATTTGTTTTGAATTCAAAGTAGAATTAAGATCAGCGGGTCTACATTTCAAAGACACCAATTTTATCTCCACAAGGAAGAACTTTCTAACAAACTTGGTCATTTGCTTTTGGCCTTAGGACTCTTCTCCCCTTCCAACTAGCCCTTGTACTACTGCCCAGTTATCTTTTATAGAACAAGTAACATATAACTTACCTTAAAAACATGAGTGTCAATAAGCTGCTTTAAAAACTTAAAACAAAAAATAGTATTCAAGACCCTATATCCTCACCTCTCAGCCTTATCTCGAATATCTACACTGCCTCTCCCGCCATTCCTCCTAACGTCCACTGTGTTAGGCCAAGTGTTAATGCAACCACATACACAGGCTAATCCTACCGATGTCCAGAATCCCCCTCCTCTCAACTGCCCTGTAAATTTCTGCTATAGTCCAATCCTCTCAAGCTTTTCCTAAAACCTTCAACCTACAAAAGAGCTCATTACATACTTCCCTTGACTTCCCATAGCACAATGTATAACATCTACTGGAGCATTTACCAGACTGTTTATTAATTCACTGTCAATACATCAGTCTCACACGGATGAAAGCTCCTTCAGGATAAAAATCATAAGCACTGAAAAATATCTGCTGCTTGAGAAGGTATTAAATTAACTATGAAAGGAGGTAACAAAAATTGAGTAACAGGTCACCTGGGTAGCTCGGTAGGTTAAAGAGTCCAACTCTTGATTTCGGTTCAGCTCACGATCTCATAGTTTCCAAGTCCAGCCCCACACTGCGCTCTGCGCGCTTTGCTCTCTCTCCCTCTCTGGCCCCCACTCCCCATCTCATTCGTGCTCTCTTTCTCTCTTACCCAAAATAAATAAATAAAAACTAAAAAGTAAAAATAAAAAAACTGAGTTGCAGCCATTTGCAACACAGGAATAAAGTATCACAAAATTAATTACCACAAGGGTAGTTGGACTTCATAGCTTTAATAAGGTTCTTTCTAAACCAGATTACAGAATACGGTAATTTTCATACTCATTCTTCTAAAGCAACTGATCTGTTTTCATAGTTAAATACTATTATTCAAACCAGATTCATTAAACTTTATAAGAATGCAATTTATAAGATTTGTAAGATTAAGAGAAAATCTGTAAAAGTTCCTACTTTCTAATACATCAAGTCAAAGATACCAATAAGAAGGGGGCCTGGGGAAGGGGCGGGTAAGGCAGGGGTGGATATAAAGTAGAGAGAAAAACCCATTCCTCTCAGGGAATAGGCTTTCCCAAATAAGGATTCCACAAGAGATTCAAGTCTGTAATGCCTGGTCCAAGGCAATAAATTATAGATAATTAACTCCTCCAGGTAAAACTGAAGAACTTCTATGTTCTGTGGTTCAGAAAAGGAAGTGTACTGAAAAAGGCTATGTAAACTAACAGAAAATTGCAGCACTTCTCTTGAAAACACTTTAAATAGTGATTAATTTCTCAGGCACAAACAAGTTTATTAATTATAATGTACCTGAACACCTGTAATACAATTTCAACTATGCTTAATAATTATTTATAAATGAGTTGGATGGGAACATAAAACATATATTGCAAAGAAATGACTAACTGGGAAATTCATAACAGCAATGACCTTTTATATATACACATACTTGGGGGAACAGCTTATTTTTTTATTTTAGAGAGAGAGAGAGCGTGAGAGGCACAGAGAAAGATAGAGAGAAGAGAAAGAGAAAAGAGGAAAAAGAGAAGAGGAAGAGGACGAAGAGAAAGAGAAAGAGGAGAAATAGAAGAAAGAGAAAGAGAATCTCAATCAGGCTCCACACTTAGTGCGGCGCCTGCCCCCACAACCCTGAGATCATGACCTGAACTGAGATGAAGAGCAGGAAGCTCAACCGACTGAGCCATCCAGGCGCCCCGAGAATAGCTTCTTTTGTTCAATCTACTGCATACAAAAGTTTACATTCTGTTGGTGAATCTGCTAGGAATCTGGTACCCTCATATACTGTTGATGAGAATGCAAAAAGAGAACCACCGCTAGAGAGAGAGAGAGAAATTCAGCACTAACAAAATTACGTATTACACTTCTAGAACTCTATCCTGAAGATAAACTAGCAAGGACATGGAAAGATGTATATAATGGAGCACTCTCCCTACGTGTAAGAGCAAAAGCCTAGAGGCGATCTAAATGTCCATCAATAGGGGAATGCTGGAGTAATTTATGGTATATCCACACAATGGAATATGATAAAGTTATTAAAAGGATTCTTTATATATACTCCCACTAAGTGATCTCAACAATAAACAATAAATAAAAAATAAAAAATTTTTAAAAAAGGTGAATTAGAGTGCAGTATATATAACTACCTCCGGAGAGAGTGAGAAATTACACACATAGGCATACACATCTGTCATACTATGTAACTGTTCGTGTGGAAAAAGAAATTTAAAGATAAACTGAAAACTAATATAAAAAATTTACTTGAAGAGCAAAGAGCAGAAATACATAGAGGCAACAGGGATAAGAGCTAGAATTCTCTGAAATTTACCTACTTGTAGATTTGACTTTGGAACTGTGTATTTTACAAGTAAATAGAAAAGTAACTTATGCAATTACTAAAGCTAGAAAACCAAGTCCAAAAGAGATTAAATGTGGATCTCCATAATGACATACCTATTATACAATGGAAAACATAGTTTTTAAGTGACAATAATTTCAATCTCTAATGGATTATACCCTAAAATATGACCTGGGGAAAAATTGTTTTCACTGGCCATATTGTTGATAGTCGTGACTATATTGTTATTCTGAGACTTTCCTATACTTTAGAATAAAGCAAATGAATCATTATTTTGTGTCTTTAGGAACCAGGATTCTCAGTGGGAAAGAAAATATACACATAGGATGAATTAAGTGAAACACTATAGCCTTGATTCTTTATGAGAATGAACTTGTATACATCTATATTCCTGAATATGTGCGTGCGTGCGTGTGTGTCTCTTAGCTCTGTTCTGAAAAGGCCTGCAAATAATGAGTATCGCTGAAGTCCAGAATATAGTCTCTACCTACCATTTTTCACCAGAAGTAATCAGGATTCCTTAAAAAATGGCTGGTTCCAAGTCCGGGGAAGAAATTTTCCAGGATGACACTGGACTATCATATTACACGAGAAAGCAAAGTTACTTGCCCCAACCCCTGGGTAGTGTCAGAAGGGCTTAGAAGTGAACTTGAGGAGGCCCCAATGACCAAACAACATGCTCATTAAAAAGCACTAACTGCAACGAACTGAAACACATCAAAACAGCTTGCATGCATTCATAATGACATTCAAAAAGGAAACAAACAAACAAAAACCCTCATTCTGTACCTTTAAAGGATCTCCCTGTGGTCCAACCATTCTGTAATGTTAACATCAATACAAACAAAGACATTTATCATTCTTCATAAAAAAAAAGAACCTAGCTAATATTAATGCTGAAACAAGATACAACTATTTTGTAACTCCTACTGAAATAAAGGGCCTAGAAAACACCATCACCACTACTTGTGAAACATTCTTCAAAAAAGAAAGGAAAATGAGGGAGAGAGCTGAGGATCTGAACTGATTAAACCTTCTTGCTACCAACTGACCAAAACGCATGCCAGACAGATATCAGTGTTCAATACCACCATGTACCAGCAAAATCCATAGGAATTATTTGGGATAACTAACCTGCCCTTTGACAAACTGTAAGAGGGCAAATGCCAAAGGACAGAATGGCTTAGGCAATCTTTATCAATTAATTACAATGTATACGCCTCACTTGATTCCAATCTTGCTTCTTTTAAAGCACATTTATGACACAAAGAAGTGGGAATCCAGATAACATAAAAGAAAATTGCTGGCACAAAAAAGCACATAAACAGAACATTTATGAGCTCTATATTTTTTAGTAAGAAAACATACAATAAAATACATACAGACAAAATGGCATCTGGACTGTGCTCCCCAGATTACATGCCTGCAGAAGGGGGTAAGAAGGGTCATGGAGGGGCCAGGCACGCTGGAGGCAGGTGGGCATGCACTGCTGGTAATGGGGGTAACTATTACTTAAAAGCAGCCATATGATGAAAAGTTAAAATCAAACAACTACACCTAAGCTAAAGGTCTTCAGAAAGCCAAGTATTCAATGAAGATCATTAACAGGCATTGTCAGGGCCATGTCATGAATTACTGTTATGTCTGTCCATCACAGCCAATAGTATGGCAGTAACATTTCATAAGTCATGTTCCATAAAATAAACAGTATATCCCCAAGCAATTACAGGAACATCTCTTAAAAAACAAAGACTATGTACAAATACATTTGAAAACAAAAGTTAAAAACAAATTAAAAATTAAAAATTTACTATAGATTGATCACACATTTTAAATTCAAAACCTATATTCTGAGAGAAAGATCTACATAGTTCCATGTGACAGCAGGAGGTATGCATTATAATTACTGCAGTCATCAGCTAGAAATAACTGGATAAGCTACTTCACCTCAAGCCTCCTGCCAAATCCTGTTAGAAGAGCAAACTATCTTCTGAGGTTATTGCAGGACCTAAATAAGACACTGCACAGATTGTGAAAGGAAGTTGACACCATCTGGCCATAAAGTGACAAGCAGCCCAGAATGGCCATTCATCCTTGCGCACATCCCTTCATTTCAAGCAAAGAGCTTCTAACGTTGTAATTACTAAATCTCAATGGAAATTTCCAAATAATTCCAATATTTAACCAACTCCGGCTCTGATCAGATCAGTGTAGACATTGCACTCACTGTTTCGGCTTAATGCAAGTGAAGGAACATAAGAGTTCAATAAGAATGTACACCCAGTCCCACCAAAGCTACTTAATATGGAAGCTCTCAGTAAACAGCCAATGGATGTTGAGGGAGACGATCTAGAGTGTCACCCACAATGACAACTCACAAAGACCCGAAGGTGAACTTCAGTTACCACTTTAATAAAACTATCACTCCACAATATGTCAAGTATTCACTATGCACAAAACACTTATTTAATGACTTAATGTTTTCATGTGCTACCGGCAGCAGATCACACACGTCTGCTTTCTGAAGGTAAAAGCGCCCTCTGACATAAGAACATTTTCCCCAGAGCTCTCCACATGCTCCTCTGCTACATCAATGGGAAAATTACCAAAATAACTTTCTTTTCCAAGTTACTTCTTCAAAAACTTAATATGCTCAACTGTAAGGTTTTCTATCAGAAAATGACAAACTCCTAAAAGGTTTCTGGAAAATTGAGGAATGATACATTAAACAAAATTTCAAAAATATATTGGCCTCTGGGGGAAACTTGTGTTTCAATACAAAATATATTCAATACTGACTTCACGATCAACATTTAAAAGTACTCAGTATAGAGTTCTGGGTATTTCTGAAGTTGCTATTGCTCTCAGAAATGGTTCTTAACCAGAAGTAGTACACCACAAACAGAACATAGGCTGTAGGTTGAATATGGACTGCCACTTTTGCCATGTGACCTCTGATCAGTTATTCAACCTCCCTGAGACTCACAATTTCTTCATCTACAAACAGAGATAATAAATCTCCGATCACCTCACACCTGTTAGAATCAACAGCAGGAACAAGAGGTGTTGGATATGGACAAAAAGGAACCATCTAACTGCTGTTAGGAATGCAAACTGGTATAGCCAGTGGGAGGTCCTCAAAAGTTAAAAGTAGAACTACCTTATGGTCCAGTACCACTATTGAATATTTACACCTAAAAGAATACAGTATAACACTATTTCAAAAGGATACATGCACCCTGTGTTTATAAGTAACATTATTTACAAGAGCCAAATTATGAACCAGCCCAAGCTCCACTGATGGATGGATGGGATGAAGATACGGTGTGGAAGACACACACACAAAAACGTGTTATACACACACACATACACACACGTGTTATACACACACATAATGGAATATCATTCGTGACATAAAAATAATGAAATTTTGCCATTTGCAGTGACATGGATGAGCTAGAGAAAATAATAAGCAAAATAAATCAGAGAAAGAAAATTAACATAAGATTTCACTCATATGTGGAATTTAAGAAACAAACAAAGAGAAAAAAGAGAGAGAGAAACCAAGACCTGACTCTAACTACAGAAAACTGGGAAGACCAGTGTCATTGTTACATCCAATTCAGCCCATGATCTCGTTCAGGAGTTCGTTTCCCCGCATCCACTCTGTGCTGACAGCTCAGAGCCTGGAGCCTGCTTCAGATTCTGTGTCTCCATCTTTCTCTGCCTCTCCTCACTTTGTGCTCTGTCGTCCAAAAATGGAAGGGAAGGGAAGGGAGGGGAGGGGGAGGGGGAGGGAGGGGAGGGAGGGGAGGGAGGGGAGGGAGGGGGGAGGGAGGGAGGGGGAGGAGGGAGGGGAGGGGGAGGGGGAGGGGGAGGGAGGGGAAGGAGGGGAAGGGGAGGGGGAGGGGAAGGGAACAAAACGAAACTGACACATCAAAACCAAACCGATTGTTACCAGAGAGGAAAGGTGAGGGTTGGTTAAACAGGGAATCAGATTATAAAGATGAAGTTGAAAATTTGGTGATGTGGTATACTATTGCTGAATCACTATACTATATGCCAGAAACCAACAGAACACCAAAAAAAAAATTCAATGATAAAAAATAATAAATTTACAAATAGAAGCTATGGGGGGAAAAAGCACCTCAGATTAATTAAAACAAATGCACATAGAATACTTAGAATAAATAATGCTTAATACAAAGTACACACTCTATAAATCTAAGGAACTATCCATAAAAATCAACATATTTCCACTTGTTGACACTATACCCTAATGAGAGCTGCGTAGACTTGGCTCGCTACACATAGTCCTGCCCTAGGCTGGCTGAACACAAGCTTTTCAAGCTTTGGACGTGGTCTCTCATTAAGTCTCAATGACAGTTCCTGCTCTAGCCCTATGAGGCTTAGCCAGGACCACACTCTACTGGGTATTTATACCCAGTGCTGGGTATTTAAACCCAATGCTGTTATTCATTAATAAGTAAAATAACATCAATCCAAGAAAATAAAAGTTAAAGTGGCATGTTCATTCCCTTGCTTAATATCAGCAGCTCAGATGATAGGATATTGCTTGATTTTGCCCGTAAAAAGTAAAAGCACATAGATTTAGATGTTCTTTATTTACAAATTCTTTTATGGAGACACGGTTGTGGGGGTGGAGCATCTATGCTCTATTTATTACCTAAACATTCAGCTCAGATTTTTTTTTCCTAGCTCCTACTCTGAAAACTGGGTACTTATCAAACACCAGGGAAATATTCACAAGGTGGATATGCATTTTGCCTTCACTGAGTTTACCAGCCCAGTGAAGATGTAGATCAGCAAACAACATTCCCATCATATTTTAGGCAACTAGTACCAAGATTTCTCAACTTTTATAAAAATTGATAACTCTGCAGAAAAGCTTAAAACCAATGGCTTTCCCCTTGAAAGGGCTGAAATACACCTCAGTCAGCCTAGTACAAAGGAGCACATTACATTTCTTTTGTCTCCACCTTGGTTGTCAAGTTTTCTCAAAACAATAGCCAAGCAATAAATGATAGTACTTTCCATTTGACTTTACTCAACACTTTTAAGAGCTCGATGACTATGCATCTGATATAGTGTAAAACTAAATGATTTAAGTAATAATTATATGTAGATTTACATTAAAATTATAGAAGATACCCTTGGTATATAAACTGCATAAACTCTTCATGCACTTCACATACTAATATATTAAATATATGATAGCAATTTAAACTAATTTGATATGCCTCAAGTATGTTCATCTGGCATTTTAATAAAACTAAAAAATATACGTAGCCAAATCTTTGTTATAAATAATGCAAGGATAACAATAATAAAATAATCTGTAAGCTTTTTAAAAATTTTTGGTAAAATGTCAATTTAAAATAAATAAATTTGTGGTTAAGAACATGAACAATGAGAATATGAATGTCCAACCACTGAGGTGAAGAAAATCACAGAAAAGCCATGAGACTACGTGTATATTCAAAGGTCACAAAACTACAAAGAAGTAAATGCCTAAAGCTTAAAAAAATGTAGTATTCCTTCCATCTTGATGTAACCTGGGCAGTTTTGCTTTAGGCCACTATGCAACTATGGTTGCCTCTGCTTCTCTGTAGCTTTGCTTTCCGCCTACTGCCCCGCCATTTCGGCTACAGATGGTCAACCTAGGTTAGGAAGCAGATGATTCTCCTCCTATCTAATCATCAGAATGTCAATAGGAGTGTAATGTCACAATCTCTACATCATCACCTCACTTCATCTCATCACTTAGGCATTTTATCATATCACACCAGCACAGTGGTGAGCACAGTATAAGATATTATGAGAGAGAGAGAGACACACACACATAGAGAGACCACATTCACATGACTTTTATTATAATATATTGCTATAACTGTTCTATTTGTTATTGTTGTTAATATCTTTCGGTGCCTAATTTGTGTTTTTTTTTTTTAATTTTTTTAATGTTTTTTTTTATTTATTTATTTCTAGGGGAGAGAGAGAGACAGTGTGAGCAGGGGAGGGTCAGAGAGAGAGGGAGTCACAGACTCTGAAACAGGCTCCAGGCTCTGAGCCGGCAGTCAGCACAGAGCCCGACGCGGGGCTCGAACCCACGAACCGCGAGATCATGACCCAAGCGAAAGTCAGACGCTTAACCGACTAAGCCACCCAGGCGCCCCCTCGGTGCCTAATTTGTAAATTAAACTTATCATCAGTATGTATGTACAGGAAAAGGCACGGCATATATAGGGTTCAGTACAATCTTCATTTTCAGGGATCCAATGGGGGTCTTTAGGATGTACCCACTATGAGTAAGGGGCACTACTGTAACAGTGTTAAGATAAAATTTATTAAGAACAATCATTAACATTAATCAATCATTTATGATGATCCAAAACACTGTCCTAAGTGCTTTAAACTATTTTAATCCTCACAATCACCTTATTACTACTCCCATTTTTACACAGCATGAGATTAAGTAATTTGTCCAAGGTCACAAAGCTACTACTAAGGGATAGAACCAAGATTCAAACCTCTTAACTATTTTGTTCTTCTGGCAAAAATAGCAGAATATGTTCTAAAATTTCAACCTCAATCAAAAATAGAATTCATGAGGTCTCATTACGCAATTTCCTAGCTTGAATCCTTAGCGTCTCTGAGCGTGTAAGTGAAGAAGGGGGGGGCCCTTAGTCCAGAACTAATAGAGATGGAGGACAGGGGAAAACATTTTTCACTGATTAACAGAATAACCTGTTTAACTGATAGATACACTAATCTTTTGGTAAAGATTTATTCCTCCATCAATTGTCGGCTTCATTTTATTGTTCCATGGGTCTTAAGTGAACACTGCTTAATAATGCCAATACAACTAACTGTAAGTGCAAACACAGGAACCCAAACTGCATGGCCAATAGAAGAATGCAACTCAGCTAACTAAAATATGCTGAAGCATTTTTTTAAGATTCCAATACAGAAAAATAGTTTAAATACAACATTTAAATACGCTGACAGAGAATTCACATAATTGCCTCAAAATATCTTTAAACTCAGCTGCTGAGAACAGTTACATATAATGAGAGTTAAAGATAATCATTATTACTGAGGACTTCCCCAACCCCTAACTTCTTAACTACAAAGTAGTTATTTGTCTGCAAACAGGATAATGTAAATGAAATGAGGTGGTAGGTCAGAAAAGAAGCACATCAGAATGAAATCAGAATATTCTGTAAATCTGATGTTTGTTTCTTACGCTTTCCAAAGAAGTTCAATGCACAACATGCTCCAATGTAACCTGACCACAGGCCTATCACCTGAGCGTCCTTTCAGGGCAATATATTTAAAAAATAATAACCTCATTAACAGTACATTTAGTATTTGGCAATCAAATCAGGATTTTCTTCCTTTTAAACTGAATATTTAATTCTCATACAGTCTCACATCAGTTTTACGGGTGAACAGACCTAGAGGGTATCTACTAAGTGAAATAAGTCAAAGACAAATACCATGTGATTTTACTTACATGTAGAATTTTTTTTAATGTTACTTTTTAAAAAATCAGTAAAACAGTTTTTAAAACATTCAATAGTATTCAGCCTAATAATTTCACTGGATGACAGGAAACTAGGCAAATAAAACCTTCCTAAAAATAGTATTTCAAGTACATAGTTAGGTATTAATAAAACTAGCAGAACAAGAAATGGAAAAAGAAAAGGAAGAAAAAAAAACAGAAAACAGGAACAATATACTTTAATGTAAAATGTGAAATAAACCTAAAATCAACACAAAATGTTAGTGAAAACCAAAATGAGTATCACATAGCTACTTATAGCTTTCTTTTGCTGCTTCATAGCTCTCCCAGTAATCTGGAAGATCACTTCATCGTTCATTTAAATCTCATCAAAGGAAGCATTTTAGATTCTTTTTAAGTTTAATGATGTATCTTTATATCTACAATATTACAGTGTGACTAATTTCCAATGTGGCAGCTTTTCAACTGTAAATACCAAAGTAAGTTAACACGATGGCCTGAGAGATACCTTAGTCGGCTCAATGAAAACTCGTGATAATCAACAAGAAAAAATTATGATAACACCTTTAAAAAGTTCAAAGGTTTAACATAGAAAATGATACTCAGTGCTTTACGCACGAAAGTTCGGGGCACCTTGTTATCAGAATGCCAAAGTATAAGTAAAGTATTCACATAAAGACTTGCCCCATGGACTTACCTTCTTTTTATCTCTCATTGAGCCTTTGCCTCGGACCATTATTTTACATCCTGTTTCTGCTTCAAGCTGTTTAGCAGTAAGTCCTCTAGGTCCAAGGATTCTTCCAACGAAATTAAACTGGAAAAAAAAAAAGTCACCATAGATTATTCACTTGCTTGAATTTATAGCTTTTAAAATTATTTTAAAATACATTTTTACTGGGGCGCCTGGGTGGCTCAGTCGGTTAAGCATCTGACTTCAGCTCAGGTCATGATCTCATGGTTTATGAGTTTGAGCCCCGCGTCGGGTTCTGTGCTGACAGCTCGGAGCCTGAAGCCTGCCGCAGATTCTGTGTCTCCCTCTCTCTCTGCCCCTCCACTGCTTACTTGCTTGCTCGTGCTCTCTCTCTCTCCTCTCAGAAATAATAAAAAAGTAAATTAAAAAAAATAATACATTTTTACTTTGTCAAGTTAAATATTTAACAAAAAAATTGTTTTAAGTATACTTATTTTTGAGAGAGAGAGAGAGAGAGAGAGAGAGAGAGAGGCAGCATGAGGTGGGAAGGAGCAGAGAGAAAAAGAGAACAAGATCTGAAGCAGGCTCCAGGCTCTGAGCGGGTTCGAACTCACGAACCATGATGAGATCATGACCGGAGCCCAAGTCAGACACTCAAGTGACTGAGCCACCCGGGTGCCTCAGAAGTTAAATATTTTTCAATATCAAGATGACATAAAGTCTTAAGAGTACTTATGAATTTCTGACACAGTTTCAGGGTGTAATTACAAGAGATCATTATTCATCAAGGAGGTTTCATATGTATTAATACAAGTTATAAATTAGGAACAAACAACACTATCTATGTAAACAGGTGCTATACTAAACGGTTCATCAACATGTAATCTAAACCAGAGCACAGTATAGTAAAAAGTTTGACAAAATCCTAGATGCCACCCAAGAATACCAATGCCTTCTACAAAGTTCTGTAATGTCAGCATCCAGAGAATTGTTCATTATGTTACATGTAACTGCATTTTTTACAGAGGTTCTCAGGAAACATTCTGGTCTCATTTTCTAACAAGAAAAATAACACTTTCTCCAAAGCAACTATTTAGAGAGAGCTGTAGTTGTGGGTTGGCTGCCATAACACTGACAGCCAAATCTGGATTCCACCCTGTACTATTTCAGTCTTTTTTTTTAATTTAATTTTTTTAATGTTTATTTATTTATTTTGAGAGAGAGAGAGAGAGAGTGTGTGTGTGTGTGTGTGAGGGAGCGTGAGCGCCAGAGGGGATGGTGCAGAGAGAGATGGAGACACAGAATCCAAAGTAGGCTCCAGGCTCTGAGCTGTCAGCAGAGAGCCCAATGCGGGCCTCGAACCCACGAGGCAGGAGATCATGACCTGAACTGAAGTTGGATGCTTGACTGAGTCACCCTGGCACCCCTAAGTATTTCAGTATTGAGAACATAATATTGTTTCCACAATTTTATGTCTGTAACCTTATTTTTTTTTTCATTTCTAACTTCAACTTATACTAGCAGTTTTGCAAGGAGCGTTAATGAATCAATGATAAAAATAACTGTATAAATAATTGCCATCCATCAACAGAAATTTCTAGTATGGGGCGCCTGGATGGCTTAGTTGGTTAAGCGTCCGACTTTCGCTTGGGTCATGATCCAACGGTTCGTGGGTTCGAGCCCCGCATCGGGCTCTGTGCTGACTGCCAGCTCAGAGCCTGGAGACTGTTTCAGAGTCTGTGACTCCCTCTCTCTCTGACCCTCCTCTGCTCACGCTGTCTCCCTCTCTCTCTCTCTCCTAGAAATAAACAAAAACATTAAAAAACAATAACTAAATAAAAAAAAGAAACTTCTAGTACAAAAGCCAATGGGAAGCACAGATGGACTCAATGCAGGAAAGTAAAATTTCCTTATTCACATGTCAACTGCACAAAAGACAAAAACTGAGTATCCTCAATTCCACAAAAACCCATGGTGGTTTTTATTCACTGATTCAAATAAGTACCAATTCTTATGTTTACAGCTTCCTATTTTTTTCTTGCATTTGATCCTACTATTAATACATCATTACATAACAGTAATTATGTAGCATTCACTGCTCTAAGGCCTTAAGAAACGAAGGCACTTCTTCAATCTTCTGTGTTCCCACGGCTTTTCACATTCCCTCACGAAGCTGCTCCCCAACACCACATCTTCCAGATGAAATGCAATGCAAAGCAAAGACAGCTGGGAGAAAGCCCCCTTCCATCAGAGCATTTGGATACAGCTTTTTCCACCTCAAGTTAAGATTCACAGATTTACCCCGTAAGCACTTAATCTAGCTTTACAAGATCCCCAATTCTGAAATTAGCCTTTATACTGAAATAAAACCCTTATCCTTGCCTAGTTCCTTGGCATATAGTATTTTATCTACCGGTTTCGTCAACATCAACCCCTGCCGTCCTCCATTTTCACAATGCATCTCCAATTTGAATAAACTCAAGAACTATACTATGATAAAGTGTTTTAAAAACTCTGAAAGCACATAGATCCCAACAGGTATCAAGCCACAATACTCAATAATAATTAGGAATTTGAAAGTCATATCAAATAAGCCTCAATTATATAATGGAGAGGACACTACCTGGCAGAGCTGCACTGAGCAGTACATGTGTGTGCAACACAATACATCTAAGAGGTTCAATACAAGGTCTGGCACAGAGTGGACAACTAATAGCCTACCAAGTCCACTACAAATTCACTTTTGGAAACCTCAGGCCCTCAATCCAATATCCAGCTTAGAATGTCCACAGGAGGGGAAATGATCCATCACAAATCTGCCTTACACAACTCCAGAGAAACTCAACACTCAATGAGTTCTGCAGAAAAACCACAAGAAGGTGGAGATGATGAGCAAAACAACAACAAGCAGGGATCAGGGATCTGACTTGCCGGGAACAGGCTTGAGTCCTGTCTCCAAGAACAGCATCTGGCTGCCTTCCTGAAGGCTGACACTTCAGGTGATCACATCACACTGAGGCTTGCAGTCGAGCCCAGTTCATGAACATGTAAGTTCCCAATTCAAATGTTCAGCGCTTCATACTTAAGAATAGACAAAGCAGGTTCACAAAAGACTTCAGAAAATGAAACAAAGAGATGGCACCAAATAAACAGGACAAGGGAACGCTCCTTGAGGGAAAAGACTGCTGGCAAAGAAAACCCAGAAAGAACTCCTTTAATACACAGTCCTAAATCATTTTCTAAAAGGACTGTACACATTCACATTCCCAAAAGAAGGGAATAAGAATTTGTTTGGATCCATCTCCTCTCTAGCACTTCTTATTATCCATGTTTGTTATTTTAACCATTCTGGTGCACTTGCTGAGTATATGAATTAGCATTCTCCTGATGACTAAGAAAGTTTATCGTTTTTTTCATGTTTATTGGCCATTCAGAGCTATACTTTTTTTGAAGTGCACTTGAAGTTTCTAGACTATTTTTCTATTTTGTGTTTTCATTTTATGAATTGATTTCTACTTTGTGGTTACATTTACAGCAAATTCTTTTTCCCATCCTGTGGCTTGCCTCCTCTTTCTTTAATGGTGTTGTGTAACTAAATTTAGTTGGATTGAATTAATTTTCATGTAGCTCAAGTGATCACTCTTCTCTTCAGGGTTAGTGAGGTCTCTCCCCATCCTAAGATCATCAAAATATCCTTCTGTATTAACATTTAGAAGCTTTATTGTTCTTTCACAGTTATTCCTCAGTGTACCAGGAATTAATGGCTGTGATGGTACAGCTTCTTCTCTTTCCCTCACATGGACACCCAATTGTCCTACCACATTTTATTGAAAAGACTATCCTTTCCAATTACTCTACAGCACCATTACTGTCATAAACAAATCTATATATACTTGGGTCTGTTTCTGAGTTCTCTATTTTATTAATCTATTGTTTATCCTTGCTTTACTATCCACTATATTGGGGCGCTTAGGTGACCCAGTTATGACCTCAGCTACGGTCTCAGAGTTACGAATTCAAGGCCTGCATTGGACTCCATGCTTGGTGTGGAGCCTACTTCCAAAAAAGAAAAAAACAATCACACTGTATTAAAATGCACTGTATTATTTATTGTAACTTTATAATAAATCTTAATATGCAGTACAGTGCACTTTGTTCCTAAGAGTATCTCAGCTATTGCCCTTTGTGTTTCCGTACAGATTTTAAAACCAGTTGGTCAATTTCTAGAATTATACGGACAGTAATTTTGAGATATTATAATAAAGACGTCAAAGTCATGAGCATGTTATAATTTCTTCATTTGGTCAAGTCTTCTTTAATTTCTCTCAAGAATCTAAGGCTTTTTGGGGCGCCTGGGTGGCTTAGTCGGTTAAGCGTCTGACTTTCGCTCAGGTCATGATCTCGCGGTTCGTGGGTTCGAGCCCCGTGTCGGGCTCTGTGCTGACTGCCAGCTCAGAGCCTGGAGCCTGTTTCAGCCTGTGACTCCCTCTCTCTCTGACCCTCCCCTGCTCACGCTGTCTCTCTCTCTCCTAAAAATAAATTAAAAAAAAAAAAAAAAAAGATCTGGGCTTTTTGCGTGACTTTACTCATTTTTTTTTTAATGTTTTATTATTCTAGGAGAGAGAGGGCAACGTGAGCAGGAAAAGGAATCAGAAAGAAGGAATGGGTGACTCGCAGGCACAGAACCCGGCGACCGAACCACAATTGAAAAGTGCTGCTAACAACACTCACCAAGCATCCCGACACCCTTACTCATTTTTATCAGACTTATTCCTAGATATTTGGAAGTTCAATTTTGCTACTGTATATATTTTTTCATTTTTGTTTCTTGCAATGTGAACACATAATTGATTTTTCTATATTAAATCTTACATCTAGCAGCTTTTTATCTTATCAATTCTCATAATTTTTCTGTAGGTACTTTTGGATTCTTTAGATAAACAAACCTATCATTTGCAAACAATGACTGCTATATACCCTCTCCAGCCATATGGCACTGCCCAATACAACCTGAGTTCAAAGTCAAAGAGTCAATCATCCTCTTATTCCAGATTTCGAAATTAAAGATTTCAATGGCTCACCCTAAAGTCTGAAGAAATCTGCAGACTTTTTGTAGATATATTTTACCAGATTAAGAAAACTTCCTTCTATTCCGTAGTTTGCTGTTTTTTTTTTAATGTTTTTTTTATTTTGAGAAGAGAGAAAAGTGGGGGGAAAGGGGGACAGAGAAGAGTGGGATGGAAAGAAAGATAGACAAGGAGAATTTTAAGAAGCTCCATGCTCAGCACAGAGTCCGATGTGGGGCTCCATTCCACAAACCATGAGATCATAACCTGAGCCAAAATAAAGAGTCAAATGTTCTAACCACTGAGCCACCCAGGCGCCCCATGAAGTTTTTTTTTATTTAATCATAAGTGGATGTTTAAATTTACCACATTTCTTTACCAACCACTGAGACAACCCTAATATTCTCTTCAATTCTGTTAGTGCAGCGGATTACAATCAATTATCAAATGTTAAATGACCTTACATGCTTAAAATAAACTCAAGTTGATCTTGATGCATTATCCTTTGCATAAGTTGGTAGGTTCATTCTGCTAGTACTCTGATGACATTTTAAAATTTACATTCATAAATGGAACTGGCATTTAATATTCCCTTCTCATAATATGCTTCTTGGGTTTTGGCATCAAGGTTATTCTGGCCTCAGAAATTGTTGAGATGTATTCCTATTTCCTCTTTTTCTACTCTCTGGTAGGCTTGTAGAAGACAGGTGATTCACCCCTCAAATACTAAATCAGCGGTGAAACAACCTGGGCCTAGGGTTTTTCTCTGTGCAAGGTTTTAAATTATGGATTGAACTCATTCAGATTTTCATGTCAATTCTGGTAACTTGTATTTACCTAAAAATATGCCCATATTGTTTAAACTTTCGAATTTACTGCTGCTGTAAAGCTTCTGTCCAATTTTCTTCTCAGTACCTACAGGATCTATTGCTCGCCTTTCATTCCTAACTGGTTATCTATGTCTTCCTTTTTACCAATCTCCCAATCTTTCCAAACAATTTATTTTTGCTTCCACTGACTGGGGTAGATTGACTTAAAAAACAATAGTCACAGGGGCACTGGGTGGCTCAGTCAGTTGAGTGCCCGACTTGGGCTCAGGTCATGATCTCGCAGTTTATGAGTTCGAGGCCCGCCACAGGCTGTCGGTGCAGAGCCCACTTCAGATCCTCTGTCCTCCTCTCTCTACCCCTCCCCCATTTGTGCTCTCCAAAAAAAAAAATAAAGAAATATCTATTTTTTGAATGGCCACAATTAACCTTTAAACTCTAGAGATACCTATGCCATCTGCAGTTTAAACTCACAGTTCGTCCCACCCCTCCACTCTGGGCTAGCACTGTGACTTGCTTTTCCAATACAACAAAGTGGAAAGAATGACATTCATGTTAAAAACCTCCATCTGTCTTCGGTGCTCTTATCCCATGTAAACCACCTCAGACTAACCTACCAGAGAAGGAGAATGAAAGACAAGTGACCCCGTCGCCATCAATGTCCCTCCCAGCCCACAGCCAGACACCTCGTAGCAGCAGAGCTGCCTAGCGGACCTGCAGGGGACTGCAGATGCAGACCAGAACTACTTTGCTGAACCCAACCTCAAGGTCCAGCCTGCAGAAGGGAAGGAGGAGCCAAATAAATGGCAGGTGTTTTAACATAAGTTGTTGGGTGGCTTCTTTTAATGCCACAAGAGCCATCTGATACGATGGTTCTCTTCCTTTTGTGGTTCCTTGTATTTAATTGATTTCTACTCTTAGTTTTATTATCTCCTTCCTTCTACTTCCTTTGGGTTTAATCTGCTATGTTTTCTCAGCTTTCCAAAACAGATGCTTGGCTTCCTGCACCTTCTTCGTTCCTAACACAAATGTACTTTCAAAGCTTTCAAGTATTCCTCTAAACTGGCTTTAGCCACAACCTAAAGTTCTGATATGCAGCATTTCCATTATTATTCAGATCAAATCATTTAATAGCTATTGAATTTTTAAATGTTTTTCTCATCTCAAACATGAGATTTCCTAATTATCTGTTACTGATTTCTAACTTCTACATGATAATCAGAAAACATTCTGTGCAGAATATCAGTCCTGCATCATTTGTTCAGACTTTTCAGAGTAGCATATGGTCAAGTTTTCTAAATATTCCATGGGTGCTCAATTAAAAAAACAACAACAATAACAACAGACATTCCTCCATGATTAACTTTTTGTCTATATTGCTCCTTGTAGGTCTCTCTATTTTGGTTTTGTATGTTTACAGGCTGTGTTATTTTGACATACAAATTTTAAATTATTATAGCCTTTTGTCATTACGAAGTGGCCCTCTATCTCTCGTAATAACGTCTGCCATTAAGCCTGATATTCATAGAGGTAAACATTTCTCGTTGTTTAGTTTTTCATAGTGTATCTTTCTTGATCTGATTACTTTCAGCCTTTTGTTATCCTTATATTACACAGGACTTCTTCATGAAAAGTATCTAGATGAGTCTGTTTCTTCACCCAATCTTGTAATCTTTGGATTTTTACTAACACTTAGCCCATTTACAGTATGTGATTTATACCTACCATCGTACTAAGTGCTTCCTCCGTGCACAAGCTCTTTTACAGGGTGGGCCAGGGCTGGGTAGGGACACAGATGCAAATACTCACGTTTTCTCGCTTTGTTTTTCCTTTCTATGAGCCTCAGAGTTACATGCTTGTTTATCTTAAACATGCATCACTGAATTATCAGACACTAATGTTACTTTGTACTTTCACCCCTTTCCTATATGATGCAAGGATCCCGGCCTATGTAACTTCATTTATTCCAATCTACTTTATATGCCATTAGCTGTTTTTCAAACTTTATGTATACTGGGTCGCCTGGGTGGCTCAGTCGGTTGGGCGTCTGACTTCGGCTCATGTCATGATCTCATGTTTCGTGAGTTCAAGCCCCGCATCGGGCTCTGTGCTGACAGCTCAGAGCCTGGAGCCTGTTCAGATTCTGTGTCTCCCTGTCTCTCTGACCCTCCCCTGCTCACGCTGTCTCTCTCTTTCTCTCTCAGAAATAAATAAACATTTAAAAAATATATAAAAAGCATCCTTAACTATTTCCTTTAGCAAGTATCTTCTGGTAATGTAGTTTCTTAGAGTTTCCTCATCTGAACAGGTCTTACAGAATTCTAGTTTGGCAGTTATTTTCGTTCAACACCTTAAAGATTCTCTCCTTGTCTCGTTTTCTGCTGTTGTACTTCTGAAAAACAAGCTACAAGTCTTAACTGTGGCTCCTTTGAAGGTAACATTTTCCCTCTTTTGCTATTTTTACAATTTCTTCAACAGTAGTTTTCTGAAGTTTTACTACAACGTGCCAAGGAATGGTTTTTGTTTTACAGTGCAGTTTCATATATCTGTGACTTTATTGCTTTGGTCTGAAAGTTTGAAGCCACACTCCTATCAAACACTGCTTCTATGCTGTTATCTTCTAAAATCCAATTATATACATTAGACCTTCTCACTGGTTTTCTTTCATTTATCATTGTTTGTCTATCTCTCTGCCTCATCATGCTGAGTATTTTCTTCTGAGCTACCTTCCAAATTCACTAATTCTATCTTCAAATGCTTCTAATCTTCTGGGAAACCTGTTTAATTCCAGTTATTTTTTTCAGTTTAATTTTTCTTTTAAATTCCCATTTCTGTGCCATTTTCTCTAACTTGTTCTCTGTCTCCTTCTACATGCTAAGCATAGCTCTTATAAAGTCTAGGTTTGACAATTCTAATACCTAGAGTCCCTGTGGATTTGTTTTTATCATTTTCTTTTTTCTTCATATTTTTGTTAATGCCATCTTACCTTCTTGTAATTTGGGTTATCTTCTAGTGTATGCCAGGCACTGTACTTACTAAACAGCTCACAGAAATAACCTAAGGCCTAAAATGGTGTTACCTTCTTCCAGAAGGGCTACCAGAAGGGGTATACATCACCTGTTGTTACTAGCAAAATCCAAGATCACTTCTTAAAACAATTTGTTGCTGACATGCATTGTCTGTGAGAACTTAGAAAATTCTGGTTCACTTTTACTCCTAGAATACATACCCATCAGCATCCCTCTTCTCCAAGCAAAAACTGAGGACATGGAGGAGTCACATAGATAGATTACAGATTCCAAATTCTGTCCCCCAGAGTTCAGCCTCTCAGTGTCTCCTCCAGACTCTGAAAACATACTCAGTGAAAGGAGTCCCTAAAAGCCAGGCTTTATTCCTTAATTATCTGTCCTCAATCTCGCTGGGATTCTGATGTGTTCAAGCAAATGTTTTTTATTTTTATTTTTTTGTACTATGTTCTTTCTATTTTACTGGAAATGCTATGAATTACTAGCTCCAAATTTACTAGCTGCTCTGAATTACCCTGTTAGCCCTTACATACTGAGAAGTTTACGGCACTGTTAAAGATGTTCCTTTTTATTCTAAAGAGATCTAGAACTAACATAATTTCAGGCAGTATGGGGGTCTCAGGAAGAGAAATAAGACACATACCACAAAAAGTCTATCTACAGGCCTGGCCCTATGTTCATTCTTCCTACTGATCTGCCACTTCCTAACTCAACTTTTTACATAGTGACAGTCTATAAAACTTCACCACCCTCGCTCAGCCCTTCAAAACAACCTGATCAGAGACAATCTCCACATCCCACACTCTCACATTTTGTTTAGTTCGGGTATTTTCAGTACAAGAGAAAATAGGCTTTCATTTTCAAATTCAACTCAAAGAAATATTTATTCGAGGTCTGCTATGTGGTTAAGAGTAAAAAATACTAGGGTTTAAGAAAAAGAAGGAAGAGGAGGACGATGAAAAGAAACTCCCCACTCTCATGAAATCTGTGAAAATGCTTTTACTTTCTATTTGTTACCCTGAGTGCTTTTTAAAATAGCTGGTCTTACCAGCTCTTCTCTCCCTCATTAATGGTTGTGCTCTACACAGATCCTTTTCCAAGGCAACTCATATTCTAGACACACATATGGAAAAGAATATCTAGAAAAATTACTCACTGTAAACAGGAGTAATTTAGCACTTCAAATAAGGAATACGTAATTATTTTTGATATGTGTCCTTTGTCAAACTGCTTGGCATGCACGTTGTACAACACAAACATTTACAAGACCCTTTTCGGCACATCCTATTCTCCTATTCGTTTCACTTTTTCTGGCTGAACCACAGTGTTAAGATTATACCTACTTCTACCACAACAAAGCAGTACAATTATCATCTAAGTAAAAAATAAATGTTTAAAACCAGTCAAAACCAACATACCTCCTAAAGAAAATCTTCCTAACCTTAAAAATGATCCAATCTCTACTGCCCAAGACTCAAGAAACAACAGCTCAAGTGTGTTAAAGTGCATACCACTGGGATTCTAATACAATTGAAACTGTCAAGGTCATCCTTCTCAAAATGCTGGAAGTAGAGAATAAAAAAAAATTAATCATAGCAGCTGCTTTGTCTACTGCAACCAATTTCCAAGTTAATATCGTTTGCCTTGCATTAAAATTCATTCTGTGTTGATTTATCATGCTAGTTCTGCAGCTTCATTCAATTAAAACAATGTCACAACACATTCAAAGGAAATCATTTCAAACAGCCTGAGTTAACTGCAACTTTAAAGGCCAAGACTGGGAAAGAAAGAAGGGGGAAAAAAAAGACATTCATTAACCCCACTGTTTTAAGTACAGACCTTCTCTGTGACTCACCAGTTCCATTTCTGCTAAATGGCATGTTAATTTCTAAAGTAGAGGTTACAAACAATCATATCTAATGCTATTAGTTGCTCCTCACTTCATTTTAAATAGAAATGATGGATTTTTTGTGATGACAAAATAAAGTATTATGGCAAATCTTTACATTAACCTTTTAAGAAAGCTACAATTAAAGATAAAAACCTTCTGTGACACACTATCAAAACAGATAACTAATAAAACATGGCTTTCCAAAAGCATTTCAGTGAAACACTTCTAGGAGCTGTTAGAGTAATTTCTGCTTAAAATTTTGTAAAAACCATTTAAAAAAAGAACATGCACTTCTTCAGATTTTTTTTTTTTTTTTTTGGCACAACAGATTGATAATCTGTTTTAAAATATTGTGTCTGGTACTTATAAGGTGATTTTATTTTAGACACATTGCAACCTTACATTATATCTCTTATGTGACAAAGCAGGCGTAAAACACACATGCAAATGTTTATTTGTTGAAATCTTTCACTTAGCAAATAACAAAAAAATGTACCAACTCTAATGCAGCCAACACTAGTGAGTCTATCTCATGCAAGTGTGTTAAAATGAAAGAAGAGTCATGGTTATTTGGTGATACCACGGGTTTTATTTTGAATAACAGAATGAGATTTTGTTTGATTCACTGTTCTACAGATTGGCCCTAGACTTATCACAGGTAAGGAGAAAATATTAGTAATATAGATTAAATCAAAAGTGTGCGGTGTCTCTAGTCATTCACTGTGAACAGCACAATGTTCTTCCAGTGTTCAAAACCCATTACCCAATTCAGCAAAGAAGTTGCTCTTGTCATTTACGAATAAATGAAGTTTCAACGTATCTTTTCAATTTTCATATTCATATACTCACGAATGCAAATGAAAAACCAACCAACATGCATGTCAGAACTAAATTCATTCATCAATTCAAACCAAAGGTACTGGTCAGAGATAACAAAAGTTCGTCTAAAATCAATGACAGCACTGTGTAAAACATATACACACTCACATCAAAAACCAAAAACAGGCTGAATATATCAAAATCTCTTGTGCTTTTTGAAGATAAATGTCTTAGCCTTCATATTTATCCTAGATAAGTAAGCCTCCTTATGCTACATAATCATTATTACAGGAAGCTTTTTTATAAAACCTTTCATATATTCGACCTTTATAAACATCTTCTGTTGACGGCATAAGGCAACGCAGGAGTCATTTACACCAGCAGGTGTAAAGGCGGGAAGAGTAATCAGTAATAACCAAAATATGAAACTGACTGTGGCATATAAATGTGTATATCCTAAATCATACGAAATCATCATTCTTTGAGTATAAGATATAATTGGTAAAGAAGCTCATGGCAGTCAAAACAAACTCAGGTAAGAGAGATGATTATTTTTCTAGAAGCTAAAGAACAAATGCTTCCGAAGCCATTATTTAACCAATTAAAATAAAATTTGAGACATTTCTCAACTATATTAAGAGTTCCTGAGGTGCAAATATCTTATTTAGTAATTTTTCACCATGAGAATGAAAAAACCACTATATGACTTCTGTGAACACTTTTAATTGAATTATCCAACAATCTGAATAAATATTAGCCTGTTTCTATGTGCTGTAGACTTTCAAGAGGCACTGTGGATTAAAAAAAAAAAAAAGGACCAAGTATTATCCCTGACTTCATGAGATGATCTGCAAGACACCTGTACTGATACTATGCACCATGTGATAAGTGCGGGGAGGAAGGGGGGTTGCACAGTGCTCTGGTAAAAGTCCTCACTTTGCAGAGGATGACAATTGTCAATAGGAATCAGAACACAAAACCACATTAAGAACATGTGAGCTCAACAGTACGTGTTGAGGAGAATTTGGCGTGCTTTGTGGGAAGGAAGGAAAAAGAGAAAGGCATACAGGGAAGAAAAATTAAAAGTACCTGCCATTTTTTATAGAACAGTGATTTCTGCATCTAAACATAAGGGTAACAGCAAAAATAAAGGTTTAAAAAGTAGTTGGGGGGAGGCGCCTGGGTGGCTTAGTCGGTTGAGCGTCCGACTTTCGCTTAGGTCATGATCTCGCGGTTCGTGGGTTCGGGCCCCGCATTGGGCTCTGTGCTGACTGACAGCTCAGAGCCTGGAGACTGTTTCAGTCTGTGACTCCCTCTCTCTCTCTGACCCTCCCCTGCTCGCGCTGTCTCTCTCTCTCTCTCTCTCCTAGAAATAAATAAAACATTAAAAAACGTTAAAAAAAAAAACCATATAGCCTGGACATACCAAAATCTCAGTCATTTAAAAAAAAAAAAAGTAGTTAGGGAAGTTTTAAAAGGGCCTTGTGTAAAAGACTTTGGACTTTGCACTGTCAAAAATACTGTCTTGTTCGCTTTCATTGCCTTCATATTTTTATTTCAACTGGTTAAGTAGTGTTTGTTTTTCCAAAGCACTTGTTCTTTAGCTTCTAGAAAAATAATCCTGAGATTTCAGGATAAAGTCCAAATAACAAAATCAGTGATGTCACAGAAACCAAACAAATTTTATTTCCACTTTCCATTTCAATATGGAAGTTAACATGAGTGCAATGACTATGCCACTCAACATTTCTCAGGTGTTGAGTACGCGGAGGTAGGTTTTATTCCGAGTGTTCTGGTGTGAGAGTGTTTCTACGCTTAGCCCTTTACATGCAGGAAGTCACTTAATCCTCGAAATGCTTTTGAAAGACAGTTACCATTATCATTAAGATTTAATTAGTGAGAGGTAACAAAAGTAGTCCTAATCCTGTAACATCTAGATTAAATATAGAATTTTGACAATTAGTAGAATGCCCATCTTCTAAAGACCTTAAAGTATATACCCTAATCACACCAGAAACTCATGTTTAGTTTTCTCATCCCTGTTCATCATTCAAAATGTTTGGTTATGAAGCTTACAAAAACTCTCTTCAGATTCAAGTTTACTTTTGGAGTCCAATTGTGTTTTTATCATTTCCTCTCCACTTACATCCTAAACATGCCATTACTATACTAATGTTACATAATCACACCTTGCCTTTCCAATATCTTCACCTATCTTTTACGGATTGTGATTACAGCTTTAATAATCATCATATATACATCCTTTTTACCTTAACTGAACCTTTTATCTGAATGAAAATCTTTATGTGATTATTACTTGACCCATGTTATTTCAATGAAAAATATGTATAATTTTAAAAAAAGAGAGAAAGAGAGGAATATGATTATTTGAGTCAAAACTGAGCTTACAAGTGTCACTTCAAGCCCTGAAGATGAGTCTACAAGATTAAATATATAGTTCTGACCATGGATGATGGATACTATCTAAGGCTCTCTGACACTGATTTTTTAAGTTTTGCGGCATAAATATTATCACCTCATACATTATTTGAAAATTACTAGTTCCGCTCTTAAAGTCAGCTGCTTTTTTTTTTTTTTTTAGCACAGTTTATTAGTCACACGTGATAACTTTAATTCCAACCTGGTTCAATGTTCCTACAATGTTGAGAACAATGAAGTTTACAGAGGCTTTTAATTACTTTTTTCTGTTAACATATAATGTTTTTCCTCTGTTAATCTTGATTCCTCCATAATATTAAGCTATAAAATCATCTTCTTCTGTATTCTCTACTTTAAATAAACAGTACCACTAGCAAAGCCCTCTCTCATTCTTAGCGTCCATAAATAATAGACTAAGAAATCATGAAAGTTTTCATTAATCTGTCCCCTACTCTTCCTTTCAACAGGGGCTCAGTTCAGGCCCCTGTTACTGTGGTAACAGTACTGTAAGGGCAGGGATTACATCTTTTCGCGTTCTTGTATATGGAATACAAGCACTGGCCACACACATTTCTGGAATAAAAGAATGATGCCAAAATTTCACTGCTTTACACTGAAATCTTTTCAGCCTTCATGTTTCTATTTACTTTACAAATTTTAGGTTTCTCCTTTGTTTTAATCAGTTAAAGTTGCAAATTTATTCTGCTTTCATACAGTGTCATAAATAAAAAGCCAAGAAACTAATAAAGCAATCATTGTTCTCTAATCCCAAAAAATACAACAGAGATAACATTTTTTAAAGCTCAATCAATTCCTTATCAATAATAAAGAAAAGTGATCACACCAATATGAAGCACGGAGATGGCCAAGTTCATGCTAGGAAGACCAATTACTGATGATATTGTTTTGGAGCTTGGGAAAAACAGGGCTCTATGGTTGGTCAAAACTAGATTTCAGGAAGTACCTAATTTAATTACAAACAGTCTGTTTTAAAGGCCTGAATTTAAGACATGTAATTCTTTCCCAGTGAAATAAATAAGTGAATTTAGTTCCAATGCTAGTTGTTGAAAAAGTCTGATTGTAATGTTCCTAGAATAAAGTTAAGGCAGGTTCCATAAAAAAATACAATTTTCAGCTCAAATTCAAACCAAAAGAAAGTATAAATAGGAGTTCATTCACTCATAAAATAAATTTAGGTCATCTACATCACACCCATGATGGGTGGTCAAGCTCAAGTGGTACAGCATTCATCTACCCCCAGAGCCCATTTTGTTTGACACGTCTGGAGGGAAGAGGGTTAGGTTCAGGAAGATTCTGCTTCACTCAGTTTCAGGAGACAACGTGCGCTCAAGATGGGCCAATAGATCAACATCTTCAATTTTCCTTTAATCTCCAAAAGAAACACCTCAATGTTTAAGGAACAGGAACAGCCCTGAGAATCAGATTTCTAATTTTTGTATTACATTCGTTCGGTTATTTCAGGGACAATAGTAGAGATATGGAGGTTAGCTATCAGTGATTAGGTATGCAGCTGCTAAGTCTCTTAGAACAATGATTTTAACAGATCAGATCCTAATGAACTCTTTTTGAATAAGATAAATGATAGAGAAAACTTTGTATCTTGGCTGAAAATATTTGCTTCCACGGACTACTCCCCTAAAAATAAACTCCATGTTCTAATCTTTTCTTTTGAACACTAATTCCTTTTAAATAGTAAAATACATCACTAACAAAATAAAGCTTAGCATTTTAAGGCTCTGAAAAGGCTTATTCTTTTTAAAATTGTTAAATTTTGAGAAAATGAGCTAAACAAAAGTTATTGTTTTCAGACTATCTTGAGGTCTTTTTTGGAATAACTTATTAACATTTTGGAATAACACTAACAAATTTAGTGTCTCTCAGAGTATAAAGACCCTATTAAACATCTGATACACAGCAGGCCTTAATATGCCATTATAGAGTAAAATAAAAGGAAAACTTCCAAACCAAAAACAAAAAGACAAAAGTCATGAGTGAAATTAACCCTCACTAAATTGATCTGTTTAAAGTTCATGGGGCACCTGGGTGGCTCACTCCGTTAAGCATCCAACTCTTGGTCTTGGCCCAGATCATGATCTCACGATTCGTGGATTTGAGCCCTGCATCGGGCTCTGTGCTGACAGCATGGAGCCTGCTTGGGATTCTCTCTCTCCCTCTTTTTCTGCCCCTCCCCCGTTCGTGCTCTCTCTCTCTCTCTCTCAAAATAAGTTAAATAAATAAAGTTCGAAGTCAACAATAACAGTTTCTCTACCTAAAGCTTAAAGATATGTTCAGTATCATCAAATGGTACTGCCAAATTAAAATTTCCAACAGATTTATATATAATCTGAAACACTTCACTCAATAAAAATATGCACCAACTTTCCTGAAAAATCAACTACCTATTTCAATAGTTTTATGTGTAAACTATCAAAGAGAGATGTGTAGATCTTACTTTCAATGTATTATATTTTCACTCATAATTAAGTTCATATCCAGGCAACAACTAAGCCTTAACCAAGGTACTGTAAAAGGAGACTTTACGGACAATTACATTTTGATTTAATGTCCATTTGTTTCTAAGAACAAAGGTGAAAGCAGTTTTTTATGAAGGCTCTTGATTAACTCTTTGAACACAATAAGGAAGCCACAATAGTCAGAGGAGCAAAGTCCTAATAAAAGATAACAAACTGCATGCCCCCTCTTCTCCTCATAACCCATCGCAAACAAATGCTAGCTCAACATCCAATATGCAGGAGACAATCTTGAGAAATGGGAGAAAACCAATAACCCTATACTATATACTAAATCAGAAGTATGGCTAGCCAAATCTTATCTGTGAACTCAGGAAAACTGAATTGAAAGGGGTCTTAAAACTCTTGCTCCACCATTAACACAGATTATTATTATTATCACACTACAGGATGTGACGAGTAATTATAAACCTAAATTATTAATTACAGTTGCCAGGCTAGGATCCTTGTTGGAAAAAATATTTGAAAATGCATTTACCCATCTTACAAACCTCTGACGATTGTCATCATGATAGCCTACATCCATGGCCTACCTTTCAAAACTATCAACATTCAAAACTAAAACCCATTTTTAAAAACATCAGAAAATCAGAGTTATGTTCTTATTAAATATCTGGAGAACATCTCACTACAATTTCCTATCACATCCCAAACAAAGTTTGGCAATCTACTCTGTTCATGTGTATACTAGAACAACTATGATCCCTAAGAGCTAGACCCTGACAATATTTGGAAATTATCTACCACCAAGGTAGATCCTATAAAACAATTTCTCACAACTAAAAACTAAATAACAAGGCAAATTTCATGACAGAATTATTACTGATTCACCAAACAGAACATCTTCTACTTACATCAATCAAAGTTGACTTCATTTACATACTGCTTCATAAAATCTCCATGGATTCAAACAAGTCTTTAATAACTTCATCAGCCAAATTACCAGTTTGATGGCCTATGTATAACTTGAATCTTCTTTCATGTCTGTCACTTTATGAATGTATGATAAACTGAAACAGTCTTAAATGATTTAATGCAATATATTTTATCTTTCTTCAAGACTGTGGGATCCTTCAAGGATAGGAATTTTTTTTTCATGTTCACAAACACAAGAACCATACTGAGTGCTCGATCAGATGCCATACATTTGTTATCTTTATTCCATCAAACAATTTTAGGAGGGGACCTTATAATTTAATGGACAAGGAAACAGATTCTAAAAATTTAACATGTGCTCAAAGCCAATGTGATAGTCTGGATGATTTTTCAACAAATATCTATTCCATTCCCCTTCTCACTGAGTGACTTGATAATGCAGTTTCTTAACCTCAGTGCTGAAGACATTCAGGGAGGAAAATCATTTGCAGTGGAGGGGCTGCCCTGCCCACTGTAAAATGTTCAGCAACATTCCTGGCATTTACCTAGGAGATGCCACTGAATACCCTCTCCTGTTGTGCTTTTGCCAGCCCCAAACATCTCCAGATACTGTCAAATGTCCAAGAGGGGCAAAATCCTCTGTAGCTGATAATCACTGAGCTGCCAGAATGTTGGCAGAAGGGAGCAGAGGTCTTGCACGTGCTGAAGCAATGTGGCTGGGCTGTGGCAGGGAGGGCCGGCCGCCCCTCTGGACCGAGCCCGGCAAGATCACAGAGGCAAGAGCCCACCTGCGGCTGGCCTAGGCCAAGAAGGGCCAAGCCCAGCCAGCACAATCTCAGCCACCATAGGGTAAAGGCTCAAGAGCACTAAAACCAATGTTTGTTATTTTCAGCCAGTAAGTTTTACTGAGAGTCGCTTACTTTGGAGCATGATTGTGACAACTGCTGACAAACACAGCCAGTAAGGGAGGAAAGCCAAGATTCAAAACTGAGGCCTGTCTGGCTCAAAACCGCACTATTATACAACCATGTCAAAGAGTTTTTTCAACAGAATTAATACCCCTACCTCCAGGATGTGCTTGGTACACAACAGAGATGCAATAAAAGTCTGCTTTGTTAACAAATATAAATATTACAATTCTGAAAAAACTTTCAGTTCATTTTCAAGGCTACTCGTATTACCTTCCCCTCCCCACATCATTAAGTCACTAATTCAAAAACATTATGAAGACCATTATAACACACTATTTCATTTCTCAAACACTAAATCTAAAACTTTTTTCTCCTATCAGTCTCAGAGCTATACATAACCAAGTGCAAAACAATACCTCCAAATTAACACTTACTTCAATAAAGTAAGTTGCTGCAAGCAAATGCAAAGGCCAAGTTTAAAAGAAAAGCTTATAGTATTTGAAAGAGTGCAGCTTTCACATGGTCACGCACAACAGATATTTGGGGTACATCTTCCATTTACCAGACACTGTCCGAGGCAGTGAGAATAGAGACAAAATGTGCACCCTCACAGATCCTGCATTCTGGGTAATGCTTATGCAGCATTACAGCACTTTCCAAGTGTTCTACATATATTAACTCGCTTATAACTCCTCAGAAACCTGTGAGAGAATTACTATCTCCTTAGAGATGCGAAAATAGAGGTGTACATGACAAGTAACTTGCCCAAAGTCACAAAGAAAGCCAGCAGAACCAGCCTGCAATCTGGGTCTGAGTCCATCCTCTGACTACTATGTCCCATGCCCCTTCAAAGCTTTAATAATTTGTGAGTCAAACAGGATGAGTTCACTCACAAAAATCAAGCTACCACACAAATGGGAAGGATGGGACAGAAGCATAATTCATGATCTCTAAGATATACGAAGTGAAAAACTGCCAGAATAAGAACACTTATTTGTTTCACTGTGGCCAATATCGAACTCATAATTCTGAAATCAATCTTTTCCCATAGTGCTAAAATCTGACGCATTCCCCTGCTTTACTTTGATACTGTTTTTTCCCAAAAGCTGGCATAAAGTTCCTAATATAGATCACAAAACAGTTCTTACTCATTTGGTATATATTAATAACCTCAAAGAAAGAAATTCTTAAATTTTCGTAACAAATTTAATTAATTCTTATAATAGAAATCTTATATAAATAGAACTTAAATTCATGTAACAAAATTAAAATTAGGGTATTAAAAAATTATCTAGAGAACCACAATGGTTTTATATGCATTTCTCTCCTCTTGTGAATTATAACTAAATTTCTCATTTAAAAAGCACTGTTAAAATAGAAATTCTGTAATGTCCACAGTGATCTACAACTCATACACATACCTGCCTCTCAGATATGTCCACTTCTGGATGTCTAACTTCAAACCCAACACCTCTACAGAACTGTTGAATCTCCACCTCCCCAACGGGCTCCTGCCTCAGTCTTTCCACCTCAGGAACTAATGATTCTGTTTCTCCAACTGATCAAAACCTTTGAGATCTACCTGACTTTCCCTCACACTCGATACACAATCTATGAGCAAATGCTATCGGCTCTAAGTTTTTTATTTTTGAGGCAGAGAGAGACAAAGCATGAGCGGGTAAAGGGCAGCAAGAGAGGGAGACACAGAATCTGAAACAGGCTCCAGGCTCTGAGCTGTCAGCATAGAGCCCAATGTGGGGCTCAAACCCACGAACCGCAAGATCATGACTTGGGCTGAAGTCGGATGCTAAACCGACTAAGCCACCCAGGCGCCCCAAGAATGAATCTATTAAAACCAAACTGTTCACAGCACTCCTTGGGTCAAAACATCTGACTGGCTTCCCACTTCAATCAGTCAGAAAAGGGTCTGAAATCCCTACTGGGTCCCACAGCCCCTACATGACACGGCCCCTCTGCTAACTCTCTAATCTTCCATCTTACCATACTTCCCAGGCACACTCATGCCTGTCACTGTACTTGCTCCTCACTCTCCCTGGAATGTTCTTCTCCCAGATAATCTTTATGCCTTCCTCCCCATCACTTCGTTCACATCTCTGCATTCCCTGTCTCAGAATAGATACTTTTACTATAAGTACACAGTCATCAGTTAGATGCTTAGCTCATCTTGTTTTTCCCATAGCACTGCCTGCACCTAAAGTAAACATTCCTTTGCTGTCTGTCTCTGCCACTGCAATGTCTGCTCCACAGGGGCGGGGCCACTGTGCAGTGCACAACATGTGCCTCCTGGAACAACACTTGGCAAAACAGCCACCTGTTAGCGTGGCTTATTCTGATGATAAACAAATAAGAGCAGTGCTCCTCAAACTTTAACATGCATCAGAATCTTCTACAAGGCTTGGAAGGCAAATTGCTGCATCCTGTCCCTGGAGTTTCTGATTCAACTAAATTGGAGTGGGGCTTGAATGTTTATAAGGTAGGGGTAGTACACTCCAGGGACCACATTTTGAGATCCACAGACCTAAACAATGTTTTGCTGCAAGACACCTGTCAACAACAGGAGTTGCCATGGCAATGAACCCCAATTGGTGGAAGAAAGAAATGGAGTGAAAAGATGACTCCAGACCTACACTATAAAATATATCCCTTCTGACTTAGAGGATTATATGAAACATGCCTTTAAAAATGCAATATAAATATCCCTTCCCGAAACAGGTTTTTGGGTTTTTCCCCCCAGAAGAATAGGGGCCAGGCATATCAAGGTTATATTCACTAACAAAGTCTTATGATCTGACATATTCTGTGTTAATGACTAGTGTTGAAATTCTATCCTTTAGAGTTTAAACAACGAGATGAGAAGGCTGATATCCTTTATGAGCTACTGAAACACCAAAGAGCTAGAGACTCGAGTTGGAACCGCTGCCCAAACCGTAACTTCCCATCTCTAAGAACCCTTCCAGCCCTCAAGGGCGGGACCAGAGGGACCAAGTCTAGGTTATGTTACTTAACTTCCCATCCCCAGTCATGGCAGATTAGTCCAAAATACACTTTCTCTCCTAGGAACCTGTGAAATTTGAAGATAAAGTCTGGTAAGCACTGAAGCCAAATTTAGCTAAGAGCAAAGGTCTCAAAGACAAAGTTCAAATTCCTAATGTTGAGCTTCTCAAAGCTGCCTTGGCCCCTCTGTTACATGAGGTTTTGTTCTCCAGCTATTTCCTTTAATCCTCTGTAATACACCGAATTATCTTCCAACAAACCCTTTGCCTACATTATCCAAAACTGTCTATATATGTGCAACCAAAAATACTTAACAAAGTAAATGTATTAGCCTTAAAGAAACTGTATTAGAAATGCAACTTGTGGGGCACCTGTGTGGCTCAGTCGATTAAGCATCCGACTCTGACTCAGGTCATGATCTCACAGTCTGAGTTCAAGCCCCAGATCAAGACTCTGTGCTGACAGCTCTGGGCCTGGAGCCTGATTCACATTCAGTTTCCCTCACTTTGTCCCTCCCTGGCTCATACCGACTTGGTCTCTCTCTCAAAAATAAATAAAACATAAAAAAAAAAGAAAGAAAGAAAGAAAGAAACAAAGAAAGAAATGTAACTTGTGAAATTTCAAAGCTGTTTTCCAGTAATCCAACTTAAGACATTTATTTTCTATCTTTAGACTAATATACTTGCCATATAATCAATGAGTCTTAGAGTATACATCATATTTTGACCTTACAATACCAACTCCTTCTTGCAGAATAGCTCTCTGAAACCTGCAAAATGCCACCAAATTGGTTTTTTATTCAATAACTGGAGCCAATCTGTACAAATACTATGTATATTGGGAGTTCAGGGTAAACAACAAAAACACAGGCTCTTGTTTTAAGTACCTACTGTTCTGATGTGGAGAAACAGAAAAATAACTTTAAAAATATCAGATTGTAAGTGCCGCTGCAGAAAAATAAAGAGTTTTATGTGAAACAATGAGTAACCAGATTGCTTTTAGATAAAATGGTGAGGGGTTTCCTTTCTGAAGTAACATTTAAGCTAAAATCTTAATCAGCAGACAGCTAACCTAAAGGTATTTAGGCTGAGAATAGACCTGTCTTGTTCTAACAGCCAACGTGGCTACAGTATATTGAGGAAGAGGAAAAACCACTTAAGATGAAGTCAGAGAGATAGAAAGAACCATATGACGTAGGGTTCTGTAACAAACACAAAGAGTATGGAGCTAAACATCATTAACTGGTACAGGACAAGGACGCTACTTGCAATGAGAGGTGTATGGAGTAGAGTTGAGTAAGAAACAAGAATGAAAAAGACAAAACACAAGAAAAAAATTATCAAGAGTGCTTATCATAAAAATTTTAGACCTGAAAGGAACCTCAGCTGTCACAGACCAACCTCTCATTTTAGTGAAAGGATGACATGGCCCAGGCTGTGGCTTCTCTGAGCTCAGGTTTCAGATAAGGAAAGAACAGTATTTGATGCTCTCTGTAACGTTAAGGCCAAAGCTCTTTCCATATTTCTGGCCTTCATTTGAAATCTAAACCAAGTCTTTACCATGTGCATTTTCAAAGGTGACAATAACAGCACTTACAAGAAAACATATGTTAAAAAGGTTTTTAAATGGCCCATGCCAAATTATTCTCACCTCTAGTCCCTCACAGGGCCTTTTTGTTTCAAAGCAGCGACAATGCGTAAGTATTTACCACCAGATATATCCCTTCCCATAGTATGTGAAACAGAAAAAAAAAATTGAATAAAACAACAAAATATACTTACATCTGGATATTCTTTTACAGGCACATAAAGTTTCTCTTGTAACTGAACAATAGGTCCCACAGCGTCAGGCAATTCTGCACTCCTTTTCTCTGTACTGCCATTTAATGTGTCATTGTACATGTCTTTCCGTACTCTGCTAATTTCTGTTAAAAGTAAAAATTTTAAATGTGTTAGACAAAAAAATATTCTTGCTAGTCCAGGAAAAAAAAATTATAAAAAGAAGGTAGGGGAGGGTTTCACTGATAAGGTGTTAAAGAGTAAAGAACTGTTAACCTATTCTATCATTCCCTGGATTAAATCTATTAACAGAAAGATAGCCTTACTCAGTTTCTACCAGGAATCAAATTCATATCAATGAAACAATGTATTTTACTTAAATTAACTTAAGAGCCCAACCAAGCTCTTAACCACTATGAGATAAACCTATTTTACCTAATTTCTCCATACCTAAATGAGGCCATTCGTTCCAAATGAGAACTTTAGTCAAATAAGAATGTCTCTCACACAAAACTAATACCAAAGGCTCTTTTATACTTCAGAACTAACCTGTTTGAATGAGATTTAAACTGAACTAAGCTATTTTAGGTCTCTCGATAAACAGATGTCCAACAGATAACACAGATTTTAGGTTCAGCAGAATTCTAAGCTTGATACACAAATATTAGTTAAGGCTACAGGAACAGAAGAGATGTCTTAGAGAGGATATTAAGGAGATGGATGGACTGACTGAATCCCAGGAAAAGCAACATTTTAGGAGTAAAGAAAAAAAGATCCAAACCAAGAAATGGAGGTGAACAGGAAAAGTAGGGAAGAGAGGTGTCAACGTGGCTGAAGAATAACAGAACCAAGGACAAGGTGGTCAACAGTGTCAAATACCAAAAAAACAGGTAAGGTGAAGAGCAAAAAAGGGTACCTTGGATTTGAACACTAGGCCACTGGTGATCAGAGAAGTTTCAAGGAAAAGATGGTTAAAAGAGATCAAACTACATTGCATTAATGAGTGAAATATAAGAAAGAAGGCAGAAATACCTAGGGTCAATGACTTTTTTTTGAAAAAAGTTTCTTTTGGGAGACAGAGAGCATGAGCGAGCAAGCACAAGTACGTGCACAAGTGGGCAAGGAGCAGGGAGAGAATCCCAAGCAGGCTCTACACTGTCAGCCCAGAGCCCGACACAGGCCTTGAACCCACAAACTGTGAGACCATGACCTGGGACAAAGTCAAGAGTCATATACTTAATCGACAGACCCACCCAGGCGCCCTGGTCAATGACCATTTAAAAAAGTTTCCAGATACAAATATACTTCTTATATGAAAAAGCATAAGAAATCTATTTAAATGAATCAAGACTTGAACAAAGAAATGAATTCTTTCAAGAATTCTTTATTAAGCTTCCACGATGACATGTTAGAGGACAGGTCCCTGCCCATCGGCACATATGGTCTAATAAGGGTTGTTACTACTAAATTAGCTGGATGCCTCCGTAACGGTCTCTCCACGCTACAGACTGTGTCTTCCTTGGGGGAAAGGCTTGTGTCCATTAAAATTTAAAACTAAAATGGCTTTTACTTTTATAATGTATTTTGTACACCTTCCAAACATGGAAATTTCAATCTACTGTGATTAAGGAACTATGAAATATGAACGCACACTTTAATTTTCTTAACTAGTTATTTTTATCTCTTTATTAAATAAAATCCAACATAGCACAAAGGCACATCAAAGGTGTTCTTATCCAGTTATATAGTCTTAAATCAGTGAAAATACTGTATTACAATACATTTTCTGCTTCAATGATGGCAACATTCATTTTTATAACCATCTTATCTCTTAAATAACAATTTGCTTGTCAAAGCTTACCAAATGTGCATCTCTGACCAGCAAATGAAGTTTTTTAAAAATCAAAAGAATGCACCTTGGATTTAACTACACTATAAAGGCAAGACATTATTCTTTAAGTTCTTTTTCCACATTTCTGGTTTAATAATGAAATCTTTCCTACTAAACATGCCCAGTATCAAACTTGTGTTGATTCTGTATCACATGCGATAGCAATTCTCCATGTTTTCAACCACTAAATAATAATTTAAACATAAACAACTGTTTACATAATTACAGCAAGTAATTAACCAAAAGACATCAGGGAAATTTAATTAAAAGTATCCATATATTCTTTAGTTCAGGTCTCTATATTAAAGCACTTTCAATATTAATTTGTTACATTTAAATTTCCTCTTCAGAAACTGCTTAATTGTTGTTATGTTGTTAAATAACACTGATATAAAAATCCTAACAACAGACAGCATAAAGACTACAGATTAAATAAATAATCCACCAAGGAAGTGGAATTTATACCATAAATGCAAGAAGAGTTCAATATTTAAAAATCTATAACCATAATAATACAAAAGACTAAAGATGAAAACAACATTAATTCCAGGTAAACAAATTTATCAAACTTAGATAAACCAAGAGAATCAATTATAAGAAAATTCACATAAAATGACTAAATAAAAAAATACATAAATATAGGATAATCACTGACCTTTACATATCCAATTAGATGATAAAATAGAAGAAAACACATCTACCATTTAAATTGTATTTCTATAAACATCTGTGTGATTCTCTGATTAACAGCTCAAAATTTCATGAGACTCTGCTACCCACTGTCACCCCAGCTCCATCAACAGTGCCTGGACAACAGGGCCCTCAATCAGTACTCAGTGGTCTTGGTAGATGGGTGGGTGAATGAACTAGGTTCTAAGGCATTAAAGTTAAACAAGTCATGGTTCCAAGCTTTCCAAGAAGTTACTCTCCTATGGGAGGCATATAAACAAATAGATACTCCAAAGAAGAAGAACAGGAAGAGGTACAGATGAGAGACAGTAGAGACACAAAAGCAGGATCATCAACTCTGCCACAGGCTTTTAAGGTCAACAAAGACGTCCAGAGGAAAGAAACTCTGTATCCCAATGACACAAAGTGAAGCAAAGATACAACCAACATAATTATAAATTCTACTTAAGATACAAAGTCTTTCTACCATGTTTCTTTAAGTCTCTAAGATATCTTATTACTCAATTTAACAACAGAACACACATTTCATATGTAACACTGTACTGATGGGAATGAAAAGATGACTTAAGTCCTAGTTCTCAAGCATCTTACAATCTCACTCACTGTGGGGTCTAACCAGCTAAGTACTTATTAACTGCCTCTATCAACAGCACCTTTCTAGCCAGGAAACCACAAGCACTTCTTGGCACGTTACTTACAACACTCAAGTCAAAGCAAGTTCTGGGGCTCAGTTAGTAGTATAGAGTGTGCGACTCTTGATCTTATTGTTTTAAGTTCAAGCCCCATGATGGGTGTAGAGACTACTCAAAAAATAAACCTCAAAAAAAAAAAAAAAAAGCCACCTGGGTGGCTCAGTCGCTTAAGCATCTGACTTCGGCTCAGGTCATGACCTCACAGTCTATGGGTTTAAGCACCGTGTTGGGCTCTGTGTTGACAGCTCGGAGCCTGCTTCAGATTCTGTGTCTCCTTCTCTCTCTCTGCACCTCCCCTACTCACACTCTGTCTCTCTCTCAAAAATTAAAAAAATAAACATAAAAAAATTTTTAAAAAAAGAAAAACGTTATTCCAGTTCTAAGAGTAACTGTTTGTGTGATTTTAGACAAATCTCTTAACCTCTCTGTACCTGTACCTCACTAATGAGAGGTGGATAACTGAATAACTCAACCGAATCCACTGTTTTCCAACCTCAGTATGCAAGGACCCCAGGTATTATTTTCTCCCTTGTAACCCCGGGTTTTAAATAGTTTTATCTCCAAAGCTTTCAGTCCTAAGTCCTGGTAACCAGAAATTTTTGTTAATGTTTTCCTATCAAGTTGATCTAATCATGGCCAAAATATTACAGAAATGCATCATGGGTACGGACAGTGCTTTAGTTCCTTCCTAAGTGGTGGGTTTACAGGTGTTTATTTATGAAGCAAAGAAACTCTTCATAATTAATAAGTTTTATATAGCTGACCCTTTAAGAACATGGTTTGTTCTAACAAAGATTTTCTTACTGACATTTATATAAGATTTTCTTTGACATTTTTTCTCTGGCTTTTATTGTAATACAGTATATAATACATATCACATAGAGTACACGTTAATTGTTGATATTACTAGTAAGGTTTCCAGTCAACAGTAGACTATTAGTAATTAAGGTTTGGGGGAGTCAAAAGTTATACATGGATTTTCCATGAGGGGAGTCAGTGCCCCAACTCCTTGCACTGTTCAAGGGTCAACTATATAGACTTCTGTTGTATCAAACATTACACGATAATGCTCAAATATCAGCTCATCTCCCCATTACCTCTATCAACGTACAAGAATGGTTCAGAGAACTAAAAGTTCAGAGTCATTTGTTTAATCACCTAGGATAAAATTTCCCACCACAATAACCCCAAAATGTCCCCCCGCAATATCAAGACAACTTGTGTTAGACATCTCTGTAGTTATTAGTTTACAAATTTTATTGAATCAAAACCATTCCTAAAATTTCTCTCACTTGCCCACACTCCAGAGCTCAAAAAAATAGATCAAATGCCTCATTCTTATGGTGGCCTTAAAAATACTTGAACAGTTCTAGATCTAAGTATCCTCTTCTGAGTTGTAAAACAGCATGTACCCTCTCACTCATTTCAACACACATTTGTCCATGCCCTTTTAAAATGGAAAATCCTGTACCACACTCATCCTGACAACCTATGAGAATGCACACTCAGGCAGCCTACTTCCAATCCCAAACACTCCCAGTTCCACAGCATGTTTAAGGATACCTTTAGCTCTTTGATGAGCACATCGCCTGACTCAAATGTTGGTGGTGCTAATAAGCCAACCTTCCACCATCCCATCTTCCACAACTTTGTTTAAATACCAATAGATAACCTAAGGTTTTTCCTGGTTGTTTTCTACTAGACAGCTCCTTTCCCAGTGTTAATCTATCAGTTCACATTCTTTAGGGATGACTATTCTGAGTCAAGGAGCCAAGGAACTGCAATTACACAGAACACACATTTCTGTAGTTTGCATACTGAAATACAGGCATGCCTTACCAACTATCTGATGACATCTCAAGCTATGTTAGGACTTGAACCCCCTTCTGGACCCACTAGTTTAAACGGGAAGTGATCTGTCTTGGATTCTACAGGTTGTGTCATCAAATTTAGGATACATACCTTTCAGTTTTTGGGAGTATACACTTCCAGCATTCAGGCTCCTAGAATCGATATTCGGTGATGCCATTTTTTCAAATTTCAGTATACTGAAAATTATTTCTCTTTAAGTCTGAAAACTTGTGTCGGTTATACTAATGTTTCCTTACATTTCACTGCTTCTAACTACCTTGATTCTTTTACCTGTTTCAAACTAAACCTGAATAATCAGATAATGTACTCTGCTACTCAGAGGGAAAACAGTCACTGCACACTTCTAGTTCTATGTGACCTGTTAATGTTACATCATCTGCCTTTTCTGTGTCCCTAATTCACTTAACATAACCAAACGCTTTACTTTGAAACCATTCTTATGTTTCTTAAAGCTCATTTTGCCTTTAGCTCATCACTACTCTTTTATTAAAAGTGAATTACTATATGTGCATCCCACTCTGACACCTTAAAATTTTTCACCTATTTAAAAAATATGAATTACTGGATTAACTGACAGATCAACCACTTTGTGGAAAAGTAAAAAGTCAGAAATAAGGACAACATGAAGAACTATTAGAGAACAGAAAAATACAGGCTGAGAAATATAAAATATAAAATTAAGTAGTTACTTCCCAAGATAGATAAATAAACAGATAGAAAATGGCTATATATAAATTTAATACTGCAATGTTTAAAGACTGGATAAAGGCTAGAATATAACCCTATTTTACTGTCTGGTTTAGAATATTTTTCAACAAATTTAAGCCAAGAAAATGAAAATTAGGAAATGAAATATGAAAAATATTTACTAGTTCAGCACTACACAAAAAAGCTATTAATGATATATAAATAATACTTAAAAACACATGAAAGAATCATTTTCAGGATTTTAACAATACAAATGAAAAGACAACTTTTTAAAACACTAAAAACATTTTCACACAAACACATCTTATACCCAGTGTTGTGGTAGCTAATTCCAGTTGTCCAACTGGCTGTGCTACTGTTCTAAATGTATACATTTTATGTGGGCAACTAGCTGCTTTTTCTTCATGCCTTACATTAAAAATCCATCAAAAAAAATTATCTAGGGGCGCCTGGGTGGCTCAGTCGGTTAAGAGTCCAACTTCGGCTCAGGTCATGATCTCATGGTTCATGGGTTCGAGCCCCGCATAGGGCTCTGTGCTGACAGCTCAGAGACTGGAGCCTGCTTCGGATTCTGTGTCTCCCTTTCTCTCTCTGACCCTCTGTGCTCACACTGTCTCTCTCTCTCAGAAATAAATTAAAAAAAAATTTTTTAAATTATCATTGTAATACAACTGGATCTAAAATATAGAAAGAAATGAAAATTTTAGTGTCATTTGACCATTACTGCCTTGTTTTCAAAATTAACATTTTCCATTAATTTATTCAGTAAAATAAGAACCATGTTATTTATAAAAACATATGCTTTGACATACATAGGAAAAATTTTGTAAGTAAAATTAAAATGACAAGCTTTCCCCACTTCAACTGAACTTTAAACGGGCTCTTTACTTCCTCACTATCTGCTGGGCACCAAAGCGGCCTCCCTTGCTGGACACTAACATGAACGTACAAAGCAAAGGAAGGTTTTAATTATTTTAGGTCTTAATTAACAAATTATTAGCTTCTATTTACATGAAACTTATTAATTTTAAGAAAATTATATTAGGAGTCTATTTATAACCAAAAAACAACTGCCACCACCTAAAGTGGTGACTGTTATGTACTTAAAGGGAACAAAGATCTCTTCTGTAAAAAGAAACCTCTAATTCAGGGTTTACTAAATACAGGGAAAGTTTTACAGATATTTTGAGCAGAGTAAAACCCAGGGAATACTGTAACTCCACTGTACTCATTTTAAAAAGCTACACCCATAAGGTACAGAGAAAGCAAATAAATAAAAAAGGTTAATAGAGGATATGCAACATTTAGTAAAATGGGTTTTGTCTCCTTGAATAACCAAATAAACCTGATATAATTTTGATTTAACCTATCAATAATTCTCTAATGGGACCTGGAACCTGATTTGGGGAGTTAAGTTGTATTTTGAACTTCACAACTGTTAAGCAAAATAAATAAATAAATAAAACCTTGGGACGTGTGGGTGGCTCAGCCAGCTAAGCATGCGACCCTTGATTTTCACTCAGGTAGTGATCTCAAGGTCATCCATGCTGGGCTCTGCGGGCTGAGCAGAGGTCAGCTTGGATTCTTTCTCTCACCATTCTCTCCATATGCCCCCTCCCAAACCTGCCAAATCTTTCTCAAAACAAACATTTAAAAAAAAAAAGAAAAAGAAAAAGAAAGAAAAACTACAAAATTAAAGACATAGCCTTCTTTTAAACTGCTTTGGCAACTTAACTAACAACTGCATAAAATTGTGGATAAATTTCAAATAAAAAACATGAAAACAGCAAAAGTCTTAATAAAAATGTCCATCCTTGTTCCATAATTGCTCTCAGGAGTAGTTCTGTTATCATGGAAGGCATTTAATAGTAGCTGCAACTCCCTGGAAAAGCTCTTTCAAAGGTTACAGAAAAAAGTTCATTATATAACCTAATTTATATTAAATATGTGTATTTTTTGACACACAGAAGTAAAAAAAAAAGGATATAGCTATTAGTCATCTCTGGGAGATCGATTTACAGGAACTTTTAACTTTAATTTCACATTACTGTATGAATTTTTTTTTTTACTACTGTAAAATAGTAAAGATATTTTCATTAGGATATCAGAAAGTACTCTAAGTCAAAATGTTGCAAATAATATTGGATTCCCTATATAAAATTATAATAAAATTAAGTCACTGACTCCTAAGTATAAAAATAAACCACAAAGATCTAATTATTTTAACATCAGCATTTCCACCATGCTAAAATAGTTAACATGAATTATTACCTGATTCTCACCAGACTCTGAAGTAGATACAATAGGACAGAAGGAAGGAAGAAAGGAAAGAAGGAAGGAAGGAAGGGAGGGAGGGAGGAAGGCAGGCAGGCAGGCAGGCTCAGAAATGTAATAAATGGTCCAATGTCACAGCTAGTCCAACCAGCTTTCATTTAGAATTTCATAAAGGGCCTGGGGCGCCTGGGTTGCTCAGTCGGTTGAGCATCTGACTTCGGCTTAGGTCACGATCTTGTGGTTTGAGAGTTCGGGCCCTGCGTCAGGCTCTGTGCTGACAGCTCAGAGCCTAGCGCCTGCTTCAGATTCTGTCTCCCTCTCTGTCTGCCCCTCCCCCTTCATGCTAGATCTTTCTGTCTCTCTCAATAACAAATAAACGTTATTAAAAAAAAAAAAGAATTTCATAAAGGGCTTTCTGGAATAAGCAGCCCTTAAAACACACTGGGAAAACAGTGTGACTGGGAAACAGGAAAATGGAATGAACAACTCTTAGTTCACCGCCAGCAGCTCTAACAAGACCAATCCACTGCAACACGTGCAAACAAATCTTTGCAGCCTTCCTCTTTTTATGCTAACAGAACACAGCCTCAGAGGGCAAAATCCAGGCCTAAGTGCCTAGAAAAGTGGCAGTCCTGAGTGAATAAATCAATAGATGGAGTTGGCATACAAAGAAGGCAAAATAGGCCATTCCAAAGAACAGAATGGACCAGGGAAAGTATTTTTTAAAGTTAATAAGAACCAGTATTTTAACTGGAATAGGCATCTTTTCTCATTTAAATTGGGTTTTGTTTGGAAGTTAACTTTTAAACCTGCTTAGTTTTATATGTTATATCAAGTATTTTTTTAAGAAAAATGTTGCCTTCTGGTCATTTAGTGTTTTAAAACACTCGTGGAAACCAACCCTTATAATCTCTATATAATGCCCACAGCAACAAACTTGAAATCGGAAGGTTAAGAAACCCAGTTAAGAAAAAAGCAGTTAATGGATATCTGAAGAAGAGTCAACAATAACTCAGTAGATGCCATTAGAATCCAGTCCAAAAGCAATACTTGAGGATCTAGCCATGTTTACTAATAACTTTTCCCAATCTTTTTAGTATTCTAGAACAGAAATAAACTCATTAGCAATGGGAAGTAGGTACCCACATACAGGGTTGGAAGAAAAAAAAATTTTTTTTTTTACCATATATTCCTATATGTCATGATTTTGAAATGTGTAAGCATCTAAATATATTAACTTTTTAAAAATAAATGCTTGCCTTAGAAGATTTTACTTATAATAGTAACATAATCTATGAGGTTGTAATAATATAAAAAATTGAATGAATAAAAAATTAAAGTGATAGATCTTCCTTACCAAATTCCAATTTAATAAATACCAAAGATGGATATAGAAAATTATATAGAAAAAAACACTAAAGTAATAATTCTTGCAGGTGAGTACTACTCAATGGATGCTAAAATCAGTGAACAAAAACATGAGAAACAGGATATCAATACAGTGCTTCCCCATAAGACAGTTGCTAATTACAAAGGAAAAAAGAAAACTGTGCAGTGGAGAAACAGATGGTCAAATACTATCACCAGTAAGATATACAGACCCTTTAGTATGAGAAAGGCCAAACAGTAATTCTGTTGTTTTCTTGTCAAATATGCATAACCTCAATTTAATCATGAGAAAACATCGGACAAACTAAAGCTGAAGAGTATTCTACAAAATAACTGACGAGTTATCTTCAAAAAAAAAAAAAAGAAAAGAAAAGAAAAGAAAAGTGTCATGAGTGGCACCTGGGTGGCTCAGTTGGTTAAGCATTTGACTTCAGCTCAGGACATCATCTCCTGGTTCGTGGGTTCAAGCCCCACGTCGGGCTCTGTGCTGACAGCCAGCTCAGAGCCTGGAGCTGCTTCAGATTGTGTCTCCCTCTCTCTCTCTGCCCCTCCCCCGCTCATTCTCTGTCTCTCTGTCACTCAAAAATAAATGTTAAAAAAATTTTTTTAAGTGTCATGAAAGAATGGGACACATGACTCAATGCTATATGGGATTTGGGGTTGGATCCTGTACCAGAAAAAAGGATGTGAATAGGGAAATTGGTCAAGTTTGAATAAAATCTTCAAATTACTTAATAATATTGTATCTATGTTAATTCCCCAGTTCCCATAATTGTACTCTGGTCATATGATGTTAACGTTAACCTCAGTACTACAGAGTATTTTTATTTTTTCTAGAAGTCTAAATTTGTTGCAAAATAAAGGTTCTGCTTTGGCCTCAGCTATTTATTCTCATGGAGGGAGGACAGTTGTGGGAGAGATTGAAAGCCATGCAAATATCTAGTCTTGAAAAAATAAAATACCTGCTTAACCAACAACACTGAGGATCTCAAAATCATTAAGAATAAGCTGTTTAATTCAAATAATCTTTTAAATTTTCTTTAACAGCTACTGCTTGAAAAACACATGTAGTTTTTTTTTTTTTTAATGTTTTACTTATTTCTAGGAGAGAGACAGAGAGAGAGACAGTGTGAGCAGCGGAGGGTCAGAGAGAGAGGGAGTCACAGACTCTGAAATAGGCTCCAGGCTCTGAGCTGGCAGTCAGCACAGAGCCCGACGCGGGGCTCGAACCCACGAACCGCGAGATCATGACCTAAGCGAAAGTCGTACGCAAAACTGACTAAGCCACCCAGGCGTCCTAAACACATGTAGTTTTTAACCTGCCTTAAGAGCAAGGAGAAAGACTATAATCCACAATTCCAGTCTACAGTAATAGAACCTTTCTTAACAACCATAATTAATAAGGAAAAAAAAACACTGGCCTTGAATTTAGGTAATATAGATTTTACTTCTGATCCCCTGCAAGATCTAGTTGTGTGGCTTTGAACTTAACCATCTGGGTCTCAGTTTCCTCCTCTGTAAAATCAAGTTAGACCAGATGAAATTTATGATTTCCTACTGCTCTGAAGTTCTATCAATTAGAAGTCTGGGAACCTTCTAGTTTCTTCTGAGAATCTCATTTTGTGTCCTCTCTATATCAATACCCCAAGGAAAGGGCTGCATAAACTCAACAACCAATCAAGAACCACAAAGTCAATCCTACTCCTTAGAAAATTCACATTTCAAAATGTCTTAAACCACTGGGCATCAGGATTTACTTTAAATGGTATGCTTGAAAGCACCACATCCTCATATAACCAGGCTCTACACCTTTATATTTGGGGGAAGTAAGGAGAGGGTCTGCCCTATGTATTTTATCCTCCTCAAGCTCCAAATTACTTAGGGCTTTGAAGGAAATTTGGTAAAGAAGTGAAAATGAAATGGAACTCCCCAAAATTTTGAAAGGATTATGTCTATGTGGAGAGGAGGGGAGAGGGCAGGTTGCTTTCCCTGGGTTAACAATTTCTTTGACTTTAACTATCCTTTTCAGGTGTATTCCAAATTCCTCCTAAACTCAACAGAGGAAGAATAGAAGAACTGTAATCATGCACCACCTGTGTATCTGAACATCACCTTAATTCCAAAAACTAAAGCAAATTACTATCAAATGACATTCACAAGTGTTACAGCCGCCCATGTACAAGAGAAAAATCCCTCATACTAACACAACTATGGACTTTTTTAAAAGCTATAATAAACAATCTACAGTATACAGTACTCTAAAGGTCCATTATAGCAAGCTTCAAGACAGAAAACTTCTATTTTCATAATAAGAGCAACATACACAGTACTCTCAGGTATCAAGATAATTGACACTGAAAAATTCCTTTAATATGGCACTTTGAATATGATCCCCTTTTAATTAAACCAAAGTTGGTTTACTTTACAAAGAACTAGATTCAGAAAGTCTAAGTAACATTATATATGCTATTGGTTACATTTACCACATTTTTACTGCCTCTTAAAGAATACTTTCTACTTTCATGGAATATTCCTAGAAAGCAATTTTCAATTTTTTTTTTTTGAGAGAGAGAGAGAGAGAGACTGCGTGTGAGAGGAGGAGGGGCAGAGAGAGGAGACAGGGTTCCGAAGCAAACTCAGCACTGTTAGCACAAAGTCTGACCTGGGCCTCTAACGCATGAACTGTGAGATCATGACCTGAGCCAGACACTCAACCAACTAAGCCACCCAGGAACCCCTTAGAAAGCAATTCTAATATGAGTTTATAAAATGCAGAAAACACTCTTTTAATATCATAAAAGTTTAATTTATTAGAATGGAAACTAAATGTTAGCATATAAAAATATCACCAAAATAATAACAAAAGTCCTGGTCAAGGACATTCCAGAACTCCAAATGCCTGTATCCAACTGTATTCTAAACATGTCACTATGACGCACTTAAAAAGCCAAACTCCTATCTGTCCTCCAAACTCGTTTCTCCTGACCTCAAAAATGACAAGTTCATTCTCTCACACATTATATCTAATCCACCAGCAAATACTGCGTATTTACCTTTCAAAATACAACCAGAATCCCAATGACCCCTGACTCCCTACTGCTCTAGTTTCAGCTAGTCATTTCTCACCTAAACCACTGAAATAACCTAACTGGTCTCCCTGTCTCCACCGTTGCTCCTGCCAGCCTGGTCTTGATTTTCCAAGAGTTATCCTGTTAAAATCCAAGTGACAGGTCACTCCTCTGCTCAAAAGTCTCTAATGCAATTCTCAAAGTTTTTGGTCTCAGGACTCAATGCTGAAAAAATTACTACAAGGAGGGATGGCGCCTGGGTGGCTCAGTCGGTTGAAGTTGAGCATCTGACTTGATTTTGGCTCAGGTCATGACCCCAGTATCATGGGATCAAGCACAGAGTTTGGGCTCCATGCTGAGCCTGGAGCCTGCTGAAGATTCTCTTTCTCTCCCTTTCTCCCCTCCCTCACCCCCAGTTCATGCTCTCTTAAAAAAAAAAAAAAATAGTGCCAGAAGCCTAAAGAGCTTGTGTTTGTGAGTTACATCTGTTAATACTTCCAATACCACAAATCAAAACTGAAAATTATCTAAACTGCTTGTGATTCGCTTTAAAATAATAGTAAACCCCATTATATTTTAACAAAGCACATTTTATCCAACAAAATAGTGAGAGGTAGTTTTCTATTTTTGCAAATCGTTTAAATTGTCTTTATTAATAGAGAAAACAGAATTCTCTTATCTTCTTCTGAATTCAATCTATTGCAGTCTTGGGCGTCTGGGTGGCTCAGTCAGTTAAGCATCTGACTGCGGCTCAGGTCATGATCTCACGGTTCGTGGGTTCAAGCCCCACGTCGGGCTCTGTGCTGGCAACTAGCTCAGAGCCTGGAGCCTGTCTTCAGGTTCTGTGTCTCCCTCTCTCTCTCTCTCTCTGACCTTCCCCTGCTCACGCTGTCTTTCTCTCTCTCTCTCAGAAATAAATAAAACATTAAAAAAATTTTTTAATTAAAAAAAATCTATTGCAGTATCACACAGCATCCAGCGTCTAAAATACTCCACTATAAACTCAAGTGAGAATCAGAGTAAAAAGTCAAATGACTTATTATCATGAAAATACTCTGACCGCACAAACTCGCTAAAAGAGTGCCCAGAGCACATTTAAGAACCACTACTCTAATCATTTCCCCTTTCAGTTAGTGTAAAAACCCACGTCCTCACAGAAGTTCCCCTTTACTCTCCCCCTACCCTTCTGACCTCGTACTCCCCTAACCAGTTTACCACGCTCCCACCACCCCCACCCCTCATTCACAGCTACAGCCACGCAAGAACTTCAGGTCCTGGCTCACATTTTGCCAGCACTCCTCCCTCCTCTAGGAAAGATATTCCCTAGAGAGCAGTATGGCTCACTTCATTACCTCCTTCAAATCTCTGTTCTAATGTCGATTTCTCAATAAGGCCCACCCAGATCTCCCTACTTAAAACCACAATCTGCCCCAATCCATCCCGAACACGCCTATCTCCTTTATCCTGTTCAATGCACTCTCTGAACTCACATTGCCTAATGTATTATTGACTAATGTATGTATTATCGCTTATTGCTGGTCTCCTACCTAAGAATGTAAACTTTGGGAGGAGAGAGAGATTTCTGTCTTTTGCTATATATTCAGATGCAGATCCTTGGGGAAAAAAACACCTTCTGAACAACCTCAGCAGGCTGATTTAGTACAAAAACATCCAAAGCTACAAAAATATGCTTGAAACTTCATTCAAGCATCAGTAAGTTATTAGCTTCATAACTTATTCTTCCTCCCTTTAAAGTAACAGAAATACAGTCCTCTCAAAAGGGCTTGCTTTATTTATTCAGGATTTATGAGATTCTAAAAGACTTGGGTAATAACATATGTTCGTTACATCATCAGTGTTAAATTTCTCTAGTGTGTTTTAGATCAAATGACAAGATACACTACACAACCATCTAAATGATTGGTCTTAGCTTTAAAATACCCTAATCCATAAGGAAAAGACTTCTCCTCCCAGGACGGAACCAATGGGGTTGTGAATAATTCATTTCTCTTGAGGTTTTCTTTTTTTTAAAAAAAAAACTTCTATATCTACAATCTCACAATTGTCTTTTTTAGTGTTTATTTTTGAGAGAGAAAAAGCGAGTGAGCATGAGTGGGGGAGGGGCAGAGAGAGAGGGAGCCACAGAAGCAGGCCCCAGGCTCTGAGCTGTCAGCACAGAGCCTAAAGCAGGGCTCATGCTCAAGAACAGAGAGATGACCTGAGATGAAGTCGGACGCTTAACCTTCTGAGCCACCCAGATGTCCGTACAGTCTCAGTTTTGATCCACTCTCTATTCAAAGCTAATTTAGTAAAAATTATGAGTATATAATAAAATAAAAGCTTTTTCATTTCATTTCCTAAAAGTAAAAACTGCTTATAAAATGGATTGGTGTGAATAATGTGTAATTGTAGTTTTTTCTTAATTATTTCAATAATCTATGGTACAGATAATGGTTGTTCCTATATGCATTCAGTAAGCATGTACTGTATACCTACCATGAGCTAGGCACTAGCCAAGGCCCAAGGGATATAGTCATGTGCAAAACCAGACAAGGACCCTGCTCTATCACAAACTAAGTGAGCAGAAGTAATAGCTGGGTATCCTCACCCAGGTATGACCTCAAAGAAGCACCTCAACATATTCCATATAGGGGCGCCTGGGTGGCTTAGTCGGTTGAGCGTCCGACTTTCGCTTGGGTCATGATCTCGCGGTTCGTGGGTTCGAGCCCCGTGTCGGGCTCTGTGCTGACTGCCTGCTCAGAGCCTGGAGCCTATTTCAGAGTCTGTGTCTCCCTCTCTCTGACCCTCCCCTGCTCATGCTGTCTGTCTCTCTCTCTCTCTCTCCTAGAAATAAATAAAAATATTGAAAAAAAAAGAATGTTGGCTTTTACTCAATTTTTATTCCTCACTACCATTCTACAACAACCTAAGTAAGTCAGACAAATATTAAAAGTATTATGTTGTATTCAGTGGTCAAGTGGTCCATACCGTTAGGAGACAGACATTTTAGAAGTAATTATTCAGGGAAAATGGAGTCTTCAAACAGGAAATTCAAGTTCCAATTCAAAAAGAGCTCTTGCTCTTAGGACTTCAAATTCCAGTTGGAGCCTGGGCTTCCAGAGTAGACATTTTTGAGCGCGCCTCTCTGGAAAGCAACCCAACCAGACACTCAAGACACCACACAAGGAGACATGTCTACAGAAGACAGTTTAAAATGTATTCTCCTTGGGGCACCTGGATGGCTCAGTCAGTTAAGCATCGGACTCTTGGTTTCTGCTCAGGTCAAGAGCCCTGAAGATGGAGCCCTGCACTGGGGGCTGCACGGTCATCGAGGAGCCTGCCTGGCATTCTCTCTGCCCCTTCCCCACTAGTTCTCTCTCTCTCAAAATAAATAAACTTAAAAAATAATTAAACAAATTACACAGTTGTTACTCTGTCTCTACATGCCTTGTTACCTACGTCTTCCCTAGGGCTGATTTAAAGGCCACAACACGGTATTACCAGGAATGAAACAGAGCTGACTGGTGGTAGCAATGGCAGCATACAATTAGTGAGGAGTGGCATCTCTTAAACAGAATTAGGAGTAGAGATCTAACTTCTTTCTAAGCAATGGGTTGCCCCTCAAAATCGGCCTTGGAGGTCAGTGCTCTGTCTGGGTACAAATTTCCTTACAGAGACATACTTCTCTCGTCTCCATTTTATAGTTAGGAAACTAAGATTTGGAGATTAAGTACTTTAACCAAAGATCACATAACTTGTATGTAAAAAAGTCAGGATCCAAATTTAGGCCTCCTAACATCACACTACCTCTATTGTATTGACAGAATAAAAGCCATTGAAAAAGGACAGAAAAAGAGAAGAAGCATGTAGAAATTGTGGAGATAAAGAGAAAAAGAAGTAGAAAGATATACACAGCAATAATGAAGGAAGAAAAGAATAGTATACTCCAAATTAAAACCAGAAGGACAGTCTCATTTAAGCTCTGGCAAGGACTAGCTGCACATCAGTCAAGACACCATCTCAGCGTTTTCATGGCTACATTTACTCTCATCTAAGGTAACTAACGCTAGACTTAAACACCTGAGTTTCACAGAAAAAAGTCTTTCACTGGAATAGCATTTGCAGAGTGTCGGGCACATAAGAGGCACTCAAGGTGAATTACTGACCGAATATGTCCTATTTTTCTATGGTATGAGGCACTGTGTTTGGTGCTAGGGTCACCCTCATAAGCAACATAGTTCCCGTCAACACAATGCTGGTAGTAAAAACCCGTGTGTATGTAAACAGATTACAGGGCTGGAGGTGACTGACACATGAGGCTGTGTGTCCTGGGATAGGAATACTTGGACCTGAACACTAGATGAAGTAATGTTTAAGGAGTAAGCTGGAGCTCTATGGTTTCTCTTGGTTCTACAGTAGAAAAGATCATACTAGGGAAAACTGGATTCTAGGCATGTAAACCCTCACTTTAAATATTATGAAAAAAGAATAAAAGTGGAAAAAACATGGATATATATTTACCACTCTAATGATAGATACTTATTTTGATGGATCTGATACATGAAAAATGCTTCAAACACATGCTTCTGTCCCCTTCAAGGATTTTTGCCAAACCTTAGTTTTCTGACTCCTAATCCCATCTCTGTACTTGGCTGCTATTTTTAGTAACGCCTATAAAAATCCAGGCGAGTGGTTCGGTTTTTCTCATTCACGGTACTTTTTCATTTACTCAAAAAGTTCCCAAAGGCAAAAATCAATGGGGATCTGTGTGTTGTAGAGTAGCCGTGCTAAGGGTTAAGGAAACGCAAGTTAACTATTAAAATTAGGGATTTGTTTCTTAAAACCAATACAAATTTTTCCCAGTGGAAAGTTCAGAATGAACAGAATTTCTAAGAATAAAAGTTCTGTCTTCACCAAGGCCTTCCTTAGAGGGGCAAGTGGAAAATTGCTGATATAAACCAAAATCTAAAGGCAACCTATTTCAAACCACACTCCACAAACTCCATCACACTGGAAAATGAGTGAAATGCATTCATTAAAGATTAATTTCTCCCTAATTGTGATTTAAAACCAAACATTCCTAGAAGATAGTAGGCACAGCAAGACAGATATACCATCTTTTAGTTGGAGAATTTCTTGGGCAACAAAAGAATAAGATTTACATCAGAACTCCCCAGCATCCTTTTTTTAAAGCCAGGAAGTGGAAAAGGCCATAAAAATTTTCAAAACCAGGTCAAGTCACAGGTGCCTGGGGGCAGTAGTAGTAACCTGCAGTAAGAGCCACCTCGGAATATCAAGACTTAACACAAAGAGAACCCGCTTTCAGAATGTATTAAATGGAAACAAGCTTTGAAAGAAATTTAATATACTTCCTGCATTCTGAATATGCTGTAGTCGTTTCTCTGAAGAATACCAACATCAAACAAAGCAAACTACTGACAAAACCAACAGAAGACCACCTTCCATACAGCTGGAGTCACAGAGACTACAGATCATTTAGTGTAATGCATATATAAAGGAGGAAAATTCCAGACAAATATGACTCTCCAGGTCTTTGTGCAGAACTAACCTAATAATAATTCAAAGTTAGATAAAAGTTTAGTTTTTAAAAAACTTACCAAACAGCTGACTACAAAATTGTAAAAAGCAAAACAAAACAAACAAAAAAAAAACCTGTGACGAGGGAAACAAACTGCTGAGAATGCAATCTTTGAAAAAAACTACTAAGTGATGTCTATCTGCCTCTGTTTCATCTATAATTTCCAGTTCACAGGACTGTTGTGAAGATTAAATGAGACAATGAATATATTTATAAAAACTGCCTGATACATAAACATAAGTATGTCCATATCGTTACTGATGATAATTGTGATGTTAAATTATATATTCTGGAAATGCCGTTATCCTGACAGGTAGTTTGGAAAAATTATCCGATTTGATGAATATCTGTTACCTAAAATCTGTTACTGGTGGTTTCCTGGACTCTATAGGCATAAAAGAGAAATAAATAGAAAGGCACCTGCCAACAAATACTGTTTGCAAATGACGTCTCACATGTAAATTCATCCTACATGGCAAAGAGGAAGCAGAAAGTAACAAAGATAGTTTAATTTTTCCAGCTCACTTTTACTAAGCACCTAGTCAAATATTCAAGCATATTATCCAGAAAACGTTACAAACTACAAAGGACTCCAATACAAATACCACAGTACATTCAGCTTATTAAAAATAGACTCTCAAATACTTGGAGCAAATATTCTCTACAGCACTTTTCCCAGAACACACTTTAAAAAAGGTAAGAGCTCTCTGCTCCAGGATTTGACTTGCGTGGGTTTAATCACTTTTCTGGAGATTACTCTAACCTCAAATAAATAATTTGGGGGAAGGAAAGTTGGGGAAACATTTTGGCTTGTAATGTATATTTGCATAATTACAATTTAATACTTTACACTTGATCTTAGCCAAAAGGCCGAGAAGCTATACAATACTTTAAAATACTTGTCTAATCAAAAATAAAATATGAAAAGATCACATCTTAATACTGTCACCGTGAAACCATACTACTGAAACACTCCCATATTTCACTCCCCTCTGACAATCTATTTCTTGAGCTAATTTCAGTGATAGAACTGTTCTAATACATGGCTCTAAAACGGTTTCAGAACTTAAGAATCTTAGATGCTTCAGGTGTTTTAGACTCTGGCATAAACAATCTTTAACTACACTGCGTGTACTTGTATCACAATAGTAGATTTAGATGTAAATTTAAACAGATCACTACAAAACCTTTTTGAAGGGTAAACCACTGGGGCGCCTAGATGGCTCATGGGGCCAGTTAAGTGCTGACTCTTGATTTCAGCTCAGGTCATGATCTCAGGTTCATGAGATCAAGCCCCACCCAGCTGCTGAGCATGGAGCCTGCTTAAGATTCTCTCCCTCCCAGGCTTGCATTCACGTGCTCTTTCTCTCTCAAAACGAAAAGAAAAGGAACAGAAGAGCAAAAGTAAGTAAACTACCACCGGTGACTATGGAAATTGAATTTAGTATCAGCTTATAGAGAATTAAGTATAGGCATCTTGCTATGGAAAAGTGACAATTTTAATGAAATAAATACTATATGTGTACAAGTGTACACACATATACACATATTTGTACCATTAAAGTTATGTATGAATTATATATATGTTATTTACTCCTATCAGGTATAACACATTAATTATGTAAAACATATTAAATACATTAACACACTCACATTTGTATACAATTTATATGCATTCCGTATGGCTTACTCTAGGCTTTTTATGTTGCCTTTTGCCTTTTATGTCGAATGCACAAACTTTTAGTGTTTTTTTTTCTGAAATTGAAAATATAGGTTTCTACATATTGATTTACTGGATCAGTTGAAATCATTATACTTTATTCCTCTCACAAAGGCCTAAAGAATATTTATCTTTAGGCTCTATCTCTGAATTCTACACTTGCCACAGCTTACTTAAGCCAAATAAACCAAATGACCAAGCATTTGTATTAGTAATAAAGAAATAGGTGTTGATTTAAACTGGATAAATTTCAGGGGCCCCTGGGTAGCTTATTCAGTTGAGTGTCTGACTTCGGTAGCTTATTCAGGTCATGATCTCGTAGTTTGTGGGTTTGATCCCCCCATTGGGCTCGATGCTGACAGCTCAGAGCCTGGAGCCTGCTTTGGATTCTGTGTCTACCTCCCACTCTCTGTTCGTCTCCAGCTTGTATGTGCATGCGCGCTCTGTCTCTCTCAAAAATAAATGAACATTAAACTTTGTAAATTCAGAGATGGCTAAACACTGTAATTTATCTTCAACATTACATGGAGGCTTACTTCTCATATGGATGTATTACAATCAATCTAGCACTTAACTTAAATGAAAGTACTTTCAATGATAAAGACACCAATTACTGGAACTTATTTTAACAAGAAATAATCTCCTATGCATCCAAGTAAAATCTAATAAACTCCTAGAAGTAATCCTCAATTCCTTTAGAGCCCAAATGTTTCAGGAAATAGAAAGAAATATTTTTACATTTTACATTAGCACTTTTCATTTTAAATATTTACAAACCTTCAAATAGGTCTTACTTTCCAACAGCCACATATAATTCTCTGAATTTAGACACAGATACCTGTTAATAAATATGTGCACATGGGGGGAAAGTAAACCTCAGAATACATGGTACAAATACCAAGATTCAGACTTAAATGCTCTAAATACTAGATGCTGAATCAGGGTTAGGTTATTCTAAGAAATGGCAAGCATCAGTCAGCTAGAGTAAAAACAGTGACAAAGCCCAGATTTCCCATAACAGAAATTCTACCATTATGGGAATTATATGCCTAAATTTTATAATATAAACTATTTAAATACAATATTAAACAGTAAACATTGATAGTTTATATGACATTCTATGAATTGAATATTACTTATAAATGCAAAGTATTCTGCATCCTTTAAGACTGTAGTCTATCATACAAATGGCAGAAACATGAATTACATAGCATATCACCATAAATGTAGTAAATGGATTTCAATTCATTAGGCATATCATGTGCTTAAATATAAAAAGTCAGCAACATTATAGATACATAATGAAATATAAAAATGTATGTGGTTAAGGCTTTAATGTACAAAGTATAAGCAACTTCACACCAACCATCTTCAGCTCTTAAATAGAACGTTCAAGTGTCATTCATCTGAACTAAGCAGGCCAAGCAAAATATCCCGTGATTCCTATGTTCTCCTCAATGTCGAAATGGGTGGATAAATTTAAAGCCTGTTCCCTCAAGAGTTGCTTTATAGGCAATTTTCTCCCAGTATCAAGGTCTGCAATTTCCATTTGGCTGCCAGTTTGCGATTAAATTCATCACCTTTATTATAAAAATGTGCTTTACTCCATGGCCTGCTGCACAAGAACTATAAGAAAAACATTTTTCACTGCTAACGGCAAAATCATTCTAAGGCAACCACCACATCCACTCAGACATTAGCTTCCTCAACCTGATGAAGCAGCGTGCATCACTCATGGGGAAAAACTGCAACAATTTTGTAAGTCACAGAACCTAAATTCTATGGAAATGCCCTGCTCTATATTTTTTTGGATAAAATGCACCCAACTCCTGATTTTTATATTCAGCGTTTTCCTGAATGAATTAACCACAAGGTAAGTCAACATAGGGAATATTTCCAAAATTTCAGTAAAATTACAAAATAATTTTTCCGTGTTGGATGATTATCCATATTTATAATTTTTTTGATGTTTATTTATTTTTGAGAGATGGAGAGACAGCACAAATGGAGAAGGGGCAGAGAGGAGAGAGATACAGAATCAGAAGGAGGCTCCAGGCTCTGAGCGGTCGGCAGAGCCCAATGTGAGGCTTGAACTCACAAGCTATGAGATCCTGACCTGACCCAAAGTCAGGTTAGACACTTAATTGGGCCACCCAGGTACCCCTCCACCTTTTTTTTTTTTTTTAAGTTCCCAGTTTGTTTTATAGCTTAATTTACACTATCTGGGCTAACAGCCAACGGTCAAGTCAAAAATAATTATTAGATATATAAATAGGTAGTATGTAGACTTCCATTACACTTCTACCTAATCTTACCTTCTTAATAAGTCACAATATAAAGTTTGGAAGGGAAAAAAAAGTCAGAAAATAACGTTTCTCAAATAAAGGCATTTAATCTATAACATATTTAGGAAAATAATATTACTCATTTGTAAAATTTAGGTTTTTTTAAAGATTATCTATAAAATTAACATTTGCTTTTACAAACTTGGCCATTACGCAAAAAAATTCAGACATCTCTTATTCCAGTAAACTTGACAGTATCAATTTCAGAAGTTATAGGGGAAAAAAACAGAACTGAATGTCACATTAAATGAAGCCTACCACTGGATGAATTATTAGGTTATTTAATATGTGAACCTGGAGAAATGCTTATCTGTCCTAACCTGTGCATGCCTCTGCCACGGCAGTTAAAGCACTGGACTGCAGTTTCTTATTTCATTTCTCTCGCCATACTATTACATGGCTCCTTAAGGCTGGACTATCCCTTGTTCATTTCATATCCACAGTACCCAGCAGAGTGCTAGATTAAATTAAAAAAACAAAAAAGTTTGCTGAAAACTAAATTACAGCAGGAATCAACATCAGTTTTGCTAAAACTACACAAGTCATAACCCATTAGCTTTACAGTATTAGTCACAACCAGCACTTTTTAAATGGAAAAGAATGGGAAAATACTACATTACATCATAGGTAATACAAATATTTAATGAAGCTTTCACTTCAGCTATATACTTATATAAATATGTACATACATAACAATAATTCTCCTTATAGGTAAACATTTTAAAAAATTGATATATACCTTTTTTGGCTCACATTTATACCATTTTTCTGATTTATACTATCAGGATGTGTATACTTGCTACTCAATAAATAACAGTATTAACAAAGAGACTCTTGATTCACAAAATCAAAGATTTCACTTTCAGGATCCTCTTAATTACTACTACTTGCTCCAAAGCTTTCACTCTCTCCCCCTTGTAAGGCTCCAAGCCATCTGCCTTTAAACATCCACAAAAATTGATAAAAATTTCGTATATTCAAATTTGCACAACTCAAGACACATCTGCAGAACCATGTGGCATGTACTGTGATGTTCAGTTAACATATTTCCATAAGAAAATCAAAGGTGTTAATAATCCCTGAATAAAAATGAAATGTGAAAATAAGACTCTCATGTCCTTTACCACCCTGTAAAATAAATACATTTTCCTATAATCTAAAAACAAACTTCGGGTTTTCCAACTCAGATCTTACTTACTGTCATTCTCTTAGGGGATCTACTCCGTATTCTCTATTCTACTATTCTCTATTCTCTACTCTCTTCTCCTTTTCATTTTCTTTTATTCAAGACTCTTGAAATAACAACATGAAGTGTTTTTTAAAGATACTTCTCCTAAACTTATCACCTTTCAAAATTTAGATAAGCCTACCCTAGCCTATAAATGTCACCTGTTCAGAACATCACCACACATTTGAATATTAAATCTAGCAATGATAGAGAAACTGAACTGAGTAATTAGAAAACAGGAAGAGGCTTTCTTGTTTTCCTTTTATCTTAGACTTTTATCCCATTATTCAAGAGCAAATGACCTAGATCTAGAAGGAAGCAGGGGGAAATGAAGAGCTTTCTTTAACTTATGACTTTAAAATATTGTGTAAAAGACAGTGGAAGTTCTTATGCAAATATTCACTAACTTGAAGGTAGACCTAGATTCAGCCTGCTGAAAAATGCTGAAGCTGAGAGCCTTTTGTCTTTAATATCAGTTTAATGATAATACCACTTGCGTGCATTAAGTTTATTCTTATTTAGATGAAAAGTTAAAAATAGCGTAGGTAGATATTTCAAGTAATAAATTAAATTTAAAATAATTAAGACTACCTACTTTAGAAGGTAGTCACAATACACAAATTATCAGTCATGACAATGGTCCATAGAGGGGATCAGGCCCGAAGGTACTCTCTGACTCGATAATAATACCACTTACAGACATACTTCTGTCAAAAAGCCAAATCAACCACCATTCCTGAAACTAGCAGTTTCTACTCTTGTAAAACTTCATATCCTTTGTAAATGAACTGCACGAACATATATAACTAAGATCAAACTGTGATCGCTGAAATTATTCCAACTTTAAATCTCTCAATTATAGGGTTTTTCTTCAAACAGGAAAAAAAATTTTTAATGAAAATCTGTTGGGCCTTCTAGAAAAAATGCTATTCTACCATCCACCTTTACACATATCCTTTTATAAAGACTGCTGTAAATTATAAATATCAAAACTTCATTTTATAATATGACTCAATACTGCTGTAACAAAGAAAAACAGAGCTAATATCTTATGGATTAAGATCTAAAATCACAGGGAAAACTCAACTAGTTACTGACTTACAGATCTCACAAAACTAACAAAGATAAATATTTTTCTGTTCAAAATTTAACTATTTCTCTTCATGTAACAATTCAGTAGTTCTTAACTCAAAAATTTTTACACTTAAACAAGGTATATAATAGAACAGTCCTGGGGCGTCTGGGTGGCTCAGGCAGTTAAGCATCCAACTCTTGATTTCAGCTCATGTCATGATTTCAGAGGTTCCTGAGACTGAGCCCAGCGTCAGGCTCCTGCTCACAGCACGGAGCCTGCTTGGGATTCTCTCTACTTCTCTCTGCCCCTCCCCTGCTACACATGCACTCGGTCTCTCTCAAAATGAATACACTTATTTCTCTGTGCAAATCTATTTTAAAGTTATTTTTCAGTTTTATGTTTATGTTGTCAGAATTCGGTTAATTTTCCTTTAATTAGAAAATTATTTTTTAAAAATATCAAGTCTAAATTCTTTTAACAAATACTCTGAATTAAATAAAATCCACTATTGAAGCCATTTGTTGCGATATTTTATTATTTTTTCCCTACAGGCAGACTGCCACACGCAGCGCCTCATGTGGATGTGTCTGGAGTCTTGGAAGCTTGACTCCCCTACGTTCTCCTACAAATGGACCCTGAGAGCTCGTTTGGAGGTTCCAGCAGGGGGCGCAGCTACTCCTATGCCCTTGACCTAACAATGGTCCTCCTGTCAGGGAAGGTCACCCTCTTCGAGGGAGCGCGCAGCTTTGGGAGGGCCGCAGGTGGAGCAGTGAGGAAGGGGACACCTGCCTAGCCAGCCAGATCAGCCGAATCAGCCCTGGCAATCAACGGGGTGACAGATGTCGCAGCCAGATCGCCCTCACATCCTGTTACAATATTTTAATATAAAGTCAAAAAGGATACTTTTTCTTGCTTCCTTTTAGATGGAATGTGATATAATCCCAAACTAAATGAAATTTAACTACCTTTATCAAAGAGTATTTTCATCTGATTTGAGCCAGCATTCTCATCCAAAAATTAATTAAAATTTCCAAACAATTATTATTTAAACCCTCTTCTCCCCAGGATCCACAACCAAGTCATTATAATCTTCTTTCTAATATCTACCATAATGTATCCTCAGACCACTAGTTCCAAGAAAAAAAAGAAAAAAGGCATTCCTTTTCCAGGCAGTTTCAAAAAATAGTTAATTAAAACAAGTTAGCTTTCTTTTCTGCAGATCCGGGATATTTAACATGTCAACACATGCTGAATTCACAAAAGGAATATGCAGCACTTCCAGGACTACTTTTATTCTCACACTACCTCAGGAGGCCAGGATTATAGGGAACATACTCTGCAAACACTTCCCCTAGAGCCTCCCTCAATTCAATTAGCAGATCTTCAATCTCTTGCCTCCAATCTAAGATTGCTAGGTCTTTCAAGCCATCAGAGCAGAAGCAAAGAGAGAGGATAACGAAAGGCACGCATACGGCCAAGATCATGCCACACACACAGAGCAAGACAGGTTAGCAACTCGTCTATAGCCCAGGGTTTAGACTCACCAGTTCTGTAAATCTTGAACTCACTAATTCTGATACACCTCCTTCCCCCAGGCATCTAAACCCAAAACAACCAACAGACACATACCAAAAGTACTAAAATAAACTGCATCATAAAAAGAGGGTGTAAGTATATCCAAACTTACTGGTAAAACAAAATAGAAAACCAAACTAAGCATGCACAGGTTAAAAAAATAAAGCTAAAATATTAGTTAAGAGGCAAAATACTGGAGCGGGGGATGAGGAGTAACTCCAGAAAATCTGAAAATATGCAGTAAGCAGAGCAATCTATCCCATTAATCCACACTAAACAGAAATATGCAGGCAGATAAGAGGGGAACAAAACTAAGATGTAAAAGGAAGGAAAAGCCTTAAATGGGTCTCCCATTATGAACAAGATGAAATCTTTTTCCATGTACTTAAAGCTTTCTGGGGAAGAATCACATATTTCAATATTCCAGGTAGGCTATTCCTACCTGGGCTATCCTCACATTCAAGGATAGTGTTCTCTGGGTCTACAACCCTACTTCCTTACCTTTTCTCCACTTCAATACGATCTATCCTGCCAAAGCCAGGTGAAATTTTACCTCTTTTCCTGAAACATTCCATAATCCCCCCCCAGTCTAACGTGATCTTAACACCAGTCTTTCAACATCCTGGTTATATTACCTTATATAACTTTCTTTTCATAGTATCTACCCTATTATTCAAATAACTTGAAGGGAAGGAATGAATGTGAAGCTCTGTTGCATACCTTATATGTTACATATAATATGCATCCAAATTTATCTGTGAATAGAATAAAAAATTTCAAATAAATGTCAATTCATTAAAAAATAAGTGAAATATACTCTGATGTTACTCAAAAATTAAATGTCACATAATAGTAATCACTTTCTACTGGAATGCAGTATAAAATGCTGATCTCCTGGGGCACCTGGGTGGCTCATTCGGTGAAGTGTACGTACGGACTTCAGCTCAAGTCACATTCTGGCAGTTCTTGAGTTCAAGCCCCACGTCTGACTCTGTGCTGACAGCTCAGAACCTAAAGCCTGCTTTGGATTCTGTGTCTCCCTCTCTCTCTACCCCTCCCCCATTCACACTTTCTTTCTCAAAAATAAACATTAAAATAAAAATTTTTTTAAATAAAAAAATAAAATGTTGATCTCCTATTAACTACTTTGCAAAAATAAAAGAGCTTGGTTTTTCCCAGGGCCATTACAATATGTAGTGACTTAAGGCTTTTTAAAGAGCGAGTATTAAGGCTCTGAAACCATTTGATACTATTACACAAGCTTACTGAAAGCAAAATGACATATTCAACAGAACAGCTGAATTGTAACAGGCCTCTGAAAGATGAACTATGTTAACAAAACGTTATATTACCAAAATATATATAAAACAGCAGGGAACATGCTCGTGATATAATTTTATTTTTACAGACACACACACACACACACACACAGAGTACTACAACAGGATCATAAGTTTGCTACATCCATAAATAGAGAAGGGAAAAAACACAAAAAGAAAATTCACCAAAATGTTAAGTATGATTATCACTGAATTATGGGTCATTTTCATTTTTTTAATTTTAGAAAGAGAGCACAAGTCGGGGAGGGAGGCAGTGGGGAGGGAGGGAGGGATAGAGAGAGAGAGAGGGAGAGGAAGGGAGAGAGAGAAAGAGAGAAAGAATATCTTAGAGCCCGACTTAGGGCTCAATCCCATGACCCCGGGATCATGACCTGAGCGGAAATCAAGAGTCTGAGATCCAATCTATAGAGCCACCTAGGCTCTCATTTTCATTTTCTAATTGATATATTTTAGTTCTTTTCCACGACATAAATACTTCTTATGGTAAGAATGAAATGAATGTGTCTAATTCTTTAACAACACACTGTACAATTTCTTGAATGAAGAAATTTATGTTTCTCATATACTCTCAAGTGACTATAAAAAACAATTTTTAGGGGTGCTTGGATGGCTCAGTTGGAAAAGCATCTGACTTCGGCTCAGGTCATGATCTTGCTGTTTATGCTTGGGAGCTCTGCCATTGGGCTCTGTGCTGACAGCTCAGAGTCTGGAGCTGCTTCCGATTCTGTGTCTCCCTCTCTCTCTCTGCTCCTCCCCCTCTCAAAATTAAACATTAAAAAAAAAATTAAAGTTAAAATGTACACACTAGGGGTCTCTGGGTGGCTTGGTCAGTTAAGTATCCAATTCTCTTCATTTCGGCCCAGGTCATGATGTCAAGGTTCTAAGTTTGGGCCCCACATTAGGCTCTGTGCTGATAGTGTGGAGCTGGTTGGGATTCTCTCTCTCTCTGCCCTTCCTGTGCGTTCTCTTTCTCAAAATGGGTAAAACAAACTTTAAAAAAAATACACACAAAATTGGCCATAGGTGAACACTTTCCCTGAAAAATAATACTCCGCATGAAGGGTCAAAGACCATAAGCTATTGACATCTCTCTGCCCTCACCACCACCTTTTCCAGGATTCAGAGACCACAAAACACACTACCTGCCAAAAGTGAACTGAAAATGTATGCATCTTCAATTCTCTACATTTTATGAATAACAAAAGAAAAGGAAGGACATGGGGAGGGAGGAGGTGAAATGGAAGTTATTATCAGTTCTACAGAGGTGCCACAGTCAGTACCGTCCTCCCTAGTCTTCTACATAGAAACTTCTCTCGGGGCTGAGTGCGATTTCAAGTGAGTAAGGACAAAGGGTACTGTACAACTGAGCTGACAATGTAAAAAAAAAAAAGCTCAATATAACCACTTGGAAAGTACAATTTAAATGTGTAATTAACAAAAACAGATGCTTCCAAATCATATCTAAGAAGGACTATAAACAGGCAATATTTTTTTAATGGGAGGGCCTATTTTTTTAAATATATAATATTTACCTAAGAAAACTGACAAGGCATGCTGTTAAACTACAATAATAAAGTGAGATAAGATTATCTTTTTACTGCTGATAATTTTTTATTACTACAATAAAACCATAATCCCCAAAAGAACTTTCTTTTCGTATAACATGTAATAGTAGACGATGGCACAGATTTTTTTTTCTGATTTACATTAGTAAACAAATCAACAGCCTAAAGACTTTAGAATCACGAAGAAAAGATACAAGTACTTTTCCACAGACTTGACTCTGTCCTACACTGAAACAAATTAAAAGAAAAAACCCTTCAAACAACTAAGGTGTGTAAAGGCAGAAACTGCAATACTCAATGGAATGTCCAAACCAGTCACATTTTCTAGACAACATACTAACACACGGTCTCTTTAAAAAAAAAAAAAAAAATTTATTTAAAGAAATTCCACAACTGATTTACATGTGATTTCTCAATAGTAAATTTCATAGTTGTTATTTTTCATATTCCTGAGCAGCTCCTCTCTTAGAATTTAAAGAAAAATTCCTAATCTGGTAAAAGTTATTTCTCAACAAATTTTAATCACTAAACACTGTCTTTTGTGTACTAATATCTCCATCTGCTGGACTATAACTTCCTTACTATTAAAAGTTCTTAAAGAGAAAAACTTTGCAGTAAAGATTTTGCAACTACTTAGAAATAAAATCTTTTCATCAGTCACCATTTGAGGCAGCGAGCAAGCCAACACTTTACTTCCAGACCCTGCCAATGAGTAAGAAAGAATAAGCATCTCTCTGGCTTTTCATTAGGAACTATTTTCAAAATAGGAATATGTTCTCTGGTGAAAGAAAGTTTGACCTAACTACAGTGGGAGGTTTATCACCACGGAAACCCAGATATTCGTTTCAGTTTCACTAATAATGGACCCAGATACTGTACCCCCTGCATAGAGCAAAATTAAGTACCTAATCATCACCTATGATGTTATACTTGAATCTACTCAATCTTTTAAACCTAACCTCCTAAGTGTTAGATATAGAGGGCATAAAGGAATAATTCCAACGATAAGGAAGTCACTGCAGTGACACAAAAAAAGATGGTTCTACGGGCACCTGGGTGGCTCAGTGGGTTAAGGATCCAACTTCGGCTCAGGTCATGATCTCACGGTTCGTGGGTTCGAGCCCCACGTTGGGCTCTGTGCTGACAGCTCAGAGCCTGGAGCCTGTTTCAGATTCTGTGTCTCCCTCCTGCTCTGTCCCTCCCCCACTCATACTCTGTCTCAAAAATAAATAAACTATAAACAAAAAACAAAGATGGTTCTGAATTTAAATAAGACATGAAGTCATAACAACCAGATTCAACTAGCAGGGTCCTGAATCAGACTCTGGTTTAGACCGCCAGGTAAAAAATATTCTGGACATAACTACAGAAACCTGACTACGGACTGGTTATCACATTAAATGTAGGATTGATCCATTTTGTTCAACATGATGTTGCTATACAAAACGATTCCAGTTTTTAAAAGATAAATATACAGAGATGGCATGTCAAGAGATCTCTAATTTGTTTAAAATAATCAACATTAAGTACAATTAAACAAAAATAAGTAACATGAATGATGAAAATAGTCAAGTTCCCAAAAATCTTCATACCTGATAGCACATCTAGATTTAACAATATTAGATGAGTAAGGTTTGGATAAAATTTCCTCCAACTCAAACCAAGAATTTCTGGGGTTCCTAGGTGACTCAGTCAGTGAAGTGTCCAACTTGACTCTTGATTTTGACTCAGGTCATGATCTCACGGTGTGGTGGGATCAAGCCCCTCATCGGGCTCTGGGTTGAGCATGGAGCCTACTTGGGATTCTCCGCCTCTCTCCCTCCCTCTGCTCTTCCCCAAATGACGCACTCACTCTCTCTCTCTTAAAAATAAAAAAGGGGCGCCTGGGTGGCTTAGTCGGTTAAGCGTCCAACTTTCGCTTAGGTCATGATCTCGCAGTTCGTGGTTCGAGCCGCGTCAGGCTCTGTGCTGACTGCCAGCTCAGAGCCTGGAGCCTGTTTCAGCCTGTGACTCCCTCTCTCTCTGACCCTCCCCTGCTCACACTGTCTCTCTCTCTCTCTCCTAAAAATAAATAAAACATTAAAAAATATAAATTAAAAAAAAATAAAATAAAATAAAAATTTCTATGATTCCCTAAACCAAAGAGTTTATTCAGTCCTCTTTAATTCACATATAAGGCCTAATTCTAAGTAACCAACATTTTGGCTGGCAGCTGTACCAATGAGACCCACACGTTCTCAGTGCCTCAGGATTAAAGTGATAACTTATGGGCAAGGGAAAAATAACTTTCATATATACTGATTTTTAGTTAAAACACATTCTTTAAAAAAAAACTCTAAAGAGTTTAGACCTAAAATATAGAAAGCTCAAGTATATTTTTATTAAATTTTTTGAGAAAACACACCCACTTACCTAACCATAAATCTTAATTAACCCTTCACAATACATCCAATTTCTACTTTCTTAAACTCATATATTCTACACACTCTTGTTAGTTCCCCACAAAGGGTTCATTATGACACCCCAAAGTAATACAAGTCTTCCACTGGTTCCCTACAAAACTCAGAAGAAAAGTCATGCTTTTCATCCTGGCATTCAAGGCCCATTACAATAGAGCCGGAACCTAGGCTGCTGGCTCTGCTCTTAACTCACTCCTTTGCTTGCATCTGCCATTCCAAAGGAGTCTAAACACACTTTCTGAAAATCTTTCAATCTCCCCTCACCACTGTTTTGACATTACAGCTCTTTCTCTTCTCCTGGAACATTCTCCGCCCTCCCAATTCACCTCATTAAATCCTACTGCCTATTAATACCAAGTCAGGTTCTACTTCTCAGAAAACATTAGTTATTTTGCTCTAAGGGACTTCTCAACTAGCAGTGATTCTCATGAACATAAAAACTAGCTGATACTCAGATGGAGAAGTTACCTTTTTCTTCTTCTTTCATTCTCTATAAGCTGCCTTGCTTATCTCATTGTCATGCTGCATCCTATCAAAAACAACCTAAAAATACTGACAGAAATTAGATGATGCTACTTTACAGTCTGAAAAGTTCTTTTGCATATAATACCCTCCAGTCTCTGAGAATTTTGATTTGAGGTTGGTAGGGCAATTAATAATTCCATTTACAGATAAAGACTCTGAGGTTAAGTATCTTGTCCCAGATCACCAAACTAGTTAGCTGCAACCTTGTGATTATATCTCTGGTCTACTAGCCAGAGAATTCTTACTACTTGCAACATGTGCTCATTAGAATATGGCCAGAAACACAAATTCATTTTTATCTTTCTGCTGGTTCACACATGTACACATGTATACACACACACCCATACACAGTCAATACGGGCATACCTGTCATAACAATTGGGGAGCATCATCCAACAATAATAAGAATTAGGTGCAGTTAATTTCCAAACATCTTATATTTGAAACATCTTGGTCTAAAACTTTATTTCTTAAAATATGTATTCACCTTCCACGTAGCATTTCTCTCAGAGTGAGCCAATTTCTGTAACACAGCAAGCAAGGAAGGGATTGTGACTTATACTTCTTTTAGAGTACACCCGAAGGCATCAGGTGATGCTCCAGATGTGGGTACCACAAATGGAATGCAGTGGGCTACTCATCACTGCTCACATTTCCATTCAGCAGTGTCACCCACCTCCTGACAAGTCCCTATTCAGAGCTGACCACCTGTGCTATTAACCACCGGATGCTAATCTAAGTGATCCAAGTGTACATTCCTGACTTAGTAAACCTTAATACATTAAGTCTTGCAGTCAGAAATGTTAGGTTTCTTCTTGAGTGGTTATAAAAAATAGTAACTGCAATAATAGGAAAAACAAAAATAATACCAGTGAAAATACTAAGTACACACTAGATTTGTACCTATTAAAGAGTTAAGGCTCTATCCTTTGGTTACTAAGAAGTTAAAGTAACTGAGCTAAATAAAATCCTCTGAACACCTTTACTTTCTCGTTTTTAGCCTCTTAACAACCACAAAAATTTACCATTAAAAACAAAAATTCTAGCTCCAAGAAACTGACCAGTTATTTGCTCAAGTCCAACTTATCACAGATTTAGCAAAACTCCCATTTACTTCTTCTTCATGTTCACAACCTGAGGCAATACAGCAGTGCTTGAGCACCTGGAACTCTTCTGGGTTTTTCTTCTTCAGTTCCACTACGGAGCGGCACATTCACCAAAGAGATCAGAAAGTAGAGCTGAGGGTCTCCAGCTCCACCACTACCTTGCCTGGTGATGTGGACAAATCACAACCGCTCTACACCTCAGTTTCTGCACCTACAACATGAAGATTTCCCTGGACTCGGCGGTCCTTTGCAGCATTGATTTCCATGATCTTCTGATATTATTTTAACTGTCCTTACACTAAACTGCATCCAAGAAATATGTTGCTTTTTTTTTCACATGTACCTCTCCTCTCTGTAAAACCATCCTGTTACTCCATAATTATGACACTAAGAGTTAATGAAAACAGGTTTCAAGTAAAACTGCATGAAAGTTTGCTTTTTACCAGCACTTTCCTAGTTCTCTTAAACATAATAAGAATGTATTTTATATTTTTCATGTTTTCTATATATTTTGAACTTAATTCAGCTTAAAAGCCAAAAGTTCCCCAATAATTTACAACTAGCCAAGTGATGGTGCCCAATCTTTACAATGACTTGTCCTGCACTAAAGCCAAGGGCAAAGTGTTTACCACTAATATGACCCTTTTCCACTTTTGATACATAATCATTTCAATCCTGGGGCCAAGCAACTTATTTTAATTCAAAAACCATCCTTGTTCTAGAACTTCACCATCCCTGCACCCACTCTCACATTCGCTGAAAGTCTCCCTTTATACACATGCACATCTGCACGTGTACAAACACAAGCCCTTTTCTTATCGCCATGACCATACAACATGGTCATGAGACTAGTTTCTGGATTTAACTCCATTTTGAGGTTTTTCTGATTTCAGTACCCTTGAAAATCATCCAAACTGACATATTCTGCCGTATCATTAATAATGGGATAGAGGTGTTACAGTAAATGGATTCATTTCGCTAGTCACAAAATTTAGTTTAATAAAACCTATAGATTAGAATATAAAAAGCAACATTATGAACATAAAGTTTCATTTTGCTAGACTTAACAGGACTGTTGGAATTTCAAACTAGAGTTGCTGCTTCAGGAAACTAAAGAAATGACAAAAACGTTAAGTCATTTGCTTGTTAACTGTAAGATTTCTGGATAAATCACTTATCATCTACAAGTGATCTCTCTTAAAAATTCATGTAATTACTTTTAAAACATTGTTCAGGCTAAAGCAGGAAAGTAAACTACTTTTAAGAGGGTTAAGTTTCAGTTAGCTGAAAACTTCCATTTATCAGTCTTCTTAGTAATGGCAAGTTCAAATTAGCTTCAAGAAACACCTGTGTTCTGGGGCACCTGAGTGGCTCAGTCGGTTAAGTGTCCTACTTCAGCTCAGGTCATGATCTCACAGTTCATGGGTTCAAGCCCTGCATCGGATTTTGTGCTGACAACTCGGAGACTGGAGCCTGCTTCATATTGTGTCTCCCTCTGCCCATCCCCAACTTGTGCTGTCTCTCTCTGTCTCAAAAATAAAACCAAAAAAAGAAAAATTTTAAAAAGAAAAAGAAACACCTGTATTTAAAAAAAAGTTGCTATTTGTGTTAAACTACTATAACTGCCATATACATTTATACTCAACTTTCTTGTGAACTAAAACCATCCAAATAGTCCTTGTTTATCACGAACGCATCAAAGCAGCACTACGGACCTGGACTCTTTCCCATACACTGTGTTTTACAGAGTACAAGGCCTACATATCCGCTGGATGCTGATTTTTATAGGTAACTGACTAGGAAAAAGTTTACCTATAAAATTCCATAAACGCCAAAACTTTTAGGAGCTGAGATGAGCAGTAACAACTTCTCTCTGCTTGTGGACTGAAAATACTCTGCATGAGGACTGGCTGAAAACTACTGCCCAAGTAAAGCAATTTTATCTTTCTAATTCACATCCACACCAATGGCAGCAAAGTAAAATTAAGATAAAAGTTTAAGACAGGCATTACAAACAATATTTTAAGACTTCTAAAAACAAAACATTTAAAAGGGGCGCCTGAGTGGCTCAGTCAGTTAAGCATCTGACTTCGACTCAGGTCACGATCTCATGGTTCGTGGGTTCGAGCCCCGCATCAGGCTCTGTGCTGACAGCTCAGAGCCTGGAGCCTCTCTTCCGATTCTGTGTCTCCCTCTTTCTCTGACCCTCCCCCGCTTACGCTCGCTCGCTCTCTCTCCCTCTCTCTCAAAAATAAATTTAAGAAAATAAAAAATTTTAAAAATAATAAAAGAATACAAATACCTTTTTTTCTAAGTGCCCAAAGCTATCACCAATTATTATATAATTTGCTTAATCCCATACTTTAGAGAAAATAGAAATCAGAGGGAAACAATGTCAACCTATTTATTAATTAAATGAACCTCTGATAGTGCACATGTGCCAGGCAGGGGGGTGGGGGGGCACCTTCAGAGAACCAATTCTAACAGCAGAGACAGGTACAAACAGAGATACTCTTACAATGTTACCTACGACTGATAAAAACTCTATAGACAGTAGTACCTCACACCCACTGGGTTATATTTACAATCAAATTTCGTAACACAGTCACACAAAATGCATTCACTATGAAAACCTTAATGTTATGTTTGCTTTCTGTTAAATGAAGAAAAAGCTATAAAAATCTTACTTGGACATCAAACAACATACCATTTGGGCCCCCAAAACCTAAATGTCAACTTTTAAAAGAGGTATATGTACCCCCTAAAAGTTCCCATGAAGGGAAAAGTACATTATCTTGATGTAAAAAAATAAAAATAAAAAAAATCATAAAATACGGAAGTCCTGTCAATCATAAAAAATTGGAAAATATAAAAATAAATTAAAAGTTGGTAAATATAATTATGACTTCTTGGCATAGGTTCCGGCTCTATTCTGATCCCTTGGCCTAAAATAGATCCTTGGATATCGTCATAACAGTTGACACACCAATAGCAGCAGAAAGTTGCTCAGGAGACTCTGTCACTCAAGTTATCAAATGAATTAAACTTAAAAATGGCATAGCATTTTTTCCATCTCCAAAAGAGGAAGCCAAATTTTATTTATAAGTGCACCATCATAAACCGAACAAATTGTAATAACTGTAATAACTTCTCAAGGAAATTAAAGATATTCCAGTCAGATTATAAAAAGTTGTCCCTATGATCACACTGGTATAATTCTCTTAAAGCCAAAAGAAGTAAAAAAATAAAATAAAATCTTACGTATCTAAATACTGGCTTCAGAACAAGAGCATGTGAATAATGTAAAGGCAGGTGTGTGTGTGTGTGTGGGGGAGTTACATTTTATGTCCTTTGTCACAGGACTCTATTTCCCTTTAAAAAGTAAACCAAAAACCTTTTTTTTCCCCTTAGGAAAACTGATGCACTTTGCAATCAGCTTCAGGACAGTGACAAGTGAGGGGACAATGACAGAAAGATAATGTGTACAAACCATTAAAAAAAAAATTAACTTGTTTTCACTTGATATTCTCAAAGCCATTTCAGAAAAGGTCTCATACCAAACACACCAGCAAATGTGATTAGCAAAGAAACCTATTTCTATTAATTCAATTACATTATATCCTTGGGAGTACAGCTTTTCCGGCAAAACATGTAAACTGGATAAAGTTAAGAAAAAGGAATCACCTTCTGCCTCATTGTATGTACATGCATCTTGAGTACATATTCTGCCTAAAGGGGACTTAAGCTTCCAAAGTGGAGAAAGAATGTTTAAAAAATGACCTACAATACAAATGATCATTTCCATTATTACCTTATAGAGCTGAGGACAACTCCTGGGGAAGGGGGAAAGAGAATAATGGAAAGAACAACCGATTTTAAGTATCAGTTTCCTTCTTATCACCATTAATTCAAAGGGCTAGTAGTATACAACTGCAAAATCTTTGTTCCTGAAGAACAGATTATGTCAACTTAAGTAAAATCTGTGTTTCCGATACTGACGACTGTCAACAACGCTCCAGAAAAAATGCTCCAACCTAAAATTTTAATAAACTTATACAGCAAGAGTCCTCTCAATACCAACAAACAGCCACAGTTTTTGAAACAAAGCTTTTGTAGAAAGCAAGATTTCTCCCTTGGAAAAAAATTTTGAAGCGTAAGAAAACGGAGGATATGATATGATACTTTCTATACTAAATGCGTGATAAATGGAGACAAATATTAACATGGAAAAATGTTAACTAGTAAAGCAAGTTTTAATTTAAAATGTTTTTCCCCAGATTTTTGAGAGGAAGAGAAAATTGAGGTCAGAAAATCTATTACCATCCACCCAGAAGAACATAAGAAAATGATAATGTGTTTTTCAAATGAGTAACGAAGAATGTAACCTAACATGTTTGCTCACTTCTTCTGAGCCACACACTAATTTTTCAGATATTCACAAAAGATTTAGGCTAGATTTACTTATAACCCATACCAGACATTTTTAATTTTCCTGTCAGTGGCTTCAACCTCCCTCTGCCTAAATAATAAAAACTCAAAATCTGATTTTAAAATCCCTAGTTCACTCTTTTCCCCATCTGGGATTTTTAAATCTAACTGATCTCATTTGTCGCCTTATTTCCAAACTGCAATACTTTATAAAAACATAATGTGCATTCAAGCATCTTTGTTCTGACTCTCATTTTCATGACAAAGAAAGTTTGTCTGTTTGTTTTTAATAAAAAAAATTTGCTGTAGTAACTACTCTTTCCCATGGATGGTCGCAGGATTCATTCAGTTTGGAAACTTTTCTCGAGAGAGAAAGAGAGCAGTTTAAGACTTGAAGACCTCGGTTTTATGTGCAATCATCTCTATCTTCAACGAAAGATTCTTAAGTATTGGAAACATCCAACTGAAATTACGTCCTTAAAGTGAGCGGTCTAACCGAGAACATATTCACAACTTCAAGAAAGCAACCATGTGAAGATACTTGAAGCCTGACAATCCACCCCACACCCACCCCGCATAAAATAAATCCAAAACACAAAAAGATTGTCTAGAGTCAAAATATAGGGTAAAGGTTAACCTGGCATAGAATTAAAATGCTCAATCTAAAGCATTCCAGTTTTAATCAACTAAGAAAATCTAGCACATATAAATTCCAAATTTGTAACTAGCCAAATAAAAATTCTGACAAGCAAAATTTTTAAAGCCTCCTTTTAAAATACATTCTGAAATAGAATTCCTAAATAATCATTCGAAATTTCTAATTATCGGAAAACACATCTACTATACAGGATCTTGCTTAATTACGAACATGAAACTTATAGTTTTATCTAATTTGTTTTTCCATCAACCATATGGAACAGGAAAATGTAATTCCTAACCATAAACTGAAATTATGATTAATTTGTTTTGGACAATGACAGACCACAATGGGGTAAAAGCAAGTTGCCAAATTTTCAGAATTCAATCATCTGGCCCAAAAAACATGATGCATTTCAAAAACCAGTATTTTTTTCAAGTCAAATTAAGTTTATAATGAGGCTAACAATTACAGGAAGCCGCTTATTCCACACTAAGGAATAGCCCCTTTTCCTGCATGTTTGTACTGGTCTGATAAAAAAACAATCAAACTTCCTAGTCATTATGCTGTCCATTTTAAACATCCCAGCTACCACACAGAGGCAATCCTTATGCTGGGGAATTGAAAAAACTAAAACTCAAGATGGACCAAGATAAGAGATGGAGTAAACCATACGAAATGGGAAAAAAAAATTAGAATTTATCATCCTCAGCTAGTGGTCTCCAAGACTTAAAATGCAATGGTTACTCTTGCCAACCACAGAGAAATGAACAAACAAACCTTTGTCAGAGATGACATAATTGGAATTCTAGATTTGGAAGAGTAGAAATTACTGAAGGCAAGAGTTAGAAACTTTTTAACAGAGAAGTCTAAATTATCATCTAGAGACTTTAGACAAACATTGTGACACAAAGAAAAACCTTTCGTAACTAACCAGAGGAACCCAAATTACCTGCCTTTAAATGGTAGGTATGTAAAGTGAAAAAATTTCTGAATTTTTCTTACACTCTAGTGCCATTTGATTGAACTGAACGTTTCAATTCAAAGAATGCCAACTTTAATTAACCCTAAATATCGTGAAGACCTATTTTCATTTCAACGTCTATGAAGGATTCTTTCGAGACAAATATACTTAAGAAAACTAATCTTGACAGAAACTTTTGCAATTACTACTCTAACTCTAATCTTACCAAGGCAAAACTGCGTATTATTTTTGAAACGTGACCAAAGTTGTCCCCGTAATTTTAAAGGAAGTGCTTTCAGTGTTTGCAAATGTATTATGTATTACATATACAAGAAGTGTGGCCACAAAGGACCCATAAAATGATCGACTGTGATTTAAATTTCAACCAAATTTAATCTAGATCAGATAATTGAGTACGTTACACATTTTGCTCCAAACAGTTCTCGTTTAAAAAAAATAACTGGCGCCCCTTAGCGCTCACATTTGGAAATACTCAATTTAAGAGTTCCAGCAATTTTTTTTTTCCTTGACATTCCAGAAAGTTTTCTGCCTCCACAATCTTTCAAATGCCAACACAAATAGAAAAAAACAGAACCCCTTAAAGGGACAGCTCAGGTTTCTCCCGGAGCAAGGTGAAATGAACGGATTTGCGGCTCCGACGGCGGCAAAAGCCTCTTCCGATAAGGGGTACGGCCGCTGCGTTTCACGCAGGGAAGCGAAACGGAGGACGCAGCAACCCCGAACTGTTCGCACTCTGAAAGTTGTTTCTGGACTGTCCGGACCACAGGAGCTCCTGGGTTCCTCCTCTAACCATCTTTCATCACGGAGACATTTCCGGCCTTTTGTTCTTGACGGACACTCCGGCTCTCTAAGCTTCAGGTGCCTCTGGCCTCCTTCTACAGCAAAGATCTCACAATTCTTGCGAAAAATCCCAAATCCATTGTTCAGTTCTATAAAACACAGTTTCCAGCTTTCTTTCAACAGTCCTCCACTGATACTTCTGGGAGAAAGGGGAAAAAAACAAACAAACAACAACTCCTGGCTACTAGATTTTCAAAACGGACTTTCTCGTGGGTCCTGTTTTCCTCTGTCTCCAGGCGTTCCCAGAAATGCACGGACGCTACAATTTTTCACAGTCCGGGGCGTTGTTAACAGAAACTTGTGCGAGAGATTCCAGAGGGGGCCAAAATTTAATCTTCCGGTCATTCTTCGCGGCCCCCAGGTCTCCACCAACGAAGCGGTTCTCCCCCCACCCCCAAACTCTCACTCGTTTTCCTTTTCGCCCTTCCCAACGCCTGGATTTCCTGTTCTACAAAGTAAGGCAGCGGCGTCCTCGGGAAAGACTCTCCGCCGAAGTTCGCTCCAACTCGGGACTCCGTGCGGATTCGTCCTCGCGTTATTTCGGATTCACCCCCCCCCCGCCCGAAGTGAAGTTACACTCACGAACACTTCTCGCTTCCCCAAACAAAAGGCCACAAAGTGCTTCCCGCTGTCACCGTGTCCCCGCCTTCGGCCCCCCCGGCGGGACTTTCGGTCTCGCGTGGAATTCCTGGACTCGATCCCGCCGCGCGCGCCTCCCCTCGAGGGTCGGCAAGCGCCCCAAACTCCACCAACAAAAGCGCCGCGGAGCCCTCGGCTGGGGGGCCGCCGGCCTGCTCCGGGAGGGCCCCGTCGGGAGCGCCCCGGGGCCGGCGTCCTTCAGGCGCCCGCGGGCCGGGCGAGGCCGGGCCGCCACCGGGCAGGCCGCGAAGCCCGGGGCCGTCGCTGCTCTTCGGCGCGGCTGGAGGAAGCGGGGGGCGGCAGGGGCGGGCTGGCCAACGGCCCAGCCCCGGCGCCGCAACTTGAGCCCGCGGCTGAGGCCCAGGGCTCGGCCCCGGGGTCCGGGGAGGGGAGGGGGCTGGAGGCGGGAAGGTGGCGTCCGCCGGCGGGTCCCGCCCGCGCCCGCGGCCCGGCCCCGGCCCGCCCGCCGCGCCCCGCGAGCCCGGCCTCGGCGCCGCCTCCGTGCGCCCCGCCCGGGCCTCTCCGGCCCCCGGCGCCCGGTCCCCGCCGGCCGCGACCTTCCCGCCCTCCCCACGCGCCGGCGGGGCGTCGGGTCCCGGGAAGAGGGGCCGCCGCCGCGGCGAGGGGCCGCCGCCGCGACTCACCTTCGTCCAGCAGCCGCTCGAGGTGGTTGAAGATCCCGCAGAAGTTGGGCAGGCTGCTCATGAGCTTCTTGTCGTTCATCAGCTGCATCAGGTAATCTGGGGTGGGCTTCGGCTTCTCCTTCGTTTCCATTTCCCCGACCATATTCCAGGCTCCGCAGCTCACTCCGCCCGCCGCCGCCGCCGCCGGAGAGGAGGGAGGGGCGGGGAGCCCCGGCCGCCGGCCGCTCGGGACTCGGCGTCCCGCTCCGCTCCGCTCCCGCGCCGGGCGCCGGGGCGGCCGGACCGCGCGCTCGCCGCGCTCTCCCCGCCCCCGCAGGCACTTTCCGCCCGCGGCCCTCGCCGCCCTCCGGCCCGCCGCCGCTCCTCGGCCGCCGGCTCGGCGCGTCCCTCACGAGGCCGCCGGCGGGCGGGAGGCGGGTCTCCGCGGGCCGAGTGCGGGCGCGGGCCGCTCGGCGCCGGACGAGGAGGAGCCGGGCCGCCGCCGCCGCTCGCTCGGCTGGTCGCGCCCGCTCAGCCGCCGCCGCCGCCGCTTCTGCCGCGGGCTCGGGGTCTCTCTCTGGGCTGGTCCCCGCCGCGGCCGCCTCTGCCGCTGCCGCCGTGCTCTGACTCCGCTCCTCCTCTTCCTCCTCCTCCTCCTCGCCGCCGCCTCCTCCTCCTCCTCACTCACTGGCGGCGGAGTTCGCTCAGTTCAGGCGGCGGCGCTGCCAGCGGCGGCGGCGGCGCGGGGGGAGGGCGGCGGCGCAGGGGCCGGGGCGGGCGGCAGGCGGGGCCGCGAGGGCGGCGTTAGCGGGGCCCCGGCCGGCGCGCTCCTCCTGCCGCCGCCCCGCGGCCCCTGGCCCAGTGCCGCCGCCGCCGCCGCCGCCGTCTCCCTCCCGCGGGGCGGTGGCCTGAGGGCGGCGGCGGGCGCTGATGGAGGTGCCGCCCGGCGGTCCGGCCGGGCGCGCGGCGGGGGCGCCGCCAAGCCAGGGGGGAGAGCGGAGGGAGGGGGAGGCAGGGCGGCGGGGGCGCCGGGTGGCGGTGCTTTCGACTGGGGCGGGGGCAGGGGCCGCGCCGCTTCGCGCGCTCGGCCGCCGCGCCGGGCCCGTCTGGCGGGCGCGGTCGGGCCGAGGCGTTCCGGTGAGAGGGGCCGCCGGCGGGACGCCCGGGGCTGCTGCGCTCGCCGCCGCACGGCCCCATTCTCTCCTCCCGTTACTATAGTTTAAAAAAAAAAAAAAAACAGACATCTCCAGTCCGTTTTCATCTCTTCCCCCTCCCCTCCCAAAAAGATTTTTTTTAACGTCCTGTTGCTTCACGGGGGACTTTCGGGGTGGGCGTCACGTGGCCCGACACGTAGCCATAAGGCCCGAGAGCGCGTGCGCGCGTCGAGTCCGGTGTCCACGCCCCTTCCGAGGGTCGCTCCGCCCCTGCCGGGGCCCCGCGAGCGGAGGGGGAGGGGCGGGCCTGCCGCGCGCCTGCGTGGGGCGGGCCGGCGCCTGGGCGGAGGTGGCGGGGGGAGGGGGAGGGCTGTCCGGGCCGTCGGACCCCGGGGGGCTGCTGGGTGGGGGCGGGGGGCTGCGGAATCTTGGCCCCCCCGGAGGCGGGTCCTTCCCCGCAGAACGGACTCCGGGTGGGCCACTGCCGCTGTGCCGGTGGCCCCGCGCGACGCCCCCCGGCCCCGGTGCCCCCGCGGCCTCCCCCGGCCTCGAGAGCCACGCGGCGGCGAGGAGCCCGGGGAGCGGTGGGTCCCGCGTGGGCGCCGCTGCCCGCGCGGTGCCGTCCCAGGGGCGGGGCCGCCTCCGGGGACGGGGTCCGCGTAGGCGCGGCTGCGTGCCCCCGGAGCCCGCTTCAGTTCGGGGGAGCGGGCCGCGCGCCGCGGGCGGCGTTGCGCTTCGTGGCGGCGTCGGCGTCCGGGAGCGAAATGCTGCCGCGGTACATGCAACAGAGATCACGCACCTAGTTCGGGAGGGGGATGTCACCGTGTCTGCCACCTTGTAAAAAATAAGGGTCCTGCGGGCGAGAGGGTTTTCCATGCAGAATGATGGGATTTCCAGCCTTGAGGTCTGTTTGGGGAAAAATGTTCTCAGCTGCAACAACGTAGTTCTCTTTGGTTTGTAGAATGTTGTCACTCAGAAAATCCGCTTCTGCGTTTTTCTGCGAGCTTATTATGACGAGTTCAATTAACGTAGACAAAATTTGACATCAGACTGACGGTGCTGAGAGCGACAGGTGGCTGAAGTCTGCGAACCCTTCTGCTGTTTTAACTGGAAAGAACTTAGGTGGGGTTTTGTGGCAAAATTTTGCTTCATGCAAATTCCGAAGAACGCTTTTGGTTTGACTTGTATACAAACTAGCTGAATTTCAAACACATTCTCTTTGAGTAGCAAGTAGCTTCTGTCCTCATTTAAAGAATGTTGTTTCTAAAATTAAGCTACTTTGGTAGAGGAAATGGAATTGCCCTGCAGACAAAGTTATAAAGGTTTAAGTCTAGAATATTTCAAATTCTCCAACTCCCATTGCTGTTAATAGAGCCATAGAATATTCACTTACTCAATTATCATTTAAAGGATGGATTTTATAAATGCAGGAAACTAATTTAATCAAAAAACACTGTTGCCTCTTTAGAAACCAGTGTATGCTTTTTCCGTATGTAGCAAAATGATAGGTATTTTAAAAGATACTAAGTTGTTCATTTAATTTGTTAGTGTAAAAGATTTTATCCTCTTAATCAGTTTGCTTATTAAGCTCCCAAGCCCTGTGCTAAATGCTTTATCCGTATATCTCATTTAATCTTGAAGGCAACCTTGTATATCTCATTTAATCTTGAAGGCAACCTTGTAGTTTAGGTACTAAACTAAACTAGTTTAGGTACTATCCCTACTTTATATGTAAAGGGAAACCCGAGGAGAAGGAGGTTGAGTAACTTTTCCAAGACTTCACCCTGGAACTGGGATTCCATTCCATTCGTATTTTATCCTAAAGCCCATGCTCCTTACCTTTTTACTGACCCTACCCAGTAAGTTAGGTTGAAATTTCTGACGCCTTTCCACCATTTTTGACGGATAGACATGGCAATCTCCTATGACTCACCTGGTTCTTAGAATCGAGGTGAAGCAGATCGGAGTTAAAGAACAATAATCCGTATTCATTTCCCACGTATTTCATCTACTATGGTTTTAGCATTTGATACTACCTACTATATATTGCCTTTTCAAGTCTACATAGATCACTTCTCTGCTCCAGCTCTTGCATGTTTCCCCTCTCAGATGAGGGACCCAAAGACCTTATCAGGGCCTTCAGGACCCCACATGCTCTGGCCCTTGCTGCCTCACTGGCCTTGCGCCTTCTCTTTCCCGAGCACACTGTGTTCTTCCCCTGGAATCCCTTACACTCCTTAAATAAGCCAAGCATGCTTTCTGCTCCAGGAGTTGGCACTTGGTGTTTCCCCTCTTTCATTTCCCACATATCAATAAGCCCCCACCTCCCAAGCTTTCCCGAGTCTTATCAGATAAGGCTTACCTTACGACCCTCTGTAGGATAGCACATACGTGTACACACACACACACACACAGTATTCTGTTTGCCCCCCCCGCCTTTTCATTCTTTTCACAGCATTTATTTCTATTTTTTTAAATGTTTATTTTTGAGAGAGAGACAGACTGTGAGCAGGAATGGGGTAGAGAGAGAGGGAGACAGAATCTGAAGCAGCTCCAGGCTCCGAGCTGTCAGCACAGAGACCGACGTGGGGCTTGAACTCAGAAATCATGAGATCATGACCTGAGCCGAAGTTGGATTCTTAGCCAACTGAGGCACCCAGCTGCCCCTCCTAGCATTTATTTCTACCTGACATGTTCTAGCTTTGGGTAAATTTGGTTCTTGCCTCCCCCTACACTGTAAACTCCATGAGAGCAAGGGCTTTATTTTGTCGTATATGGAATTCCCAACACCTGAAACAGCACACGGACACATAGGCAGTCATTAAAAATACATTAAAAAATACATACATATATATCCAAAAAAGTATTAAGTAGCTGTCACACACCAGAAACTATGTAAACCCTTTACCTGTTGTCCTTTTATTTTTTAATGTTTTTTAATGTTTATTTATTTTTGAGACAGCGAGAGAGACAGAGAGTGTGAGTGGGCAAGGGGCAGAGAGAGAGAGGAAGACACAATCTGAAGCAGCTCCAGGCTCCGAGCTGTCAGCACAGAGCCCGACGCGGGGCTCGAACCCACGAACCATGAGATCATGACCTGAGCTGAAGTCGCACACTCAACTGACTGAGCCACCCAGGCGCCTTGTATATTGTCCTTTTAATCATGACAGCAAATATTTTAGGTAGGTGTGGTCACCACAGTTCAGAGGAGAGAGATGGCCCGTGCTTAGGAGTAGTAAGGAGTTGGCCCCACACAGGCAGAACTGGGTCTGTGCAGGGTGATGTGTGCAGAGACAAGCGAGCTATGTCCAGGCCTCCACTGTACCCCTTCCTTTTCTCCCTCACACTCCCGCCTCAGACCTTTTATGTCTATATTTCCCTTTTAATTACCTAACGTAATAACAAGTGTTATACAGGAAGTGAAGGCAAACATCACTTGCCTTCAAGAAGCTTAAAAATCTAAAAGTTACTGTGGAAAGACTCTTTAATCACATTATTACAAAAACACCATCTTCCCAACATTCACAAGTTACCACACCATCTACACACGCATGAGATTCCTCTTGAGTTTCTTTGTAATAGCTTCTTCACTGCGGAAAACTATGTCATCCACTATGTTGACACTACAATGTTTCCACATCTAACATCAGTAGTGAATCATGAGTGGAAATATATTTTCTGTATTCTAAAATTTGATTGGCTCTATTTGCTTATAGCTATTCTTGACATTTGCAATAGAAAATTTGAGTATTCCAAATATTTTTATTTCTTACATCATCTTGGAGTTCCTTAAAGTAATTTTAGGACCTAAGAATCCAGTCTTTAATGGTCTTTTGTCCCAAATGCTTTATTATTATTCTTTTTAATCTTAATCCTTAAACCTTCCTACAAGGGAAGGTTTCCTACATGAGGCTTTCCTATAATCTTTCGTTTGTTTATTGTCTTAATTATGTTTGTTCATTGTCCTAGTAGATTTCTCTAGTATCCTTTTCAATTGTGACATGGCTTATCAGGTACCATTTAAAAGGTTGAAAATGACACATTTTAAGTGTGAATATTTTTTTAAGTTTTTATTTATTCTGATAGAGTGCGCGCACGAGAGAGAGAGAGAGAGTCTGCCCACACACGTGCATGAATGGGGGGTGGGAGGGCAGAGAGTGAGGGAGACAGAGGATCCCAAGCAGGCTCCATGCTCTCGGTGCAAAGCCCAATGCAGGGCTAGGTCCCAGGAGCCTTGATACCATGACCTGAACAGAAACCAAGAGTGGGACTCTCAACCGACTGCGCCACCCAGACACCCCAATAAGTGTGAGTATCTTAATCAACAAAGATGGGAGTACCTATTATATTTAAACACCTGTCATTAACCCTGAGGCTAAGCTGGGAGGTAATATCACAGACCTATGAAAAGTTTACTAATAAAAGCAAGTGTTCAGGACCAAATGCCATAGGAATGGAAATGGGCTCTTACTGGAAGCCAGAGCTACACTGTCCTGGGTGGTGGGTTTTATCTCAAATCGGAGGGTTGGGGAGACTGACGAAAATTTGGAACGTGTGAGGCTGTATGGTAGGAGTTTCCAAAAAGAATAGTAGATGGCAGATTTGGGTTGGCCTCAAATTGTCAAGCTACAGTGTTCAGGGAGAAGAGCCTTGGGAATTGTTTTTAAAACAAGGAAATGAATCAATAAACCAGTAACATGGATTCCTTTCAGGAAGGCATATTCATATATCTCCTAGTGCAAATGCACCATTTGTAAAATTAAAGGCATTGCTCCTCACAGCTGTTCTGTTAATTGTGCTGCCTTTTAAAACCACTAACGTGATAGCTGCAGATGTAATACTAACATTCAGCTTAAACCACTGCACAGCGGTTAAATGTTAACTGATGGTGTAGAGTTTCTACTCATTTGACCCTAAATGAAACTTTAGAGGGAAAAAAGTTCTCAGCCAGGACGCAGGCCCGTGCCATGTAATCCCATCTTCATTCCACATTTAAACAGAAACTTTAACTGAAAGGATAACCATCTGTTAATTACAGGACTATGAGAGTGAATTAAAAATGCATTTTGTTTTGATCAACCTTCAAACTGATTCATGGGTTTATGATTGTGAAACAATTTCCATAGTGTTCCCCTGGATTGTTGACTTGTTTTTTTTCCTTCAAGCTCTGGTTCGTTCAGGATGCTTCTGTATGAGATTCTTTTAACACAGTAAACAGATACTGTTTGGTTCATAATCTATGCGTTAGGATATTTTTGGTTTTGTTTTTGTTTTTTAAATGCTCCCTTTATTTAATTTTTTTTTTTTTTTTGGAAACTCCCCCCGCCCCCATCATGGGGCTCAAACTTGTGACCTGAAGGTCAAGAGTCCCATGTTCTCCCAACTGAGCCAGCCAACCGCCCCTCTACGCGTTAGTTTTAAATAATATGAGTCAGTATTTTACGAGCCAGAGAAGTGCCTACTCATGTCCCAGACATTTCATCAAATGCCATTATCCTTTATTAAAACTTAACGTATAGCCTACATGTTGCATTTTTCCTGTAATTTCTGTATATTCATGCCTTCTAAACAGGGTTGTTATTGGACCAGCAAGACAGAAAGAGGTCTGATTTTTATAGAGTCCCTATAAACTGTTAGGCACTTTAGTTACCATCTCATTGAGTACATGGCAGCTCTGAGTTAATTATTACCCCCATTTTATACGGGAAGAAGCTGAGGCTCAGAGAGTTAACCAAGTGACGTGACTCTGGTGACACAGCAAATGCTGGGGACAATATTCAAGCCAGACCTTCAAAGTCCTGAGTGGTTTCCAGCACCCTTCTGGCCCTCTGTCAGTTAAAAGTGGGTGCCCCAAGAGCTTTGTCTTTTAATGGGCAAAACACTGTCATCTTTGAGTGACTCACTTCTCAGTATTCTAACCAGTAGTGATGTTGGGTTTTTTTCAAACATTAAGCTCTTCCATCTCATTGAAATACCACTGAAGTCCTATAGAGAAAAGATTGCTGTGCTGGGTATAAAAAAGGCCTTATTAGTTGTATCCTAATGAGCTGTGCAACACCGAGTAAGTAATTCCATCTCTCTAACGTTTAAACTAAGTAATCTTGGAAGCCTTTGAAGTTCTAAAATTTTGTGATTCTGAATACGATGTTCTCTTCCATATCAGAACCTTGATTTTGTTGTAATTTAATCTCTGTGCCTTGGAGAACCCTGTGCGCAGATGGGTGGTCATATAATGGCAATAAGAAATCTATCCAAAGTTCTAGGTGTCATTTTTGTACTCCTTATCAAAATAAAAGTCATATTTTTGGATATTGGGTTCCTTAGTATATAATACATTTGACTGGAAATCTTATATTTTTCTAATTTACAAAAGATCAAAACCAAATAGTCTTTCTTTCCCTTTTTTTCTTTTTTTTTTTTTAACTTATTACCACTGAAAAAGTAGAGCACCACAAAACCAGAGCTCCGGGTGGAGAAACTTACCACCAAGGACTCGTAACAATTCCTGGAGAGTGGATTCCAGGCCGGTTCCTCTTTCTGCTCTTCAGATGCTTTACAAGTAGTCTGTTTTCAATAGTTACTTATTTGAATGAATGAAAGGAAAAAAGAAAGGAAAACAGAACTACTCTGGCCTGCCGGCGGGAGGGCAAGCAGCTTCCATCGCAGCCCAGAATACTTACCTGAGTAAATAGTGACGTCTGAAAAATCCATGTCCGTCTTCAGTGACAACAGGGAAAACAGAAGGAGAAGGAGGGGCCTCAGTGTCTGTTTCCGTGCCCACAGTGTTTGCAGTGTGATTTGATGATTCCTGAAAAGCCTTTTGAGGTGTGAGATACGCCTCACCCCGCAAGAAACATACCATTTGCGGCAACAGGCGCCAGAACATCCACAGTCCCCTGAATCCTTAATAAGTCAGAAGACCAGTACCACTTGTTTTCATAGAAAAGAGGGTTTGTACGGGGATGCAGTTTTATCAGAATCCCTTTATTTATATAAAAGATTAAAAGCAAATCCAGCACTGATACTCAACCAGTACATACCAGTAAACTTTATCAGTTTTTAAGTTTTGAACTGTTTCCACACCACTCAGGACATAGTTACTTCCTGTAGCCACACTGCGCAGCCCTTCCCCAGCTGAAGGGCCTGCGCCCGGCACCCTGCGCCTCTCCCCGCGCTGGGCTGATGGCCACTCCTGTCACTCACGCTCCTGCCCTACCAGTGGCTAAAAACCTTTTGAATAATAATACTATTGCTGTCAGCTGATTTGCATATTTAGAAAATTGCTTCTTTCCCATCCTCATGTCCGTTCAATTTGAGTTTCCCTAGTTTTTACTGATTGTGACATTATTTTTTTGTCTAACGTATGTATGGGCCCTTGGGCATATATCCAAGTTCAGAAAGAGAATTTGTGAAAATCCCGTGTACCCGGTTACAATGAAATAAATACCAGAGTTTCTGGCTTTACCTTCTATCTTCCACCAAATAATGTTGTAATAAACAGGTCATTGCCAGAACCGAAACATGATTAATCGTTCTCCTTACGATAAACTTTTTAATTTCACGCCAAAGAGGTACCTCTGTTCTGCTCCCTCCTCGGTCCTACATAGCCATTCACATTCCTTTGCTGAACTCTACAAGTAATACTGATGAGGCCAGCATTTACTGTTTCCTAATTATTCTGTCCAAGCCCGTCTGTAAAAATGTGTCACGGTCACATTTCGTAGATCTTCAAGGGCCCCCAGCTGGACTCACTGGCCCCGATGGCCCTGCCTTCCTCTATCCCCACTGGCGGGGAGCGTGGTTTTTCGGCTGGAAATGAAATGTAGCAGAGTGAAATGAGTAACACGTTTTGTTGAGCAGTTCTGAAATGGGCGCCCTGTATTTATAGCGTGGGCCTGGAATTAAGTAGCGGGAGAGCGCCGGGCGGGGCGTGTGGGCAGCGGCCTTGCTCCGCGCAGGTGAAGCAGGTAAGGGAGCAGAAAGGACGGGAGGAGCGATCAACACAAAACTGTTAGACCGTGAGATGAGGAAAGAGAAAAAGACTTGTGTTCAGAGTTCAAAGACAGCCTTGTAAGCGCCGCCGTCAGCTGACACGCCAGCGATGATCGACTCCCCCTCGGGGCCCCGCTTCCTCTTGGGCGGCCGGGCCACTGGCCACTGGCGGGCCCTCCTCTGCCCCGGCTCCCTTGACCTCTGGGGCCCTGTAACCAGACTTGACTTTCTCCGATCCCTCAGCTGACCAGGTCCCAGGGTTTCGGCCGGGCCAGCACCTCGTGTCGGCTTTCACTGAATCGAACGGCCCCCACCAGACCCCGTCACTCCGTGCGGGGCGGGGAGCTGCCAGGCCTCCTTGGGGTCCTGGAAGGCACAGGCGTGTCCGCCTACACTGTGAAAGTACAGCTGTGGCACCTTCGCCCCACTACCTGCCAAGCCAGAGAAACGCTGTTCTCACAGAGGATGTGCACGAATTGCCTCGAAACCCCAAGCAATAAAACGAAGTCCTAAAACAGTCCCCAGAAGAGTCTGCTGGCCCGGGGGGAAGCGGCCGGGCGCGGGGTCTACAGCTGCGCCCGCAGAGGTCCCCGGTTCATGTCTCGCCCCTGCCACTTATCAGAAGTTGCTTATGCTACTATGCTTCCGTCTTCTCATCTAGAAGATGGGGTGATGCACCCTAAGGATGTTTTTGGATTAGAATAAATGAACATGAAGTCCTCAGCAAAATCCCTAGCACACAGTAAGCTCTGGGTAAACAGTTACGGTTTTAAAACCTGAGAAGAGGGGCACCTGGGTGGCTTCGGGGAGCACTGAGCACGGAGCCCACCTAGGATTCTGTCTCTCCCTTCCCCCCTCCCCCGCTCATGCTGTCTTTCTCTCTCTCAAAATGAATCAACTTTAAAACAAAAATAATAGTAACAATAAAACCTGAAAAGAGTGAGGCCTCAGCAAAGCTCCTATTGACCAGCACACGTGTGTTTTTGGAAAGTGTGTAAATAGCTCTGTTTACATTGAAATTGTATTCACAAAACTCAAAAGTAATTAGTCATCAGTTTCCTGTCGCTTCCTATTGCACGAACCATTTCCTGTTCCCAGGGCTGCTGACACCAGGAAGTAAAAGGGACAAAGAACCTGATGAAAAGGAGCCTTGATCCCAGGCTGGCTGTGTGGTCGCAGCAGAAACAGTTGATGCGAAGCTGGCCCACAGCCTCCAAGCTCTTCAAGACCCCGTTTTCAGCTGCCGGACGGCAGAAACAGCTCTGCAGAAGTTGGGCCAGTGTGGGAAAGTGGGCCGCCTCCTCCCCTACTGGCCCAGGGACAGCTGAGCGGGCAGTCAGGAGACCTGGAAAGAGCACATCTTCCGGAAGGTCGGGGACCGGGCTGGACAGGCGCTGCCCTCCCAGACTGGCGTGAGCTCCCAGGACACCAGGGCCCCATCACTCTGTTCTTTTTTTTTTTTTTTTTTTTTTTAATTTTTTTTAAATGTTTATTCATTTTTGAGAGAGAGAGAGAGAGACAAAGCACAAGCATGGAGGACAGAGAGAGAGGGAGACAGAATCCGAAGCAGCTCCAGGCTCCAAGCTGTCAGTGCAGAGCCTGACGCGGGGCTCGAGCTCACAAACCTCAAGATCATGACCTGAGCTGAAGTCGGACGCCCAACTGACTGAGCCACCCAGACACCCTCCGTCAGTCTGTTCTAACACTAACAGTCGCAGGCTGACCCCAGGTTTCAAATGGGATGTCCGTTATGCCCGTGCAAGGGCCTCTCCAACCCCAGCACGGCCAACACGCAGGTGAGCAATAGCAGCGTCTGCTCCACCTGCTAGCTCAGCAAAACCATGTTTTATTTTCATGTCGGCAGACATTCGGTAAGCAAAGCCAGGAGCACCCCCCGCCTTGTTTTTCCTCATCAGATGCTATGGGAAAAAAATAGCTCATGTTTTGAGGAACTTGAAGCCTGAGAGTGGGGTGCAAGGAGCCAAATGTCCACACACTGGCGAGTGGCGTCTGCAAGTCAGTTTCAGCAGGTCACGGGTGAAGCAGCTAGAACAGAGACTGCTCTGGGCTCCCAGGGCCTTCCCTGAAGTGAGCTGGGTGTCTCCGGGTGAACCCTCGCAAGCCTGGCTCTCTGGAACCCCGATTTCCACGGCCTCACCGTCTGTCAGCACACCTGGCCACACATGGCGTCTAGAGACTGTACCCAGAGAGCCCCCACTTTCTCTCCGTGGTTTCCGGGTCGCCAGAGCAGCTTGCAGAGACTCAGTTCAAGACGAAAGCTGGGACACACAATAAAACTGAAGTAGCTGAGAAGGAGACGGGATTTTAAATAAATGCTTGTACGAGTCCAGCTTCACAGTGAATCACAGACCTCATTATAATACTGACGTTAAACAAAATATACATTTGCCTCACTTGTTACCAAAAGGGCGGAGCGTTATCATTGGATGCCCAGGGCTGTGATTCAGTGTGAACCGGAATTGGATCCCTGACAAGAGCTTGATGAGAATTTCCCTCTCTGATGTCTGTTTTTTACGTAACTGGCTCACTGAAACGTGTATATGTGACCTTGTGCTAAGTAAGGGTAGTGCTGCATAGACCACAACAGACAACTTAAAATCACTGGTTTTTATACCAGATTTTCCCCAGGCACAATCTTGGTCATATGTTTGAGCTGTCAGCTCACTTTGTCCACTTTGTCGGTGACACAAACCTGAGCTCCTGGCTTGGGCCTCCCTCCCTCCTGGGGTTTCCCCTCCCCCATCCAGTCTCAAAGCCAGTTGCTCATGTCTCCTGTTTTCTCTGTCATCGTGGTCAGAGGGTCACTTCCAACCAGCCCAACAACCTCTCCATGCAGTCTCGGTAGCACCATGAGTTCCTTTAATCTCGGAACTGGCTGATGTGATGTGATCGAATTTTTATTTATAACACGATACATTCACATTAGCAGCACAACACCTAAGTCCCTTAACCTGGTTCTTCACGCCCATCAGTGAGCTTTCTGGGTGGGAGACACTGCTGGCATCTCAATATGGCTTTTTAAAAATACTTAACGTAAGGTTTATCATCGTCACTTATCCCCCGTTTGGCCGTATTCAGTAGTCTCCACCGGGGACAGCATGCATTAACAGTGTCATTGTAGTAAAGGAAATAAAGGAATTGCACGAGGAAGAAAACACAAGGAAAACGTTTCCACCAGGCAGTTTTATTGTTCAGGTTCTAACACTCCTTGCCTGCTAGCTCAGCGTTTGGCTCCTCTGCCTCTCAACCCCGAAGGGTGTACGTGGCCGTGACTAAGCCTCCTGTGGCCCCTACAGTTCACATAGGTTCATGGGGTTCAGGTGGTTCAGGAGGCCTTTAAGATTCTGTGCTGGGTCTAAAACCGTTTACAAGATCTGCATTGTTGAATAAAAAGTCCTCGTTTGTATATAAATTTGAGTGATGGGAAAATATTAAGAAGCATTTCAGAGAAGAAAAAATAAAAGGGTTCTGGGACCCATCATTTACCTTTTCTTGTAGGAATTGAATTAAATTAGTGATTGACTTCACAAAACTAAAAGCCACTGTCCTTCACTACATCTTCCCTGTTTAAGAATCACAAGGAAGCTCCAGGTCTGGGGAGAATATCTTCGGACTAATTAAACCCCACAGTTTGTTCTACCGAGGCCCCATCTGCACAGCACCCAGAAGCTTCCGTGACCTCGCAGTTTCAACCAGATAGTTCAGGAGCTGGCGTTCACCCCTTTGCAATGGGGAACCTCCAGTGATTTCAGCGGTACGACGCCCCTGAGCAGCAAATTCTTACAAAGCAGGTTTGCAAAAGCCTGTGCTCTTTCCTTCCTAACTTAAACTGTACGTATAAGAAAAAGATAAGTGTGTGTGCACTGGCTTCCCCCTAACGTGGACTTGAAATTCTGTGTGACACAGATCCTTCCCGGGTCTGAGAGTTAAGTTCTAGAAGTAACCAAAGGGCTGGATCAGTCTCCTCCATCCGCCTGCACCCCAGGCCAGCCGCGCTTCCCCAGCCCCTCACCGCACCTGGTTTCCTTCTCCCTTGGCAGCCCCTTGAGTGGAGGCCCCGGGAGCCTGCAGGAAGGACCTCTCCTCATCCCTGCCGCATCCAAACCAAACACAAATTTTTAAAAAGGACAAAGGAGTTTTAATTATATAGAACAGAGTTTAAAAAAAAAATTACAAACATTGGGAAAATTACAAGGTTGCTAAAGTGGCTCAGAAAAATCCAGCAGGGGCTCCCGAAGCCTGACCTCATTTACATTTCAATGGAGACCTGGCTCAACCCTTTGGAATGTTTCTGAACATCCTTATTAATCTTTTCTGTAGTTGGAACTTCTCTGGCGGCACCTCCTCTGCCCTCTCTCTTGGGGCACCCACGCCCTGATCTCTGACCCTGTGACCAAGGAGTCCCTCCTTCACCCTCTACGGCCCCTCTCCTGGGCTTGTTCCGACCTTCTGTTTGCCACCGCAGTCCCTAGTAGAGCACCTCCTGGTTGAGGTCTGGGGATCTGTCCCCACGGGCTCTCCTCCCACACCCCAGACTCCCCCACGGAGCCATTCTCTGATCCTGCGCCGGCTTCTCTGCTCCGTCTGGGTGTCTCCGTGCCTCTGGGCAGAGCAGGTCTCTGTCACAGAATTACCACCGGCCCGGGGACGTGACACTACATGGAAGGCTCTGGCTGGGGCAGACACCTGGATCTCAGCAGCTCTCAGTTTGCTCAGCCGAAAAATGAGGTGCTAGGAAAACCCCTCCACTGGCTTGTAGTATTTCTGTGAGGATGAAATGGGGCAACAGTTACCAGGGCTGGACATAGGCTTGGCGAGTAGTGATGGTTCAATAGGTACTGGCTGTTGGAATCATTAACAACATCCAGTTAGCACGTAGATGGCTTACTCCACGGCGTGCCTGGTGTCAGGACCAAAGCAATTGTCTCTGCCTTCAAGAAACCTGCGGGGTGGCAAAGGGAACTTGTAACAAGCCCCAAATTACAAGCAATAGGCTGTCTTTTAATGCACTTAAAGTCCTTGAGCAGGAAGCATCTAGCTCCACCCGTGGACAAGAATCGATGGCTCTACAGACCATGGAGAAAGGTGTTCCCCTCCGGGAAGGTAGTGTGCACCTGTTCGCAGGCCGTGGTGATGCCTAGTCCTGCCCTTGCATGAACTTGACTGGTTCAGTGATGGCTCTGATTTAATGAAGAGATCCAGGCTCCCCAGTAGTCCCATAGACTCAGTAGGCAAGGACCTTCTGGAACCTGCCTCTGTGGACACCCATCATCCTTCTGCCTCAAGCCTGGCCTCCAAGGGATCCTTCCTCTGAGATGCTATGCCTAACCTGAGGACCAGGTTAATAATACAACTGCCACCAATTGAGTGTTTCCCAGGCATGACCCGGGCCTTGCAGACATCATCTCACCTGGTCTCCCCCACCACCCGGTGTGATCAACCTGTTCTGTATCAAGCCCTGGCTCCAACAATTTCTAATTGGGCAAGTCCACCTTGGGCAAGTTAACTACCCTCCATGTGCCTCTGTTTTCTTCACTTCCAATGAGGATGTTTGTCCCAACTCCCAGGCTGATGAGAGGATTTTGTGCGAAGCCACCGGCACACAGTGAGAACTCTGGCCATTCCGCTCGTCCACTACACGTGCCTCTGGTTTCCAGCCCATCTGCAGAATCGTGGTAACTGAGGAGGCAAACATGGCATCAGTTCACCAACACGGTTTCCTCTTCTTTCTGGGCGCACAGCTCATCTACGCGTCCACCTCTCTTCAAGTGTGGCCCTGTGACTGAGTTCTAGTCAACAGATTAGGAGCCAAGGAGGTAGGTGGCCCTTCCCAGGCTGGCCCAGGGACGCCTCCCAGCACCCTCCAGCACGGTCTGTCCCACTGGGACCAGCGGAGACTTGGGTCCAGAAGATACGAGTCCCCAAGGGACTGCCTGGAGAAAGGCCATTTTACAGACCTCTTCACTTGTCCATTTCTGGTTCTCCAAAGAAGAAACACACTTTTATTGTATTTAACTTAATACACATTTGGCCAGAAGCCTCGCTAACCCTCACCGATACAAGTCCTAAACCCCGAACTCAATGAAGGATCAATTTTGAGTGAACGGTCACAGCTGTCATCTGCCTAGCCTGTTTCCCCTCACTCCTCCTCCTTTCTGCAAAGCGCCTCTGATGTTTTGTGGGAAATTGAGTGTGACTTTGGTGTGTACCTTAACACCCCTGCCACCATCAGCAGGCAGTGTACACGGGACACCGCGCCCTTATGTAGCCACGTGACCCAAGGAAGGCAAATCGATCATTGCCACGACTCCCACTGAAACTTGGGGAAAGGAGTGACCTCTCTTTTCTCGGTGGGACTGGTGGCTGCAGCGGATGAAAATATTTTAGGGACACAGTAGCCATGGTGGCGATCGCCACACAGAGAGAGCTTGCCAAAGAAAGCCAACATGGAGGAGAACAGAGCCAATCAGGAAGAACATTTCCTCATGACATCATTTGAGCTCTTGCATTAATGTCTGAGTCATATTTCCCCATTACCTTGGTCAGTGAACCTCCTTTTTGGTTAAGCTAATGAGACCCAGCTTCCCCATTATTGGGAACTGCAAGTTCCCAATTTACCAGCTTTGCCTATTCTTCCAAGATCCCCCAGGGATCCACACGTGCACTCTCTCCCCTCCCCGAGCACCTGCCCCTGAAAGTTGCTCTCTTCACAGAATATAAAATATTCAAATTCCTTAAATAATCAGTGACAATCACAGGCATGACTTCCATTAAGGGAAGAAGAGTATTAGTCACTCACATGTCGTGTCAACTGATAATACTCATTCTTCAAGAGGGAGCCTGGCTATATGTGCTCAGAAAACAAGGTCCCATTAAAACAAACTCAGTAGGACCTCCCCCACTTTTTTTTTTAAAATTGCACTGAACTGTTTTTAAAGATTTCTTAAAGTAAGTGAGATCGGGGTTGCCACTTTCTTCTGTAACATGTTGCCTTGTGATGGAATTTGACCAATAATGCTTCTGTGTTTTCATTTAAAGCAACATAGTTACAACCTCAGAGATCTGTAAAATGAGAAATAACAATACAAATGAATTTTACCAGTTAGTTATATAGGTTATACTCCCAGCCTTCACATCAAGTCTTTGGGTCAAGGACAGCATATCCCCCGGTATTCGGTGGAATAGTTCTATAATACGCGTAATCCATCTGTGCTGTTTCAAATGGTATCAAGCATTATAGGGTTTCATCTTTGAATTTTATTTTGAAATTCTTACTTAAACCAATTCCGAGTAAGAATGGAGACTTTTTCACAAGCCGCTAAACTTGTCACTATCATTTTCTTTTCTCGTGAAAACCAGACTGACGACTTGACATCCAAGTCTCTTTCCCCGTATTCATTTCCGGGCTCGGAGTTCATTAGCTCTGTGAAACCAAACTTAGGAGAAAAGTCTTTTCTGTCTTTACCTTTACCTTCTTTATCTTCCTTCTCTCCCTCTTGTCCTGCACCCCTCGACACCCCCAAAATCCAAAATCAAGCCCCAGGAGTTTTAAGTCTGAGGAGAGTTTGGGATATGGAGTTAAAAATAATCTTGTTCGTGTTGGGGGAGGGGCGGGTCAGGAGTCCCTGTTCAATGTGTACAGAACTTAGGTTTGGGATGATGAAAAGGTTCCAGAAATAGATAGTGGTGACAGTTACCCAACATTCTGATGTAGTACATGCCACTGGATTATACACTCTGAAACAATTACAATGGTAAGTTTTCTGTATATTTTGTCACCATTAAAAGAACAATTCTGTTCATACTTCCTGTCTTGTGTATTTGCTTACGCCACTAAATATAGACGCCTCGCTCCTGTGGATAGCAGCAGCGTAGAAAAATGAAGAAGTCAGTCAAATATAAAGTGCAAAGCCATTCCATTCCTTAAAAATCTACAGGATAGAAGAAAGCACACACCTCCTCGGCCAGCTGTCTCTGGAAACGGGCTCTGTTTGCTCCTGCGCAGAGAGAAGCCAAGCCCCGCGCTGGTATTGACGGGAACAAGATGAATGACCCCCTGGAGACCATAGGGTTTGTATTCGAGTTTCCATCTCCTTTTCATCCCTTTGTCCCCCGTCTTGATTCACATGCAGATTAACCGAGACCAACTCCTCACTTAAATAAGCTTTTCACTCTGGTTTGGAAGGTAGACGGGACATCTAAATATTTATGAGGCTTTTTTTCTCCTGGGTTTATGATGCGCCCTTGTTGGATGTGGAGGAATTACGTTAATGAATGCGTGCCTGTGCACACCAACACAGAAACCTGGCAAAGGGGAGAAAACACACACACACACACACACACACACACACACAGCCCTTTGTCGGCACTCAGCAAACAGTTCCCATGAAAAGGAAAGAAAAGCGAGAGGGGGAGGAAGAGAGATTTAAAATCTGTTGCCAGGAGAGAAAGAAATTGTAAGGCTGGACACAAAAGCAGGAACGAAGTTTCATCTCTGCTTTCTGGAAGTTGCAAATGTAACTGTTGTTTCAAGTCGGTACAAATGTGAAGGAAAACATGCTGATTGATTGAGAAAGGAGAACTGACCGCCTGGCCCGCCCCCGTGATGAAGGAAATTAAGGACAGAGTTTCAGTACTGGAAATACGTCGTTTATTAGAAAACAAACACCGAAGCGACATTTTCCTTTAGGCAGTGCTGTACCCATGTCCCTTCAAGACAGATTATTTGGGTATGAATCCCTGAAAGGGTGGTCAGGGTTTTATTGTCCTGCCCGCAGATAGTGCCCTTCTTTGTCTCTTCAGTGCCTTGTGCATACTGTTTCCATTAGGCTAGCTAAATTCCACTTGAAAGTGAATTCACTCTAAGTGTGTTTGCATGAAATTAGATCTAGTTATGACTTGGGCTCTAGATCATCTTTAATTGTAGGTAATCTTTATGATATTTTAATAGGTAAAATAATATATGAGCGCACCGGAACTGAAATGCAGACGTAGTAATGGCCCTAATATCGCACTGCAGAAAGTCATCTCTCCAGCCCTTCAATCATCCCCCGGCTCCCCCCTTCCGACCTGTTCTGTGAGCACAGAAGGCCAGAATCGTCAAGGCCCCGCTCCAGAAGGGCTCTTTGGCTCCCTAATTACCTTTAATACGTGTGCGTATTAAAATGAGGTTTAAAAGGGGCACTTTTTCCTTTTGTTTTCAAAAATATTGCCCCTCAACTCACGTTTGTTTTCATCTGTAGGTCATAATGCACAAGAAGGCTAAGACTGTGTTTGTTATTCTCAAAAGTTCTTGCCCGATTCAAGAAATACTGAGGGTGGCTCTCTTCACCTATCTTGATAGGGTACAAAAAAGGTTAAGAAGTCCTACCTCTGACCCCACACAGCCCAAACTGCTGCTCTCGCTGAAGGAAGGGAAGCAGAAAATAAATCTCCAACTTCCCTTTTAACACACAGAAGGCTTCCCTTCATGTTTTTGTGACAAACTGAAAATTACTTGTTGACTGTTCGTACTTGTTTCTTTCACACTGGAATAAAATACAGAACATATTCTCCTATTTCCCACCAAAAACAAACAAATAAACAAATGCTGGTTACTTGATTAATAGTTATTAGAAGTCCAGACAATAATTAACTGCAGTCTATTTACGTAACTATTATATAATCTAAACGTCACATATTCTTAGCTTAAACCCGAGGGTCTTTAAATCAGTTTCATCAATAAAAACTGAGACAAAATGTTCACACAGGAAAGTTTAACAGTCTTTCATCTGATACACTGACAGGGGATTGTATTAACTCAGCACTATTTCTTAGTCATTTATTACTTGTCCGAACGAATAGGCACTTGGCTATACCTAAGTTTGAAGAAAACTATCTAGGTTTTAAGGAAAAATTTAGTGAAGCGTTGACAAAATTGTTCCAATTCCCTATCCACCCGCCCTCTTGCGGGGCGGGGGAGGGGGGCGGGCAGAGCAGAATGCATTGTCCGGAAGGTATTCCAGAAGTGTATTTGGTATAAAACTCGGAAAATCAGAGCAGCGTAAGTGTTCAGCACCGAAGCCCAACTTCTATCCCATACCTGATGCTCCTGGAGGAGCAGGAGGTACCTGTGAGCCCCAGCCCACCTCCTGGGGCAGGGCCACCCCACACTCCCCACCAGGCTCAGTCTGGCGTCTCCCACACAGGACTGGCTGTTTAAAGGCTCCAGTAGAAGGCTGTGATCTGCGTGGAGTTGAAGGTCTCAAGAAAGTTTCCCTTTACTAAAGATACATTCCTCATCAGCATATTTCTTAAGATTCCTATGACTTAAAAGCCCTTAAAAAACATGAATATTGTTAAGCTCCGACTGGAATTATTGTACTGGATTCATCTTATTTATTTTTATTTATTTATTTTAGAGAGAGAGCCAGGGGGAAGGGGCAGAGAGAGAATCCCGAGCAGGCTCCACACTGTCCGCGCAGAGCCTGGTGCGGGGCTCGAACTCACAAACCGTGAGATTGTGACCTGAGCCAAAACCAAGAGTTGGGCACTTAACCGACTGAGACATCAGGGTGCCCCATCAATACTATTATTTCTAATAAGGATTTAGAAGAAAGAAATTGGATGTTAGTATTTAATTTTTATTTTATTGTTTTTTTTTCTCAGCTGTATTTAATAACCATGACTTGATTTCTAATAAAAAAAAAATTAGCAATAAATTTTGTTAAGAAAAAAATTTTGTCCCTGGTCAGCAAATTTCTTGGTGTCTTTTTTTTTTAAATATTTTATAGTTTATTTATTTTTGAGACAGAGAGAGACGGGGCACGAGTGGGGGAGGGGCAGAGAAGGAGGGAGACACAGAATCGGAAGCAGGCTCCAGGCTCTGAGCTGTCAGCACAGAGCCCGAGGCGGAACTCGAACCCACGAACCCCGAGATCATGGCCTGGGCCGAAGTCAGACACTTAATCGACTGAGCCCCCCAGGTACCCCTCTTGGTGTCATTGATTTGAGTGTCCGCTGCGGGACCTTCAGGGAAACCCACTCCAATGTCACAGAAGTGCTCAGGTCCAAGGCCAGATGGAAAAACTAGCCCATCTTCTTAACACAGTGTCTCTCCTGACGTTGAAACAGAACGTGTCAGGAGATGGCCATGTTTAGAGGAATGTAGACCAACTTGGAAATTTTTAATTCATTTGAACAAATATATAATATACATATATGTCTGAAAACAGTTAATTTCTCATTTGCTTTTTAAAATACAACCAGATTCACCCAAAATGTAGGTGACGCTTTGCGTTTACACTCTCAAAACCTTGGAGACCTCCTCGTTTATCTAAACTCTGCTTTTTCTAGCGCGAGATCGTTGCCATAGGCTTTCATGCCAGCAGAACAGCATTGCAGACCTGCGCCGATCTGAGTCTGCATTAAAACAGCAAGGAACCAGTGAGAATACCTGTATGGAGTCTTACCTCAAAACTGAAATATTACAAATGACAGTTTTACATTCAGTATCATTTTTCTCAAGGGATTATCTCATGGCCTCATTTTTGTTTCTCAAATATTTACAAATATTTGATCCTTGAAACCTTCACCCAACTCACTACAAAGTTTAAAAACACTGCCTATTTTAGAATGTTTGCACACGGTTCTCAAACAAGAGAGGAACAGGCAGACCAGCCCCCGCTGTTTTCAGGGCAGCCTGGGGAGAGGCTGCTGGTACACGTGGTGGTATTTTTCCAACCAAAAACTGTCACTACCCTGCCCTGAGACACATGTTTCACAGATGAGCCAAAATCCAAATTGAAGGAAAGAGTTTATTGGCCACATGCCAAATGCAAAACTACCCTGACCCATCTCCCCCTGTCCTCTGAAAGTGTGTCCATGTACTGACTCATCTGAAAAAAAGCTGGTTTGGAAACGGGGGAAGAACTGTCCAAGAAGTGTTCACACAATGAAACAATCGTTTTGTTTTGTCCGTGCTCACAACCAACCAGTCAATTCAGTGAGAAGAAAAAACATTTTCTTTTTAACATTGGATAAGTGTACTTACCCAATTTCCTGGTCTGTTTATACTGGTTAGTCATTGAAGGATCTACGTAGTTGAATCCGAAGTCTGGAAATTCATAATCTAAGGAAGAATTCCCATTGAGTCATGTTTTAAGTTAACGATCAGATTGCTGTAATCAATGTTTAAGCGTATGGTGAAATGCAGCTAATATTGGGTCATAAAGCTGCACGGGGCCGGTGGCTACCAAACATCCCTGGGCTTCTGTTGTTTCTGTCCCCGACCCGGACAATGACAGCACCTGACCATCTTGTATGTCGGATTCCTGAACCAACGCTAACAGAAATACAGCTTAAAAACCGGTGAGCCAGCCCGGCCTTGTACTCATTTCACCCCTGTACAGGATTGCACAAACATGGAGACCAGAGCAGGTCAAATTTGGAGCCTACCTACCTTGGCTGCTTGCCTTCAGGAATGTTTACGCCTTGTAAAGACTTGCTGTCATTTAGCTTTGCTGTAGCCTTCTTTCCACCATGTTAGTGTCCACCATCAACTTTTCCAGTGAGCAATTTAGCGTCCATTCTTGGATTTCCTTGACTGTGCAAACCAGGTGATGTAACAGAGGAATCTGAGGAATAGGGCCTACGTAATCCTCAATTTTACACATGATTCCTCTATAAAATCATTCAGTCTTCCTTAACTATGTGAATGGAATTTGTTTGCATAAATCTAATGCCACCAAAGGCTTCTAAACTGTGAACTAATTACATGATCTAATTTTGGAGCTTTCCCAAAGTTAATCTCTAAATTAGTTATCTTCTGCATTTCTTTTATGTGCCATCTTTTGCTTTTTCACATTTCATTAGGTATCAAAACCAAGAGAGACAAAGTACAAGCTATTTATGTTTTATCAAGTCTCAAGAAGATGGGAAATATTTTATCCCAGTTAGATCTCCAGAAGAGGGAGGTGGGTCCTAGACCAATGTTTTGACACAAAATAGAAGTACAAGTAATTATGAGCAGCGGTATCTTAAAACAGTTTAAAAATTAATCCTAAGAAACGACAATTATTTTGCTGTGTTTGATTTTCAATTTTAATTGAAATGGACCTTCTTGTGCAGGCATATCTACTTGTGTTGTACGTGTGTTCAGACATGTATGTATGTATGTGTATGTGTGCACAGTATATAGTATGTGTCTACAGTATGCGTGTATGCATGTACAGTATATAGCGTGTATGTAGTGTGTGCGGTACATGTACAGCATATAGCATGTATATTATGTATGAACACATATGTACATACAGTATATGGCATGTATGCTGTGTGTGTACAGTATAAGGAACATCAGAAGACACGGGTACAAGCCCTGTCCCATCATCACTCGCTGATCACCTACCATTTATGAGCGTCAGCTTTCTCATCTAAAATTGGGGTTCACAGTGGTTTTCCAATCTGTTTCAAGGACTTGTCATAGAAATCAAAGTAGATAGTATATGTGAAGCTTTATTGATTAGTTGTATAAGATCCTCATAACACAGACTGGTGAGTGACATGATTACACCAATAACCCAACATAAGATTTGGAGCAACTTACTTTTAACTTCACTGAGCCTTATTTCTTCGTATACAAATGTGACTCAGAAGGCTCATGGTGAGCACAGACGGCACTAACTGTGGTATAACATGGAGGAGAGACTGATTACTTAGGACTCTTTTGTTTTGTTTTTTTAAGAAACACAAACTCAACTTACAGTTCAAACAAATAAAAAAATATATTTATTGAAAGTCTCAAATAGCCATGGAAAAGAAGCCACAGAACCTCAAAACCACTGGAACCAGAAATTTGAATGCTAGCAAGGCTTTCTGTCTCCTTACTGCATATTATTTCAGTTTTTCTCAAACTTGCCACACGTGGCTGGGACACACGGCCACCAGCAACTCCTGCCTTCACCCCACGCCCCCCTGCACCTCACAATTTTGCCATAAGAAGAAAAAAATTCGACTAAAATTGCCCACCTCCTCATTCCAAGGCTGATCCCAGTTACAAAGTCCCCAGAGAAGACTCAATTCACCTCCAGTCAGGTCAGGGGCCCTGGATGGGGGCGTGTCATTGGAAGCTCCCGTTTGAACTAGATGCTTGGAGTGAGAGAGAAGCGATTTTCCCCAAGAAGAGAGGTGGTGTTTCCAGAAACAAGGAAAGGTCCTAAGTCCTCAAAGCAGCAAATGCTCACAAAAGCTCAGAAGGCTGGCCGAGCGGTGGTCTTTCTGTCACTCTCTGATGAAGGTGACCTTAAGCTAATGGTCTAAGCTTCCGTCAAGTGACAAACAAAACCCACTCCTGCCTTCTGTGCTTGACATGAGGAACAAATTACAGAATTGATTTAAAGGCGCCTCTAACAGTTTCAAGTGCTAAACCAGTAACTGATGCTGGCTCTCCCCGTGCATGTGGTCGGCGCCCCTAATCCACACCACTCTAGTGCAGGTTCTCACGAAAGAGTGGAAGCAAGGATCAGAACGGCTCTCTAACTCTATTTTGTTAGGGAACAGCACTCTCTCGGAGTTTTCCCATGGTTGAAATTTGATTCATCTCCTGTTAAATCATGCATGCGACTTACTTGGGGCTATTCCTGAAGTTTTTTTCAATTAGAAAAATGTAAATTGCAAAATACATTATTCATCACGCGCACACAGTTGACTGCGTTTTAGAGTATCACCTGAAGACACAACAGCAGAGTGACAACACAAATAGAAACTCTTTGCTCGCACACTACTTTCAGTGTCCTCCTTATGGGGCGCCTGCGGGACGCAGTCCGTTGAGCGTCCAACTTTGGCTAAGGTCACCATCTCGCAGTTCACGAGTTGGAGCCTCGCGTCCGGCTCTGTGCCAACAGCTCAAAGCCTGGAGCCTGATTCGGATTCTGTGTCTCCTTCTCTCCTTGCCCCTCCCCCGCTCGTACTGTCTGTCTCTGTCTCAAAAATAAATGAAACATTAAAAAAAAAATGTTTTAATGTCCTCCCTGTTCCACTTGGGTCTATGTATAGAGCTCTCCCACCCTGGAACAATTTTCTCTGGGGATTCTTGTGCGCCAAGGGACCTGTTCTGTCTGGCAATGGCTGGGTCCTTCGTGTGCACCATTTGTGGCCCCGCGGTGGGGACTCACAGCCACACTTGGGTTGCTCCAGTGTGTCAGCTATGCCCAGCGTCTCCGTGAGGCCCACGGGGCTCCTGTCCGCTAGGAATGTATCCCCACTTCGTTTTCACTGCACCTCCATGCGCTGTGTCCTTCATTCCCTTGGGGACCAAGTTGAATGCACTGCTCGAGGATAGATCTTGTTCTGCTGCCCCTCCTTTGTTTTGATGAACATGTGATCCAAGGGTATCCGTTGGCGCTTCTCAAAGACATAGCTCTGTGCATCTTCTCAAGTCGCTCTGTGTGTTTTGTCTCCCCAAACGTAAAACCCGAGCGAGTTGCCAAGTTACTTCGCGGGATGCCTGCGGCGACCTTCAGTGCCGCCTGGAGCAAAACATTCCGTACGCTGTTGTAAAAGTAGGACACGCAGCAGCAGGCGTAGCCAGCTTCATCAGGCTGGCCCACTCCCGTGTGGACCTGTCACCTGGCCGGGGACTCGGGGTGGGACCTGGAATCGGTCGGCCCTGGTCTTTGTGCCCCGGGGCCTGGGCTGTGGGGGCCATGATGGGATGGAGCACCTCTTGCCCAAGGCTGCAGTGGCAGAGCTGGAGGGTAAATGCTGAAAATAATATTCTGGGCCGAGGGCCAAGGTCATGGCCAACGACTGTGTCCAAACCATGTCATAAATTAAAGTAACTATTGGAAAACTGGGAGCTGAGTTACAGAGCCAAAAAGAGCGGCGCTGAGCCACAGAATGAGCCACGAATGAAGAGCCGGACGGTGTACAGCAGCCACGCTGTCAGAGGTCAGCGAGGCGCTGCTGTTGACAGGCTGGCCAGGCCCGGGGCGCAGCCAGGCCCCGGAGGTGCGACAGGCAGACGCGTGCTGGCCCCTCCGCTGGACCGGCCGTCTGCTCCCGAGGATCCACAGAGGCAATTTCAGGTGTAGTCACGTTCCCTTTATCCAAACTGTAGGCAATCCCCATTTTTGCCAGGCCCTACAGCACAGACAGACCCCCACCCACCACCCACCCCCGCCTAGAGCACAGAAGAAAGCCCTAGTGGCTGAAGGTGCTGAGGCAGCGAGGAAATCCACACGGTAAGGACAAATGAGTTTGTGATTGCTTGCTCGCTCCGTGGGTGTGGAGGGGACAGGACAGTATGCGATTCTGTGACACTTTCCGTACTTATCTAAGCATCCATACGCTTCCCGCCCCCACCCCCCTTCCTGTTGGGACATTTTCTTCAGCCCAATGCTGTAAGATTCCAAAGGAAATACAAGCACTTTTTGATGATCTACATCAACCTCCAGCCGCAAGGCCAGGCTTTCTGGGGCAAATTCAATCATATCCTAGAGACGAACCATTCTCCTTAGAAAAGAAAACTTTTCAAACCCCAAGCATCATCTGATCACTTCTACAATGCCATTGACCTATAACTGCTCACTTGTCTCCTTCAATGGCAAAACTACATTGGTGCCTATTAGTCACACACTAAATAGTTTAATTCTCTCTCTCTCTCTCTTTATTTTTATTTGAGAGAGAGCAAGGAGGGGAATGAGACAAAGTGGGAGAGGGAAAAAGAATCTCAAGCAGGCTCCACACTCAGCATGGAGCCCAACATGGGCCTCAATGCCACAACATGAAGATCATGACCTGAGCCAAAATCAAGAGTCAGATGTTCAACTGACAGAGCCACCCAGGAGCACCTAAATTGTTTAATTCTTTAAAAAAAATTTTTTAACAGCGGTGCCTGCTTGGCTTAGTTGGAAGAACATGTAACTCTTGATCTCGCGGTTGTGAGTTCAAGCCCCAAGTCAGGTGTAGAGATTACTAACAAAATAAATGAATAAATAAACTTGATAAAATAAATACAAGAATGTAATTTATTTAAAAATAATAATAAGTAAATAAAAAACATTTCTAACAAGAAAATGAAACATATATGGCCGTCCACAATTCACACGTAGTAATCCAACCATTTGGCGATTGAGTTATTCTTCCTATGTTATGTGGCTTTGAAATGCTGATGCATCCCCCTTATGCACAAGTCCTGGGAGAAGGTCTCTATCTCTGCTCAGCTCCCCCCACCACCACCACCCTATTGCCAGAGGTGAAGTCAAGGAAAGAGGGAAAGAGCTCACCTCCCTCACTGCCTGACCTAAGTAATTGGATGGAGACCCACCTTGGCAGCCAGAGTTGGAAGAATCCAGATGGCCCATGAATAATCCAGAATCCACTGTAATTCCCTGGGCTTTCTCATGGGAATATAAAAAATGTTTTGGACTCTGGAGGACAAGAAAATAAGAAAAAGTTCTTTCTACAAAAAAAAGAAAAAAGCTTTTATTCACAATCTCACACCCATTAAGTGAAATTGATCACTTTTGTAAAACCCCTCATTTCCTGGTAGGCAAATTCTAACCTGGCTGAAGATTATATTCTCTGCTTTGTGTCTGAGGATTTATATGTGCAGTTTCTCTTAAACATTAATTCTTTCTATCAGAATGTGAACGTGTCATTTAAAATGGGTGAGGGCACAAGATTCTTTTCCAGGCAGTGGCCAGAATAAAGGAGTGACTCCTGCATCTGTCCTTGTAGATGATGCTTAGCACTTGGCACCTAAACATCAAGGCGGGGAAGCACCTCCCCTCCCAGCCCTGTAGTTTTGGAGAGAGAATCGAGGGGTGATGTGAGGACAACAGATGCACACAGCAGCACCCCAAACAAGGGAAGGTAAAATCCCCCCTCTGCCACCAGCCACCGGGGTTGCGGTGGGGGTTGGGGCAACTGTCACCAAGCCCGTCTCCAGCGCTCTCTGGGCCTCAAACACTGTGTTAGTTTGAGTGAACACCCACTTCATTGTCCCAACATGAGACTTCCTGCCAGACGATGGTCAAGTGTTGATTGGAACTTTCTTTGGGGAGGTGGAGACAGGGATCCAAGGGCATTGGCTGAAATGCTGAGCACACTGTGTTTGATGATTAGAGACCCGCGTTCTAGTCTGTTTGCCTGTAGAGCCGTGGCCTTGGGCAAATCACTTCCCAGGGTTTTGCTTTCCTTACCTTTACGACACCCAAATTCAATTATATTCTCTCTGATCTCTTCAAGCTCCCACATTCTGTAATTACAGCAACCAAGAACGTTGGTAAATTACGCAAGCAGTGGATTCTCCAGTGTGAACTAAAGAATGGATTCCAATGGCACCTTGAGAATGACTTCAGTATTATTTTGTCAGGTTACCTCTAGGAATATCCTAAAATAGATCCTTAATAGCAAACCAGTAAACCTCATACAGCAAATACTCTACTGTGTGAGCAAACAAGATTAGAATAAACTAGGGCAGATTTTGATCTTAAGAAGGAAAGCACTGGGGCGCCTGGGTGGCTCAGTTGGTTAAGCGTCCGACTTAGGCTCAGGTCATGATCGCACGGTTCGTAGGTTCAAGCCCCACATCGGGCCCTGTTTTGACAGCTCAGAGCCTGGAGCCTGCTTCAGATTCTGTGTCTCCCTCTCTCTCTGACCCTCCCCTGCTCATGCTGTCTCTCTCTCTCTCAGAAATAAGTAAAACATAAAAAATTTTTTTTAAAAAATAAGGAAAGCATTAATTTACTGAGCACCTACTGTGCCAGACATTGTATTAAACCCTCTACATCCATTTCCTTATTTAATCTTCAGAGCAAGCCTGCAAAGTTATTAGGATACCCATTTTACAGATGAGGAAACTTAAGTCTGAGAATACGCAAATTTATTCCTGTCACTCTGCTCAGACTCAAGGTCATGTTGCTCTGACTCCTTACTAATATTTTCAACACTACCACTCTATTACCCACTCACTAAGAAATCACAAAAATCTGCAGTAAAAATAATAGCAACAATAACTTCAAGTGTAGGAACTTTGGTTTGATTATAGATCTTTTCCTGTGCTCAGAATAAGACCTGCCCAAAGGTGACTGTCACTGAAAATGTGTTAAATGGAAAGTAACCACCTTTTGTTGGCAGGTGTCTTGTCTTCTTCTTGGTGTTTACTGTCTCTAAAACAGCACTGTCCGGTAGAATTCTCCGCGGTGAATAGAAAGTTCATTTATCTCTGTTGTCCAACTGATGACCACATGTGGCCATTGAGCGCTGGAAACGTGGCTCATGTGGCTGAAGAACTAAATACTAAATTGTATTTCATTTCAATGAATTTAATTTAATTTCTTTACATTTTTAAAAATGCTTTCATTTATTTATTTTGAGAGAGAGAGAGGCAGAGACAGAGCAAGCAAGGGAGGGACAGAGAGAGAGAGAGAGAGAGAGAGAGCCTCAAGCAGGCTCTGCACTGTCAGCACGTGGGGCTTGAACTCACAAACCGTGAGATCATGACCTGAGGAGAAGTCAAGAGTCAGACACTTAACTGACTGAGACACCCAGGTGCCCCTCAATGAATTTAATTTTAAATAGCCACATGTGACTAGTGGCCTCCATATTGGACAGTACGAGTCTAGAGTGAAATGTGGATAAAGTACTTGACATACAGTGAGAATGTGGGTTTAGCAACGAGAAAACAGAAGATTCTTGGAGATGGATGTCTCGCCCAAGAACTCATGAACCAGAAGAGAAGAATTATGAGTCAATCCTGAGTCTTTCTGATATAACCCAACTCACACTTTTCTCCACTAGCTTCTTGTCTGATGTTAACAAAAAAAAGAATCAGGAATCTTGAGCTCAAGAAGCCCCCAGATCATGAAATGATGATCCCACGACTTGGAACATCCTCAACATGGAGAACTCGATTGTCCTTTGGAAACGGGAAGCCACTGTTTTTTGGCAAAAGTTCATCACATGAGAAACTTAACGCGGCCAAATGAAATCTTCAGCCCAGCGCTGGTGCTCGGGCCCTCGCGTCACAGGGAGCCTGCAGTGTCGGTTCACGCCCAGCTTATCTGGGCTGTAAAAATAAAACCACAGGAGCAAGGGGAATGCGGGACGGTGATGCCATCGCCGTTCCCAGGACAAGTGAGCACTTGGTGGGGCGCGTTCCTGCAGTTGCCGTAAAAGGGTATTTCTCAACCTTTTTCATTGGCTTCCCCCCTCTAAGATGTCTTTTCAGATGTTTCTTCCGAAACGCCCTCTCCCAAGAAGTTCAAGTATACAGAAACACTGCTTACCTGTGTACGTACTACATGTTTATCTGTGCTTCATACATAAAAATAACATGGTTTTTGCTTCCCAAGAACCAATTTTCATCACCTTGTGGGGGAAGAGGTGATATCACCCTGGCTGAGAAAGGTCTAGACTCCATGAACTCTTCTTGACTAGGAAAAGAGACCAAGGGGAAAAGGCATGAGTTTTAGTCCTGCCTTTGCCTTTCAGGCAAATAACTTTAGCTTCTTAAGCCTCAGTTTTACTCATCTGGAAAATGGGGATAAAAATATTCCCTCCTTGAGTTGTGAGAATTACACAAGGTAATGAATATTCATTGGGAATTTGGGGCATTCAGTAGGTGCTCTCTAAATGTGAGCTAGTTTCTCTGTTTTTATGAACACAGGAACATTCTGGCAGTATAGCCAATTTTTGGATCTCTCGTTTTCTGGAAATTGCCATTTTGGATTCTTTAAGAAGGGGATTTATAAAGTCTGGAAGCAGCCACTTTTTTCAGGATGAAGTTTTGTATGAAATCACTGCTCAGAAAGGTATAGGGTGTCTTCCTCATCCAGCTCGAGTCCTATCTTCCAAACCCTCATGAAGGTCCTCGGAGCCATGAGGCTGAGATCACAGACAGCATTTGCCTGATATAAAATATGCACGGTAACACGGTCTTAATTAGATGTACATGTCTCTGAAGATATAAATAAATGCTTCCCTTTTTGATATGTCTGATTTAATAGCCTAATAACAGGGGACTGCTGCTGAAATATAATTCAGGGGGTGAAGGAGAAATTAATAAACTCAAATATTTAAAGCTCAACAGCAATTAGCAACCCATTTAAAACAAATTTCCGAATTTTAATTGTATTCATCCTTATCCAACCAGGACTAAGCCTGGGGTTCATCGTCGTTCATTTGCAGACCTGACAGGGTGTCCTGCCCTTTGCTTGGAAGGCACTGTCCGGCTCCAGGAGGCGGGGCCGGCGGGGCCGTGGCCCTGGCGACCGCAGGCGGCGGGAAGTCCCCAGTCCCGCCTGAGTCACCCCCGCACGGCGCCTCCCATTTCCCTCTTTACTCTGGGTCCTTCTCTCGCTCCTTTGGAAATTGGATACTAATTTCTCTCCAGCAGGCAGCTACCCACACACCCATGCACAGAGACAGAGCACTGTTTTCTGAAGGGTCCCCATCAGCGAACATCCACCTCCTGACCTCTGGTCAACGAAGGCAAAACCTGGGTTCTGGTCTGCTTCGTGCACATACAGAGCGGGTATAAGAAGCGAGACCCGCACCCCCTGGGACGTGGGAGGGTGTGGTGGGCCCCGCACTTTGATATTATCCCCATTAGCACCCGCGTCTGGAGGGACAAAGATGGAGAAGAACCGGAGAGGCGGCAGGAAGGAGGGTGTGTGGGCTCTCCCTTGGGATGCCCAGCGCGGCATGCGGGGGTGGGAAGCACACAGGGCCGGAGAGAGTGTGTTGTTAAGGACAGTGTGTTATGCACGTGTCCTCTGGAGGAGAGCTGGAAAGAAGGGCCGGGGAGCGCCACACGGAAGAGAACAAATGGAGCCCATAGTCTCAAGCTCAGCCTTCAGCGTGTGCACAAGTTCAAGACAAGGGGCCCTCGGTGTGGCCTTTCTTGCCGGAGCCAGGCCCTCACCACTTTGTAAGGCCCCACAAACCCGGGCCCCGCGTCTGAGAGCACCTCCCGTTTGCACCAGGGGCCCGGGTTTGTGGGGCCTTACAAAGGCCACGCTTGGGCTGCCCGGGGCTGCCCATTTGGCCTTAGTCCGGGGTCTCTCCCAATTAGCTTCTCTCTCCCAGGAATGTAGACTTGGAATTACAGGAGACCACTCTGTGCAGCAACCTTGACCGAGGTGAGGCAAAGCAGGAAGCCGGAACTGACGTTAGGCAGGTGGGTGGCCTTCGTGAGCCGTTTCAGAGGCAGGGAGAGCTGGGTTACAGAGAGAGAAATGAAAAGAACAGAAGAAACCTTTGACAAGCTATCAAATGACTGCCTAGATTCTGAAGGCTTATCAGTACCTGCGCTGGGTCCTCATAGGACCCGACTGGACTTCTGGCCTTTGATGTCCATTCATCCAGAGGATGAATTCCTCTTGCTTTCTGCTGAAACTCGTGTGGGTCATGATCTTTGTAGCAGTAAAACACTGAAACAGTCGTAGTGGCCAAGGAGACCTGTGGTCGTCATTAGCAAGTCCAGAATGTGGGCAAATGCGGGGGGCCTGGACATGGCTGACCGCTTCACACAGGAGACCGCCCACAAGCTGTAGGGAAGGTCGAGGACAGGGCCGGCGTGAGGTGGACGAGAGCGTGGAACAGCCAGCCTTCCAGAAGCTCCTCCGGAATCAGAGGGCCGCCAGCCAGCAGGAGTCCTGAGATCGCAGGCTTTCCATCCAAGATGGCAGACTCCTGGGGCCCCATCACAAACGGCCACAACCAGGCGGCTTCCGACAACAGAGATGTGGTGTCTCACAGTGCAGGAGGGCACAAGTCCAAATTCACCGAGCGAGCAGGGCTGTGCCCGCTCAGGCTCTAACCGAGCCTTTCCTCTGCCTCTTGCAGCTTCTCCTCTTCCCTCCATCCTTCTTGTGAGTTGTGTCTTATAAGGAAACCCATCTCTGGATTTGGGGCCCATCCGGTTCGCGGGGATGATTCCATCTCAAGATCTTACTTACATCTCCAAAGACGCTTCTTCCAAACAAGTTCACATTCATGGCTTCCTGGGGTTGGGACGTGGACATATCTTTGGATATGGGCTGCTAGTCAACACGCCATCGATGAGACATCGGCCATACCGATCCGGCCGCTGGGGGGCTGGGGGGCGATCTTCAGGGAGCAAGGCCCAGGCAGCTGCAGGTGGGAGACGACTGATTTGCCAGCTGACAGGGCCCAAATTTTAGTGCATGTGCTGCCGAAGCGAGCACGACAGGTCCCAAAGCTAAGTTAGTCGATTGTGATGAGCAGACGGGGGCGGGCGTCCAGGAAGGGGGTGTCAGATTTTTCCTGCTAGTTCAGCTTCTGTTTACTCAAACAGCCTTAAGTGATTTTTAAAAAAAGAAAGATATTTGACAGTCACTGGGGTGGCTCGGAGAATTAACACAAGAACCCACTTCTGGATCTGACACAGAATCCAGAGCAGACGCTGTCATTGAATGCTGCTGTTTTCCAGAACTCCGTCGCAGACACTTGCTGCTCCCAGAGGAGAATTTGGCTCCAGTCAAGTGTGAGAGTTACCAGCCACGGTACAGACACGGCAGCTGTGAGCGGGAGACGTCACCCCAGCTGGGGCCTGTGACAGGCGGGCAGGGGTGGCCTCGGTGCTGGACAGGGGGAGAGGGGACCAGAGAGCAGGAGGAGTGAAGCCAGCTGGGGGTGCCTGGTCCGGAGCCGCACATCTCCAACCACTTTGTCCAAGGACGCTTGACACTCAAAAATTATAGAGAAATCCAAGGGGACGCAAGTGGCCTGTATCTATCAATAGTGACCTATTGGAAAAGGTCCTGTTAAAGCTGAGGGGCGCCTGGGAGGCTGTTAGTCAAGCATCTGGACTCTTGAGTTCGGCTCAGGTCATGATCTCATGGTTCGTGAGGTCGAGCCCCACACTGGGCTCTGTGCTGACAGCGAGGAGCCTGCTTGGGATTCTCTCTCTTACACACTCTCTGCCCCTTCACTGCTCACTCTCTCAAAAACAAGTACTTTAAAAAAAATGAAAAAAAAAAAACAAAACAGAAATGAAAGCTGAGGCTTTGTAAAGCACAAGCACGCGTACCATGGGGTGTCAGACCCAGGACGCCACCACACCAGGGCGGCCACGGGAAGGCTCACCGCACAGAAAAGGGGTGAATGTCAACAGCATCTTTGTGTTGTTATGAAATCAGTCCTGACCCTGCAGATCCTCTGAAGGGGCCCATGGTCCCCCACTCTCATCCCCAGACGTGGGGAACAGCCGGGGTCAGGGGTCAGGACCTGGGCTCCGGGGCAGGGCTCCAAACGTGGCATTGTCGCTGCTGGCCTACACGTTTCTCACCACCCAGCACCTCCGTGTCCTCATCTGAAAATGTGGCGACGCCGTGCCTCCTTCCAGGGCTGTAGGGGCGTCAGGACGGCGCGGAGAGCGGGCACAGGGTCACCGCCCATTGGTTCCGGTGAAGCACCGCCCCTGGATTGCCAAATGCCACACTCTGCTGGGATGGGCCGGGCGGGGGCCTGAGGACCGGCCTTGGGCCCCAGACTCATCACTGGGCCTCGTGGCTCCGTGAGGGGTTCAACAGTATGAACCCCAGCCCCATCCCAGAGAGCAAGCCCGGCTGCAGCCCGGGGTGTGCCTCGGGACCTCCATGGGCTGCGTTCTCAGGAGCCCACGGGGATGGTGTGCAGCATGCTAGCTCAGCAAGAATGATTCCCAAAAAGATATCCATCCATTTTACGGTGCCCACGACTTGTATTGCTGAGACCTGTGTTTCTCTGCGCCAATCAATAAAAGTGTGAAATTGGGCCCATCTACGAATATTTCATGCACAACAGATTCAAGTTTTGAATGCTCAAAAATTGTAAAACTCCTGTCAACGTGCCTCTGGCCTCCCGAATGTTTCCAGGGCATCAGTCGGGCTGGAGCCCAGCCCCGCAGGCAGTTTCTGCCGACAGCCACTGCCTCTACCTCTGTCTCCCTCCCGGTCGGGCTCCCCAGATGGCGTTGACCTCCAGCTTCCTGCCGGTGAGAGAGGTCATCCCGGATCGTCCAGCAGGGGTTCCCTGAGGTTGAGGGTCCAGGACAAACCAACGGATGGGTCTGTGGAGGGGAGGGGCCCAGGGGGAGGTGACGCTGCAAGGGCTCCCCCACATACAAATGCCACCAAAACCACACACTCAGGTCACATGGACTGCTTTTGAAAATCTCCCTGCGTCGTGACTGTGTCATTCTTTTTTTTTTTTTCAATGTTTATTTATTTATATTTGAGAGAGAGACAGAGCACACGCAGGGGAGGGACAGAGAGAGGGAGAGGGAGATGCAGAATCAGAAGCAGGCTCCAGGCTCTGAGCTGTCAGTGCAGACCCCAATGTGGGGCTTGAACCCATGAACTATGAGATCATGACCTGAACCAAAGTCAAATGTTTCAGGGACTGAGCCACCCAGGTGCCCTGTGACTATGTCATTCTTGAGTAACTCTGGAAAAATGAGGATGGAAAGGGAGGAATGTATTTTATAAGTTCTTGGGAGCCAAGGAGGGATTCCAAGTCTGTCTTCCCAAACCACACTGGGATTTGCTGCTGGAGCTTTAAGAAGCCCCTGCAGGGCTTAGATTCCTGGCTCTGGGTGTCGCCTCCTCCTCCTGGGAACCCGTCACCCACCCCCACCCATGGCTCTCTGGTTTCCTCCCTGCACAGGGCAACATTCACTTTGGTGGGAGCCATTCTATTTCCTTATCAATCAGTTGTTGAGCCGTAGCCACCCTGTCCACCCAGAGACGTCCATGGAGAAGCCCTTAGTTTCCGGTCACCACCTCCCTGGACGTTTCCTTCACTGGAGTTACATTCCCTAGGCTTGTGCCGTGGAGCCGGCTAGGATCCACGGGCTCCCCCCTCATCATCATACAGGTTTACAGCCGAAGTTGTTGAAGGGCCAAACTTCAACTTCTTAGTTCACAGATGAGGACACAGATTGGACGGGCTAAGGACTTTCTCAGGTCCGTGACGCGGATGACGAGGAAGACATTTCAGAGCCCTGTGACCACCAAGTACGAAGGTGCTGGGTCCCACCCCCCTCCTAGTTCACTGCCTGTGCCCTTTGTTCACCACCAGCGGCCCTGTGGGCAAGTAGGAACAATCCATTTCTAATTCTGTAAAATGCTCTATGACCCAGAGACAAAGCTTTACCTGAACAAGCGGGTGAGTAAACATGTTGGAAAGAACATTAACAGCATTTATGCTCCTGTAACGCACACGAGCCTCTCTCTCCCGCCACCCTAAATCTCATTCTCATTAATACACACAGAAGGGTTCTCTGATGCCTAAGATGTCAGCTGATGGGGATTCAGGAGATTTGTATAACAATAAGGGACTCTTGAAGGCCAAAGAATTCTCGAGCCTCGAAGGAATGTAGTTATGAAAGTGGAAAATTAAACTCACTGCTGCAGAACTCCACGGGACCTCCCCTAAACCCAAAATGGCGCTGTGTTTGGTGTGTAGGGGCTGGCCGGGACACGGCACTGTGTGAGCATCTAGCAGGAAGCCCTCCCCTGATCCAGGGGGTGTGGAGGGTGGGGCTGGGAGCCCACTGGCTCTTCTCCAGTTTGCTACCTGAGGCCAGAGAGGTGAAGTGATTTTCTCGGGGTCACACAGCTAATGGGTAGCCGAGCCAGGGCTCTAGAAGCTGTTGGTCTTGTCTCTCCTACTGGAGCCTGATCCTCTGATCCCACTGCAGCCGGCAGACAGTTCAAACTTAGCTGTGACCTTGGTCTCCAAGGCACCCGATCAGGGGTCAGTCCTCTGGGGAGGTGGGTTTTGTCAGCACCGCTGGGCCGGCCCACTTTTATGCAGCCCCATGTGACAGGACTCCAACCCATACATCAGCTCACATCATCTCCTTGCTCAGAATTCTCCAGGGCTGCCCTGCTCACGTATGCCTCTCATCCTGGTGTCACATACATGCTGGTCTACCTAAAGTACCGATCTTCAACTTGTAGGGGAAAAATAGCATAGCATTATTTTTTTTTTCACGTTAATTATGAAGAGAAGCAAAATTTAAGCTAACACAGGAGCTTGGGCTCTTTCAGGCGGTTGCTTCCCAACATGGCGGGCTGGGTGAGATTTCCTCTAACATGGGGGCTACTTTAGGGGAAGTATAAGGAGCACAGACCAGGACCAAACCTTAGCTCATGATGACCTACACGCTTTTCCCAGTGACCGCCTCCGGACCCGTCTCCCTCTCCCGTAGAACAAAAGGCCACACTGAGCCACCGGGATCTCCACTGTGTGATCTGTCCCCACGTGCAGGGGCCCCCACGTGCAGGGGCTCTGATGCATAATGGACTCTCCCACCCCGCCCTGAGCTCGGGGAGTCTCACCCTGGGCACTGTTTATCCTGATGACTCTCTGTTGTGGGGGGCTGTCCCGTGCACTGTAGCAGCATCCCTGGCTGGCCTCTACCCGCTTGGAGGACACCGACACCCCGAAGTAATGACCATCAAAAATGTCTCCAGATCTTGCCAAATGTCCCCTGGGGAGCAAAATCACACCCAGTCAATAACCACCGCTCTGACACGCGTGGGCGTCTTGACACCTGTCTGTCTAGCAAAGCTATTCGTCTTCCATGCCTCAGCCCCATAGCTCTACTGCGAAGCCTTCTGCATCGGCCCCAGGCAGAGTGAGGCGTCCTCTCTCTGCTGATCACTGAACCCTACAAACCTGCACCCCTATTTGGTGCTTATTCCAAGGCTGTGCAATTGTTTGTTTGTCTCCCTTACCCCTCAATCTCTTGGAGTTTCTTGACCTCTGGGAGTTTATTAGATTGTGAATTCCTGGAGGTCCGCGATTATCCCTCCAAATCTGTATTCTTAAATCCTCAGTTCTTAACACAGTATCTCATCCACAGAAGGGTTGAGATGTTGAGTGAATGCACAGTCCCTCATTCCAGGCTGGTACTTTCTGGGGATAAGTCCTCAAAGAAGCCTCCCAGTTACCCTCTCCTCTAAGATCACAAAGCTCGGCCATCGGCACAATCTCAGCATCGCTACAGCACTTGATAGCTGCCTGGAGAACAACTTCGCCGAATGAATAGCCCAGATGTTACTGACAGAGTCATGGTAGTAGTAGAGCAATGACAGCCAGCATGTGAAGGTCATCTCCATGTTCTGCCGGCTGTTTTCACTCCAACTGCTGACGCTTATGACCTTTCTGTGAGCTTTGTATTATCATTCCCATTTTACAGATGGGAAGACTGAGGGTTGGAGAGTTTAATTCACAGATTCAGCATCTTGGTGGCCCTGGAATTAGATCCACGGCATTTTGACTCCAAACCTCAATCACTGCCCTGTCTTTGGCTTCCAAATTTTTATTCTTAAGGGTGATTCTCCAAAAAACAGTCATTGAAAATCTGCACAGCCTCAGTGCCCCAGATGAACAGGTCACCAGTGTCCTGCTACAATCTGTGTCACATCTCATCACTGCCACGAACCTCAAATTCTATCAAAATATGGGAAAACGTCATTTTGATGCTGTATTTGCATATCCAAGGATTGGAGAATGGTTCGTATAATCAAATTATGTAGAGTTGTAAAAAGGGAGCATCATTTAAATAGCTTACAAAATTACCTTGAAGAGGCACATTAAAATCTAAGGAACCCATCGCCTCCAAGATCTTTACAAAAAGTTAAATGCTAATTGATTATGACAGCTTTGTCTATCACTGGTACCATTCTCCTTCCTACTTCGTCAATATCTCAGCTCAACTCTCACCCTATCCCCCATCCCGCTTCCAGCCGCGTTCATACTGTGGTACAATCACAGATGGAATGTATGCACGACTGGCTTTCCCTCCGACCTCCCCATAGTTGATCAAAAGGAACAGCCCGGAAAAAAAAAAAAAAAAGAAACTAGAATTTGCTGAAATTCTGATTTCTTTCAGCAGTTTTATAGGTTGTATGACTTATCTTTTATTGACTCGGCAAGATCTCTGGTCCCAGCATCTGTTTGTGGCATCTGTGACGAAGGATAAATTCCCTTTTTTATGCCGCTGAACCAAATGGAAGGGACAGACAAACAGGTCTGAAGAGAAGAGGATCACAGCATATTCCTCTTCCAAATCCCGACTCTCTCCCCGCTCCCCCAGCCCCTGCAAGGAGCAGGGGTGCCTTGCTAGTTTGCGGGGTTTGCCGGCTTGGGGATAAAGAAACCGAAGACAGGCTGGTGAGGCTGGGAAGTGGCTTCCCTGGGCAGGGGCCTGGTGGATGCTGGTCGCAAACACAACCTTTCAGGAGGCTGCTCTGTATACATAAAAAACAACCCTGCACTTCATTTACAATTTCCTGGATTTAAAGAATTGTGCCTGGTCACCCAGAGACATGATTATACATCAGGGAACTTCATTATAATAACGGCTCCGGTGCTCCAACTTCTTTAAAACCTCAGCTGTTCGATGCAGCCCCTTCAGCTCCATAATTGTTTATAAGATTAATAGACTCTGATGCATAATGGACTCTCCCACCCCGAGAGGAGAGAGCATCGAATCCAAACCCTCCCAAAGGGCCTGCCCCTGTAACGACGAGGTAGTGAACGTACTCCTGGCCAGGTTAGGGTGGGGAGGAAAATGGGAGCTGGGTGGGGTTCCCTGTCTGGGGTCACAGAGTGTGGCAACAGGACCTATGGAATGATCCCCTTAGGTGGGACATGGGTTCAATCCTACATTCGAAGCCAGTACGAGCCGGAAAGGACGTCAGGACGAGCCTTCCTAAGCACCAGCGAACTCGGAGCCAGAGTGCTGCTAGTGTGGACCCGGGAGTCAGGAGATGCTTCCTGATGGAGCTGAAGGTCAGAGGAAGTACCGGCCTTGGACAGGAGGGCTGGGGAGGAAGCCCCAGGGACACCACGGGGAGGGCTGGAGCCAGGCTCGGAGGCAGCAGAGCGGGGGTGCGGCCAGGGTCCCGGCCTGGCCTGGACCAGGCTGGGAATGGCCAGACCCCAGGCGCCGTCTCAGGGCGCCACACCCTCAAAGTTCTGAACTTCCCTCTGACGCAGCAGGACACGACTCGCACGGAGCAGGACGCGGGCACGTAGTGAGGACTTGGGTAAAGGAAGGAAGTCTCCTGAGCGATGGGAATGGGAAGTCGAATCTTAATTGTTGGCTTAGCTTACTACTGCTCACCATGTCCGACGGTGCCTCTTCTCCTGCTTTATTTTAATGTTCCAGAGAGACCATGTGGCTGGCGGTCTTAGGAAGGAAGGACTGAAGGAAGGAAGGAAGGAAGGAAGGAACGAAGGAACGAAGGAACGAAGGAACGAAGGAGAGAGGGAGGAAGGGAAGAGAAAGAGAGAAGAAAGAAAGAAAGAAAGAAAGAAAGAAAGAAAGAAAGAAAGAAAGAAAGAAAGAAAGAAAGAAAGAAAGAAAAGGAGAGAACAGGGAAGGAAGAAAAAAGGAAGGAAAGGAAGGAAGGAAGGAAGAGGAAGGAAGGAAGGAAGGAAAGGAAGGAAGGAAGGAAGAAAGAAAGAAAGAAGAAAGAAAGGAAGAAAGAAGAAAGAAGAAAGAAATGGGGCGCCTGGGTGGCTTAGTCGGTTGAGCGTCCGGCTTTCGCTTGGGTCATGATCTCGCGGTTCGTGGGTTCGAGCCCCGCGTCGGGCTCTGTGCTGACTGCCAGCTCGGAGCCTGGAGCCTGTTTCAGTCTGTGACTCTTCTTCTATTCCTCTGTCACGCTGTCTCTCTCTCTCTCTCCTAGAAATAAATAAAAAAACTTAAAAAAAAAAAAAAAGAAAGAAAGAAAGAAAGAGGAAGGAAGGAAGAGGAAGGAAGGAAGGGACGAAGAGGAAGGAAGGAAGGAAGGAAGGGGAACCAAAACAAAAATAAAAGCAAAATCACCAAACCAAAAATAGCAAATAATGAGAGACTGAAAGGGAGAGAAGGCCATTTTCCTACTCCTGAATGGTGAGGGACCTCGCTCTATCGTTAGAGAGAGGAGAAGTCTGGGTCGTTCTTTCGTTCATCAGGTGTGTGCTGCTCTCCCTCTGCCTTCGACGCCTTTCAGCCGGACACCCTCGCCTCTGCTGCTTCCCCAGCCTCGGGAAGACCCAGAGCGGACGGCAAACGGAAGTCTTATCGCCGCCTCGGTTTTCTTCTAACTGACCACCAGGTGACCCCCGGGCTGAGGAAGGAAGTCCAGGCTCACATGGCCGCGATTCACACATTTGCTCTGGGAAAACCTGGCTCAAAGGAATAAAGCCCTAACACGGACTTGTAAGCTTCATCGCTTTGTAGATGTGAATTCACTCTTTCGTTGGTGTCCAGGAGACGCAGCGTACTTTTTAGAGGGTATTTTACCGCATCGATTTAAAAGTGCCCGTGCACTTTCGCCATTACGTCCTTAGCATCAAGACCCCTCCCTGCCTTGAAAACTGCATTTAATCCTTCCTGTCATCCTCGGGGGTAAAGAAGCCTGACAGAGACCAACCAGTATTAGTTTATTGACTTCTAAGAACTATTCGCCTTTTGCAGTGACGGGAAGACTCCTCCTTGTATCTAGGGCCTGCTGGTGCTAATTTGACATGGCAATGAGATAAAAGTTGGGCTCCGGCCGCTGTCAACCTCACTGGATCGGAATGCCGTCCACTTAGCATAGGAGTCAAACAATTCTCTGGCAGTAGATTGCTTTCCGCCTGTAGGTCTACTAAATAAATAGAAAAGTAATTAACAGCGCGCACTGGCAGGTGTATGGGGGAATCTCAGGAGAATCAAAGAGAGAATCAAGGAGTCATTTTGAATCCCACCTTCCAAGAGCACTTTGCTACTTTCTCTAGAAGGACGTCTGATTTTTGCCTCCCTTCAGGAACAGAAATTTCTGAATCTCCTAGATCTCCATGTTCGTCAATGGGAAAAGAAAAAAAAGAAAAGGAAAAAAAAAATCTAAGTGCCTGAGATCAGTCCCCAAATAAAGAATTCTCTCATTTTTCCATTTAGTTATTTTGTTCCTGAAACCCATGGATGGTTACCTCCCTTTCGTTGTTTTCTCTTTCTTTTCTTTTCCTGTCTTTTCTTTTCAGTTTGCTCAATGATTAGATATGTGACTTTTGAAACGTTAACTGAATATCTTAGTATTATTATTCCTCCTTCCCTTTGGAAAATAAGGTCCATTATGTCATTTATAATAGCAGGAAGAAATGAAATTTCATAAGAAGGAAATTTATGCTGTTGGAAAAAGAAAAGACGTTGAAGACATTTATTTTTAACTGGCTTTTAAAAAATATATTGGAGAATACTAAATTCAATTCCACATGTCCAGAATGGTATAACCTAATTTTAGCATATTAATTAACAATAAAAGTAGTGTTTTGCCTCATACAGAGACATGAAATAATTAACTTACTGAGGAAATGGGGTCATATGATTTTCTTTGGGAGGGTAATGAATGACACTGAGTAACGGTAGAAAAAAAAAAAAGGTTTTGCAAAGCAATTCTGGCTGAGGAGCCCGGTTGGAATTCTTTGCGAAATACCCAACAGCCAACCGTTTCTTCTGTCCCCAAATATTACCTGTCTTGGCCCAGGCTGAACTGCACACACACTTCAGTGGGGCAGGCCAGGGTTCCTCGGAAAGAATGCTGGTGGGGGAGGCGTTTGGCGACTTTCAAGGATGATTGGAGTGTCCAGCTGCTCCCCAAGTCAATAAACACTAAGGTGCTTTGTGCCCTTGGAAGAAATTCCAGCATATTTGGATTTTACATATTTGGACCTTTGACCTTGGAATATTTTGTCACACTTCACGCAAGCCTCATTCCCTGGGGGCAAAAGAAACCTAGTCTTTCAAGTGGTTATTATAAAGCTAAGTGCATAAATATGCATGAGAGGTCATCATTACCACACGATGATACTTAAAAGGTTCAAGTGTCTCTTACTAAGATTTTTCAGCTTGTTCAAGGAACAGTAAATCAAAGTCTCCAGTTTCTTGGTTGCTGAACTTTGCCTTTGATTGTTCTTTCAAAAGTTTTCCAGAAAATGGTTTCAGAGGCCTGACTGGTGCTCATTTGTTCATTCAGTCGTTCATGTGACAGATATTTAATGAGATATTTAGTGACCTATGTCCATGTTCCTTGCAGAGTGCATTGTAGCTGGGTCTCTGAAGGTTGAGGCTCAGAACTTCTAGATTTTTGGATCTGGAATGAAGGCCCGGAGAGACGAAGCGACTTGTCCATATCATGTTGCATCATACAATCAACACTGGAAATCAGATCCGAGCCCCAGGCCAGGCCTCTGACCTTTGAGTCACGACCTCTGGAAGGCCAGTGGGCCCGAAGTAGAGGCTCACCCTGGAAACGATGGTAACGAAGAATTGCATTCTGACACATCCCTTGCTTCCGGAACTTGGCATTTCAATGGAGAAACGTTATATAGTGTTATCACAACCTTAAAAGCTCTTAACCACGACATTCCCATTCAGATTTAACTACAGTTCAACCCTGTGCTTGCAGCCAATTCCCACTTGGAGAGGATAAAATTTTCATCTTTAGGATTAATTATCCATGCAGCCCTGTTCTCCGTGGGGAGAGGGAAAAGGCATTGGAAACAAAATGGAGCCGGAGAGAGGAAACAACATCTACCAGCAGCCTTGTGTTTCCTTTCTCTGTGGGTGGAAATATCGCTCAAGTAGTCCATGGGGGTCTGACGACTCGTTTTTAGTCCCGAATTAACAGAGAAAATGCAATTCATGAATAATTTACAGAAACAACGCTTTCTTAAAACCTTGCTTCTAGGCACCCCAATGTCGGATTTACAGGCTAAATCTTGGGAAAGAGAAGCAGGTAGAATCCGGTGACACAGGCATGCCCTCTTCCGACTAGATTCACCGCAAGGCAGAGGCAGCTACAGTCTCTCACCCTAGGCTTGCCTGGATCCTAAGGTTGATCTTGCTTAATCCTGAGGTTGATGCTGCAGTGAAAGGTAGTTGTGTGAAAGTTGGAGGCAAGCCCTTTAAAATTGAGTGTGTGACAGTGAGCGCACGCTCCAGCGCCCCTGGGGACAGCGTTGCCTAGTGCGACTTAACTCCGGAAAGTTCTCCAAAGTTGGATTCCCCGCGCGCTCTGTTGTCACCCAGAGCGGGCACATTTCGGTACTGATGTCTGTCTTACCCATTAGTAGCCAGTCGCTTAGCCATGGGGATCAGAAAAAGCACTGCAAAGCCAGTTTGGGACTGAACCTAACCTCTCTGAGGCTCTGTCCCCTCAAATCCAGACTCCGTAGAGTCCTTCTCACCTTTGCTCCCAGGACACTCAAGGCAGTATGTCAGCTTCTGGAAAGTGCTACCAGCTAAGGCCTACCACCAGGCTCAGCCTCCACAGCCCCTCCCAAGGGAAGAAGTCTTTGGTGTGTCTGAACTCACCTTGGTCATCTCCAAATGCCCAAGAATCATTCAGCTTATTTACAAAGTATCTCTGTACATCCCTTTGTTGTTTTATTGTTTTCTTTTAGTATTTTATCGTTTTGTTACTTTTTAAAATGTTTATTTATTAATTTATTTTTAGATTTTAATGTTTATTTATTTTTGAGAGAGAGAGTGAGCATGAGTGGGGGAGGGACAGAGAGAGAAGGAGACAAAGAATCCGAAGCAGGCTCCAGCACGAACCCATGAACCGTGAGACCATGACCTGAGCCGATGTCTGACACCTAACCGACTGAGCCACCCAGGTGCCCCTAATGTTTATTTATTTTAAGAGAGAGAGAAAGAGACAGCACAAGAAGGGGAGAGGCAAAGACAGAGGGAGAGAGAGAACCCCAAGCAGGCTCCACGCTCTGTGGGGAGCCCAACATGGGGCTCGATCCCACAACCATGAGCTCATGAACTGAGACAAAATCAAGAGTCAGACACTCAAATGACCAAGCCACCCAGGCGCCCCTATTGTTATGTTATTTTAAACTTTCCTGAAGCTGCCAATTTTTATAATAAAATTTGATTGAACTGCTTTCCTCCTCTTACATTATGATTTGAGTTTCAAAGGACATGTTTTGTCTTTTTCAACTCCCTTATCAATTTATTATTTTATCCATCTTAGAAACTTGGGGAGGTTTGCTGACAAACACAATGATCAAAATGTCCCAAACCCAGGCTTTTTCTTTCGTTTTAAATCATGCACATAGTCTTCCCTATTCCCCAGAATTGCAAAGGGTCCGGTGAGATCCCTGCAGTCACCAGCTTCCCCTCTCTCATGAACCTCGGTGGGCCGCAGGAATAATCAATGCCAGAGAAATGTGTAGACGCACAGAGATGGGGCATCACCCAGGAAATAGCTCTGGCCGGACTCTTACCGCATGGATTTGCACTGTACTCTGGACTGCCCCTAATCCTTTTGGGAAATAACTTCACAGCTCCCTGGTAACTTCCAGAAACTTTCAGAAAGTGTGTACTTCCTGTTTGTGGTTCTGCATCTATTTACTTTCATCTAAATTCTTTTGCTCAGAATCTTGGTTCAGGTGTTGACCTCACGCCTTTGACCAATGACTTCCAAACGTGCATCACGTATACGTCAGTGTCAGATTAGGTTAGGCTAACCCTGGACGTATATATTTCTTTTAATGTTTACCTATTCATTTTTGAGAGACAAAGAGCACACAATTGGGGAAGGGGCAGAGAGAGAGGGAGCCGCGGAATTGGAAGCAGCTCTCAGCACAGAGCTCCATGTGGGGCTCGAACCCATGAACCTCGAGATCATTGCCTGAGCCAAAGCTGGACGCTTAACTGACTGAGCCACCCAGGCACCCCTGGACATACATTTATTTATTCACATTTTATAGATGAAACACTTTCTCATTTGCCCACCCCTACTTTTCACCATTAGGTTTTTAGTTATTCACCCAACCAACGTTTGCTGAGCTCCTCTGAGGCACCAGGCTCTGGGCTAAACCACGTGCTTCTTAGCTCGCTGCTAATTCTCAGCTTCCCGTCTTCCTTTTCATCCCTCAGGAGTCCTTCTTGTTGCTGTGCCCCGAGGTGCCCACACAGAATATAATATCCCATGACAGGATGTCTTTCCCTGTGCAAACCAAAATAGCACTGGCCTCCGTGCGGCCGTATTCCTTTCTAAACTCGTGCAGACATAGTGTCTAGCCTCGCCTCCCGTTCACTGTGGTCACTTTTCGGCACACGTTGTGCAGGACCGTTATAGATCGAAGTTGACTTTTTTGGCTTCTTTATTTGTAAGCTGTGAATCCATTCATACTTTTCCTCCTTGCCACTATTTAAACTGCGTCCCTGGTGGGAAGTCAGACACTTGCGTTTTTGCAATCCACTTTCCTTCTGCTAACAATGATGTTAAAGTCACACACCCAGGCTCAGAAAGGGGGCTCGGTTCCATTCTAGAGACATAACTGTTTAGGTAGTCTTATTGACTTTTTGTTAATGTGTTTTATTTATTTATTTTGAGAGAGAAAGAAAGAGAATAAGCGAGCATGGGAGAGGGGCAGAGAAAGAGAAAGAAAGAGAGAGAGAGAGAATCCCAAGCAGCCCATACACTGTCAGCACAGAGCCCAACCCGACATGGGGCTCAATCTCCCCAACATCGAGGTCAAGACCTGAGCTGAAATCTGGAGTCGGACACTTAACTGACTGAGCCCCCCAGACGCCCCATGGGCAGTCTCACCTAAACAACAGAATCTCTTTAAAAGATGTAGAGGTGCCTGAGGCCTGAGCAATCTCCCGGTCCACTCCCTTTCCTTTGTGGACGGGGAAACCAAGGTTCAAAACACCCAAGTGACTTGCCCAGGACCCTCTAGACTGTGTGCCTGAGTTGGGACTGGCATGCTGGCCTCCTGGCTCATTTTTAAGATTATCTTTTTTAATTAAAAAAAAATGTGTAAAAGAAAAACAAAAGCAACTTTTTTTTTAAAGTTGATTTATTTGGAGAGAGAGAGAGAGAGAGAGAGAGAACAAGTGGGGGAGGGGCAGAGAGAGAGGGAGGCAGAGAATCCCAAGCAGGCTGTGTGCTCTTAGCACAGAGCCTGACTTGGGCTCGAACTCACGAACCGTCATGTCATGACCTGAGCTGAAGTCAGGCGCTTAACCCACCGAGCCACTCAGTTACTCACAAAAGCAACTTCTAGTTGCACATCCTATCAAACATCTTTCCCGTGCTCGGTGCACCCGTGTGTGCTGCTTCTTCTCAGGCACCTTGAGTCTCTGGTCAGCACCATTTACTTCCTCGGGGACCCCGACAGCTCACCCTGGTTCTGTCGCCCTCCAAACCCACCCAGGTCTCTCTTCCCCGCAGTTGCCTGTCTCCTATAATCACCATCTATGGCCACTACTTTGTCACTGGAGGCCATCCCAGCGGGATTTCAAACCCTCACTTGATAAAAATTATGCTTTATTTTTGGACAACTCTAACTGATAGAAAGTCTGCCTCCTGGTCAAACAGATTCTGCCTTCCTTTCGCTGTCCGCACTGGGCCCACTTTCCTCTGGGCCCTTCAAAGGGAACTGGCTGGCAAGCCAGCAAGAAAAGGTGGGACCCGGTCTTTGGGAGTCCTCCAGGCCCCTCCTCCTCCTGCTCCTTGATGGCGGCTCTCCTGATCCCCACACCCCCCTCATTTTCGTTCCTCGTCTTATTTGCGCTTTTCCCTGACACTTCTCATTAACAACTCCGTGGGACCGACCTCCCAGCTTCTCCTTGAAGCTTTCTCTAGGGTGTGACCTCTTGCACTTCCCCTCCGGTGTCCTGGGTCTGGACTGTGCCCCGTTCGCTTCCCCCGAGCCAGGAGTGTTTGGGGTAGACGCTTGCACAGCCCCATGGGGTCGGGAATGAGTCTCAGACTCGTAGGTCTTAGTTCGCTTCTCTGGAGTGGCACAGGGTACATCTAATCCCTGCTAGTATTTTAAGAGCATGATCTTATCCCTCTTGCATGACTCTGCTCCCCCTCCCGTGCCCTCTTTTAGAGGATGGATATAAATGCATCTGCAGAGACGATGTCTGACCTGTACATAGACTGGCGGGCATTTTCCTGCCTTGGCTGCAAGATTCTATTTTCACCAGTGCAGACTCTCCACTGGTTTTGTTTACCAGCACAGGCACATCGCAAGCTTGTGGTCAGCCACGTGTGTCCACCCCTTCCCCCTGTGAATTGCTGCTAAGCCTGTCCTCTGTCAAGTCCTTACTTAGGTCACCTATTCATTTTCAAACTCTTGCGTATCCTGGAAGTTCATATTTTTACTTGGATTCCTTCTTCCAGCTGGTTGATTCCACGATGAATCCCGACTCTTTCGCATGCCTTTACATTTTGCCCCAGATTTTACTGTAGTCACACATGAGTGTTCTGGGCTTCAAAAGCATGGATGAAAATGTTCAGCAAGGTTCGGTTCACAATTCTGAAACAGCTTACAAGTGTCCCGGGCTGGGCAAGTGAGGACACTTGGCAGATGGTGCGAGAACAGGAAGTTAAGTATACACAGAGGGACAAAGCCACCAGATTAGAGTCCAAGACATCAGTTTAAACTCATGCCAGCTGAAGGCAGATGCAGATAAAATGAGCTATAGATATGTGTGTCCATGAGTCAGTGTACAAACACATATTTCCCAGCTCTCTTGCTCAAAGGGCCTAGAAGCAGAGACATGCCCGTGGCATCAAACACACGCAGGGCCCAGATCTTGATGTCTAAAGTCGATTCTCCAATAAAAAGAATCAGGGCTTCTCAGAAATGGCTCCTTCTAGGACTGGGTCAGGGAAAACACAAGATGAGCCTGAAGCATCTTGAGGAAGTGCTCAGATAACATACAGATGGGAGGTCAAAGGGACAGGAGAGCCAACCTAAAGAAGCTCTCAGTGGCTGACATTACAATGATTGGAGCAAAAAAGTAAAGAACTCAAAGTATAAAATAAATCTATATGAGTCTGTGTCAACATAAAGAAATGCCTGAATAAATACCTAAATGGGGCATATGAGCACATATTCCTTACAGAAGGATTCTAGATGATTTACACAGGTACTTCTCCACCTCAACCCTCTCCCCTCGAGTATGGCTGGACTTAGCAACATGCTTCTGCGGAGACTATGCTTCTGCTCTATGAATAGAGCATGCAAGAGGAAAAGTATCTCTCCACTGAACAAATGTGTTAAACATGGCCTTGGTCAGGTGACCACGTTTAATGTCCTCATCGATGTCATGCAGACAGCATGCACCCCAATAATATACGATGAGACGGCACTTTATCCTTGTGGATATTTTTATTTATTTCTAAGAGAGAGAGAGACAGCGAGAGCAGGGGAGGGTCAGAGAGAGAGGGAGTCACAGACTGAAACAGGCTCCAGGCTCTGAGCTGGCAGTCAGCACAGAGCCCGACGCAGGACTCGAACCCACGAACCACGAGATCGTGACCTAAGAGAAAGTCAGACGCTTAACTGACTAAGCCACCCAGGCGCCCCCCGAGGACTCTTAATTATGGTCTCCACAGCTCCCCCCACCGCCAAGTGTTCCCTCCTCCCTAAGATACAAGTGAAATGCGACCTAGCTCTTGTGTGTCACGCCCCAGATCTGTCCCTTCCCCGGGGCTCCGCCACTCCATCCCCCTGCGTGCCCCCTGCAGTAGGCTCTTGGCGGGCCGCCTCCCTCCTGGACACCAAGCCACATTCCTCCCACACCCCCTACATTCCTTCAAGGAGCTTTCGAATCAAATTCCTTCAGGCCTGCGAGTCACTGCAGCTATGTCAGTGGCTCCTTGACATTTATGAACAGCTGTCAAGAATATATATATATACACACATATGTATATATATATATATATATATATATATATATATATATATATATATATTCTCCTGTTTCTGTAGTTCTTGTTTTCTGGGCTTTATTTGAAAGCTCTTTTGGGTTCATATTCTGCGCCCTTTAAGAATTTGTTTTCATGGACGCGGAGTTCGGTAAAGAGTTATTTGAACAACTCAGTGCAGTGTCGTCGGAACATAAAGAGCGTCGAGGGAAGCAGAGTGCTGGTTCGCTCGGTTTGTTTTTCTTCACACGGGGAAGAGTGCCAAGCCCGGGCCCTCCTCCGGCAGGACCCCTGTCCTCTCACGGTGATGGGACTTGTCGCCCACCACATGGCCTCGTCTCCTCGCTCTTCCGAGGTCGGACCCACTAGCCAGAGACTCCCCTGCACCCACGTCGATTGAGCTAACGGTATAAACTCAGATCCGTGAGGCCCCTCCTGACAGGCTTGGCTGCAGGACGGTAAAAACCATGTCCTTTCGGCCCCTGCGACGCTATCAAAGAAGCTCTCCAGTTTCCCGAGCACAATGTGTACTTAGCAAACCCAACCCCCACTTTGAAGACCTGCTCCAGATGGAGGCTTCACAAAACATGGTCACAGTGTCTCCTTTTCCTTCGTTGAGGATCGCCTGGCCGCCATGCTTACCAAGCGCACCATCCCCAGCCCCTGTGTCTCTCTGTAATACACAGAAGGGCCACTCTCAGGATCGGGTACATTTCTTATTTCGGTATTGCCACTGTATCCCTGCTGCTAACATGAGAAAACGACGTGGTTCTCACTCTTCTGCTTGTGGTCTGAGCCTACTACGCAGGGCAGGATTGGGGGAGACTGAGGAAAGCCTCCAGCCTTCCCCTGCCTTCGGGGATCGCCCCCGTGTCCCACATTTGCGTGCGACGTCAACCACTGGCTCCGGGGAGGTGCGGCTCATGACCTGCTGGGACCCGAGGAGGTGGCCAAGGAGGGACGTGCTGGGCTGCAGACTTCCCTCTCCCGGGGCCACTGCCTTGCAGCACTGGCCTTCCAGCGGTGAGGAATCTGGGCTCACACCTCACACCTATATCCTCTGCTTTGCCTCTCGCCCCCACTTCCCGCCTGGCCTCCTAACCCCTCCAGGAGCCTCGACGTTCTCATTTGTGAACCATGAGATGAGACCAGTCTACGAGAGGAAGGGATGGGACAGATGTGCACGGGGCTTTGCTGGTGAAAACTACTTTAACGTTATAGCCAGTTTCTCTCCATGGGATCCTGCAGTGGGTAGAAGCTCTTACGCACTGTGTGGGCAATGCACATCAACTGCGAAATATGGCCTGTTTCTATGCTCCTTTGAAATTGAACACAGAAGCAGAAAAAGGCAAAGAATGTCATTTTTAACTGTCTGCTCAGTCTTGGGCTCTCTCGGGGTGGTTGAGAGTTTCCACTTGGAGGGGAGCTGACCTTTGGGCTCCTCATGGCGATACACTGCTTTGATCAACCTCTGGATTTCTTGGCTTATTGGCTTTGAATTGATCTATTGATTTAATAAAAGTCATTTATCATCGTCACTGGATCAGGATAAAGCACTCAATTTATCTGCAGTTTGGCAAACGTCATCAATAATAGATGTTTTGCTGATTCTGTTGGGTGACTAATTTCCATGGCATAATCACAGGAAACCTGTGTGTCTGTCACAGTCCTGCTGTCTCTGTACATAATGACTGGCCCCACCCCATCGCTGGATCCTGTCCACCTGGGCTCTTTATTATTCGAGAGCGGCTAGCACCTGAGCATTTGATCTTGGGAACAATTTGGCCAGCTGCATCTCCAGACAGGAGAGGGGTGTGAGGCTGGTGCAGGGTGGAGCGAGGGGAAGGCACAGGCTGAGGTCCTTGCCTGTAGGACCTTCTATTCCCTCGGCCCCACATGCCTGGCTGGGTAAGCCTCCTGCTGACGGCCCTGCGCATTGTGGAGAAACAGTGGAAATGAGGTCATCAGCTGGTGGAGATTCACTTCCTCTGGACATTTGCAGCCAAGCAGGAAAAGAAAAAAAAAAAAAAGCTGAATATCCAGCCCAAGTGCCTCCACATGCCTTCATGGTTTTTATTCTCACTACCAACATATAGACGACATGCAGCACACACAGACGCAAGCTCGTACACACATGTGCACACACAAAAGCCCTATGACACGTGATTCTGTCCTCTACCCAATGCGGACCCCGCTGTCTGTCTGTGTTTCAGGGTGTGTGTGGCCATGAGGGAGAATGTATCCAATCTATCAGAGCTTTGGGGATCTGGTCCCAAATCACACAGTTTTGTCCACAGCTCCTGCCAGGCAGGGGCCGGTCCATCTGGGAGCCTTCATGCCAACTCTGCATGTACTTTGGGGAAATGAAAGTCAGCCTCCCAGAATCAAAAAAGGAAATGAATCTGGCTAGCTGTGTTCCCTTCCTCACCCCTTCCTACACTGGTGTGCTACCCACTTTGGGCACCGTCCGGACCCTTCCGTGCGACTATGAGACAATGTCTCCTGTGTCTGGCTCATCTTTTCTACAAGTCTGATCTGCGTCTGAGAATCACAGGAAGGAAACACAAGAACAAACATCTGATTTTCCTCTCTGTCCCCCAGCACTGAACAGCACTGGTCGAAAGAAAGCACAGCATTTCTTTCACGGTGAATTTTGAGGACAAAACGCCTCCTGGAGACACTTCCTCAAAAGTGACAACCCCTCTCCTGAAATGCTGACCGGCATGAATCCCATTTAAAGCTCCTGGTGCCCTGAAAGATCATGCGCTGACATCTTATATATTTTCCTGGCTCACAGTTTTAGTCTTTCGCTTGTAAAAGAAAGCTACTTCTCTTAATAATTAATTATGATAGCTATTTAAAGCATTTGTAGTTATAATCAGAAACCTCAGCCGTAACACTCTTTACCAAAGAGAGTTCCATTATTATAAATTTTGATTCCCACTGGTCTGAAAGAAACTTAAAGAAAAACGGATGAAATGTTCTCAGCCTGTATTTAAGCTCCATAACAATTTTTTACCCTGGAAAAAAAATCCCATAATAATTATATAGAGAATTGTTAATATTTCACACCCTCACATTCCAGAAATTCCTATGCAAATTACATTAAGAGGGTTCTGCACATTCTCACAGCCGCATAGGCGTGTGCAGAGGCCGAATATCGCTACTGGACTCAGTCGAGACTTCACTCCGTGTCTTGCTTCTGACATTCAGGCTGTTGTCCTATTTCCAAAGGCAGCATGGACATTGTATCATTCGCTCGTCTCCGGTTTCTGTATCTACCGCCCTCTCCACCCCTAAATCCCGAGCTCTTCAGGAAGGAACGTACAGGCTGAGAGTCCTTGCTGAAGATGTTTACAAAGGCTCAGAAATTCTGGTTTACTCAGGGTGGAGGTTCCTCAAAAAATTAACAATAGAATTTGCCTATGACCCAGCAATAGCACTGCTAGGAATCTACCCAAGGGACACAGGAGTGCTGATGCACAGGGGCACATGGACCCCAATGTTCACAGCAGCACTCTCCACAATAGCCAAAACATGGAAAGAGCCTAAGTGTCCATCAATGGACGAATAGATCAAGAAGATGTGGTTCATCTATACGATGGAATACTACATGGCAATGAGAAACAATGAAATCTGGCCATGTGTAGCGACATGGATGGACCTTGAGGGTGTTATGCTGAGCGAAATAAGTCAGGCAGAGAAGGACAGATACCATATGTTTTCACTCATATGTGGAACAGGAGAAGCTTAGCAGAGGCCCATAGGGGATGGGAAGGGGAAAAAGTAGTTAAGGAGAGAGAGGGAGGCAAACCCCAAGAGACTCTTTAAACACTGAGAACAAACTGAGGGCAGATGGGGGTGGGGAGGAGGGAAAAGGGGGTGATGGGCATGGAGGAGGGCACTTGTTGGGATGAGCACTGGGTGTTATATGGAAACCAACCTGACAATAAACTATAATAAAAAAATAAACCCCACTTAAAAAATGAAATTCTGGTTTACTAAATATTTCTTAGCTCCTTTTGCCTGAGTTTTGGCAAAATTTGTTGGTGTGTGAGTGTGCTATATGCAGAGGGTGTCATAGAAGAGAAAAGCAAAGAGGTGACCTGAAATTTGTTTACTTTAATTAGAAAAAAGATCCTTCATTTTCCAAAGCTTTGCTGCAACAATGAATTTAATAGTAGATAATTAACTCTAACGCACTTATGATTTGATTTGTAAAAATTCTTTCAACGTCGATACTTCCAGGGAAAGTGACACACAAGAGTCCAGGTTGATCGTGGGTTTTGATTCTAATGCTCCGCTTGGGGCCCAGGGCCCACTGACACAAATGATGGAGGATGCCTTTCGCGAATTTCCTTGGGAGGGCTGGGGGGTGGTGACAGAGGAGGAGTCTACAGTCACAGTGGTGCCCAGCTTCATTGAGTCTCTTCCTGGATTGCAGAACCCAGGGGCAGGTTCATATCTGGAAGCGAGGACATGGATGTAGGAGAAGAGGTGGGGTGCTGGTCAATCTATTCCAGTGCTCCCTGAATGATGTCCTTCCTTCCCTAAACATCTTAGCAAGCCTTCACTTAGTAGATGCTAAGCTGGGCTGCGACCATGGAGGTGGTCAAGTCCTCTGGGAGTGGTCAGACCGGAAGTAGACACCGTGACACCCTTTTGGTCTGGGAAGGGATGCGTATGTTTATTTCTAAAACAGCTGGGGTCTTACAGAATTCACTGAGAAGCCACCAGGATGCAAGGAATTTCATGGGGTGAAAGGCAGGCAGACAGACCTGGGTTTGAATCTCAGGTCTGGTCCTGATTTCTTGTGCAGCTGCGTGGAATAAAAATTGTGTATCCCGAGACCTTCTTCTCCAAATTTTCAAAACACAGACGCTAAAGTCCCCTTATTGGGTCTTTGTGACGATGCGATACGCCATGTAAGTATGGGGTATGGGGCCTGGTACTGTGAGGTCTCAGTGTACAGGGATGTCCTTAAGGCTTGGTGGGTCCTGCGAAAATTACTTCCTCCGCTGCCCTGTGTCAATGAATGAAACTCCTGCCACCACTTGGTCGTTATATTATGCCATCTGAAGTCTCCTGTTTGAACACAAACTGTACTCCAAGGGCTGGGTGGAGGGCCCTGGGGAAGGAACTGCATCACCCATCTGAAAATACCTTTGAGCAGTTTATCATGTCAACCCTTGAGTTAATTAGCAGGGACCCACAATTGGGCAAAATGCCTACCAGTTTGGAAGAAAGGTGTGAGAATGGGAAGGAGAGGAAAGAGTCCTTACCCCCAAGGGCTGATGACTGGGCCAGTGGCCTAGCTGCTGTGGGCTGGGGAAGGGCGTTGGAGTTCACGGCTAAGATCATGGCAGCCATGAAGGGGGCTGCTGATAAAAGGAATTACCAAGCGTCCAAAAGGCTATGAGGCTTAGGGCATGTGCATTTTCAGACACAGTTGTCATCAGATAATATTCTCACTGTATTTTTATGCAAACTCGGATACTTTTCCAGGAAAAGAACCTTTCAATTTAGAACAATGGGTCCTAATGTTGATCTGAAAAAAAGCACAAGATGTATACCACAGATGTCAAAGAATTCGGAAGGTCAGAGGAAAGTTTAGTATACAAACCTGGGGTGGGGGAGAGTGGAGGGTACTTACTTGTAATCTCCTGTGTATTGATGGGAAAAGGGCTCTTTCCTACCCACCCTATGGTGCCCTGGGACCCCCAGACAAATAGTAAAGTGACAGATGTCATTTTCACAGAGCATCTTGCTATTTTTATGTCATCTTAACCACTCAGTGAGCACTTTCTGTATGCAAGGCACTGAGCTGTGCGCTAGGAGGAACCCACAACCGAGAAACTGTGTCCCCCCCCCACCATGGAGACACCCCCTTGTCAGTCAGTGACCCCATTTTTTTGGAAACTCCCTTCTCTTGTCTCTCTACTCCCTATCTAGGGACGAGCAGCCTTATTTTAGCCTTGTGACTTGCTTCCCCTGAGCAGAGTTAATTTGGAACGAGCCTTAAGGTGGGCAGATCAAATTCTTTATTCCAGAAACTGCGGTGGACTCAGAGATACCAGTGTCTACTACTCGCTTGAATTTAGGACACATCAATTCAGGAAGTGAAGGAATGGTGCACTTAGCTGTGTACTTCCAGAGAGGCAAAGGGCCTCAGTAGACAGAGACAGAAGGGAAGAGAACAGGTTTGCAGAGCGAGGCAAGAAGGGGAGTCTGGTGGGCATGGGGCGTGCTCTGGGCACCGGGGAGGATGCACTGTACCCCTGACAGCCTCCAGCTGCGTCCCCTGGGGCCCTCCCTGACTCTCCTGGCCTCCCTGGCTATGAGTATGGATTTCACGTAACCACAATCCCGTCCGCAGTGCCTTTAGCCAGGGGGTCTCAGAGCTTGGCCCTGTGGACACTTGGGGTGGGTTGATAATGGGGAGGGCTGCTCTCTGCCCCTCGGGATGGGGAGCAGGACCCCTGCCTCAAGCTGCTAATACCCGTGGGGCCCTCTGCCCCTGTGGCGACCAGAAACAGCCCCTCCACACATTGTCAGCGATCTCCCGGGGGGCGGGGTGGAGGCAGAATTGTTTGTCACTGAGAACCAGGGACTTAAATAAGGAGACATCTATTCTCCTCTGGTGACAAGGACTCTGTCCAGACACAGTGGCTCAGAGAAGCCCCGTGGGCCTAGATCCCCTCTGCTTTCTGGGTCTACCAGTCCCAGCTGTGGCTTGTATCCATGCGGTGGTGAGATGTGTCCTCTCCGTTCTGTGTCGCATCCACGCTTAGGAAGGGAGGGGGCGGGGGGAGGAGGTCTCATGGCCACCTCGTGTAAAGGGAAGTGTGGAGACAGAAGTATTTTTAACAGGCCACGCTGGTGCCTCAGTGAAGGTGGGGGTCCTGCTGCTAAGTGCTATGGGTTGAATTGTGCCTCCCGCACCCCAAACTCATACACTGAGTCCTAACCCCAGGTGTCCCGGAATAAGACCTTATTTGAAAATAGAACCTTTGCAGATGTAAGTAGTTAAAAGGAGGCCATTAGCTTGGGTCCTTCACCCAATATGGCTGGTGTCCTTATAAAAAGAAGAAATTTGGGGGCACCCGAGTGGCTCAGTCGGTTGAGTGTCCGACCATGACTCAGGTCATAAGCTCAAGGTTTGTAAGTTCGAGCCCCACATCGGGCTCGGTGCTGTCAGCCTGACAGTACAGAGCCCGCTTTGGATCCGCTGTGCCCCTCTTTCTGCCCCTCCCTTGCTTGCACTCTCCCCCGCTAAATGAGTAAATATTAAAAACAAATTTTTTTAAAAAAGAGGAAATCTGGACACAGGCATGTGCACAGAGGGAACACATGTGAAGGTGGAGGCAAAGACCCAGGTGATGGGTCTCCACAGACGCCCGCAGACACCCCCTCCCCCCCCCGCCCCCCACCCCGGTGCCCAGGGCCAGGAGGGAGGCCCGGAACAGCGGCTCCCTCATGCCGAGGAAGGAACCGACCCAGCCAGCTTCTTGACCTTGGACCCAGGCCTCCAGAACTAGGAGGCCCCCTACCACGTTGCTACGGCAGCCCCAGGAATGGAACCCAGCACCTCTAGGAAGACAAGGACGGAATTTGGGGCAGATAACTGGCGAAAGCAAGAGGCTTCATGGCATAAGGCAGCATTCTTATAATCATCGCTTTTTCGCATTAGGCCCGATGGAGTGGGTTTCTGGCGTCCGTGATGCAAAGAGGCCTGACGAGAACAGATCCTTGGGGGCCTTGTGCTCTAAGGAAGCGCACATGAGCCGGATGGACACTGGGGGCAAAGGGCCGCCAGGCAGGTGAGGGGGCAGTGTGGGCATTGTTCCAGGGCATGAGAGACTGTTTCTGGCAGCACCGTCGGGGACGGTCAGTCGGAACAGCCAGGCCTTGAAGACACAGGCCTCGGCCAAGGAGCAGGTGAGTGCATTCCACAGGACACAATGGGCCGGGGCGGCACCCAACGGGCCTGTGTGCCAAACTGCAGGCTGGTTCATTAGGCTGCGGAGTGGGATGGCCCCCAGCAGGCTAATATGTTGTATGTGAACATGAGTTCCAACTACCCTGCTGGATTCTTGCTTCCAAGGCCCAATGTGTGAGAGATGAGACCTAGAGGTCTTCTGCTTCGGCAATTTCATTTTTGACCTGCTTCTTCTTTGCCGAGCTTTTGGCAAGTTGATTGGATCATCTTTTCCATTTGTGTTCAACCCCTCTGATCTTTCTTTACATCAAAACGTCCATTAAGCAGCAGCCCAGCCCCAAAGGCTGACAGGGCTAGTCCCCAAAGGAAACCTTGGCAGGTTCTTTGCCCTTCTCCAGAATATACTATGGAGGGGACGGGGAAGTTTAAGAGTGAGTCCTTAAGTAGACTTGCAAAAGAAACCGAATGGAGGGCCGGGATGTCGATGATGCGCATCCTGCTGAAGACCTGTTACTTCTGTGTGGGATGTTGCTCCTCCGACCCTTCACAGCTGGGTCCCCACTCAAGGAGACTTTTTGGGGCTTTGCGTTGGACCAGCCACTGAAACAAGAGTTTGGCTCCTTTGTGCCTGTTCTATGGTCAGAGAAAAACAGTAGAAAACCTTGGAGGGTACAGTATCCTGATTTCCTGGAGGACATGCTCCTTGAGCAGCTGTGATCATCCGCACAAAATGAGACTTTGGGAGGACCTGGCCAGGGGGAGCCTGGGGACCCATGCTGTGGGGGTTTTGTCATGCCTGACAGATGCGCAGGGATGTCAGCTTCCCAAATTCTGTGGATCGACCCTGAGATATTGATACTCATTCCATGTCTAGTTTCCTATTGCTGCTTAGAACACGTTGTCGCCAACTGAGCAACTTAAGTCAACACAAACGTATTCTCTTGCCAGTCCGGAGGTCAGAAATCTAATGTGGGTCCTACAGTCAAGGTATGGACAGGGCTCCGTTGCTTTTGGAGGTTCTGGGAGACCCTACTTCCTTTCCTCTCCCAGGTCTCAGAGACGCCCCGCCCCATTCCCTGACTCATGGGTTCTTCCTCCATCTTCAAATCCATTCTTCCAACTTCTGCTTCATGTCTCACCTTTTTGACTTTGACCTTCTCCTTTCTCTCTCATACTCTTGTGATTAGATTAGACCCACTGGGCAGCCCAGGAGAATCAGCTCGTCTTCACCTGATCACATGGGCACACTCCCTTTGGCCTGGTGAGGTAACATAGTCATAGGTTCTGGGGATTAGGACACGGACATCTTTGGGGTGGTATTCTGTAACCACATACTACAAAAGTTGTTCTTGTTTAACAAATACATTTTAGAATGTATATATACATACTTATATATATATTTATTTAGAAAGAGAGAGAGAGTGCACAAGCAGGGGAGGGACAGAGACAGGGAGAGGGAATCTCAAGCAGGCTCCACACTCAGCACAAAGTGCTTGGAGGGGCTCGAACTCAAAGACCGCGAGATCACCATCTGAGCCAAAATCCAAAATCAAAAGTGGGACACTCGACCTTCTGAGCCACGCAGGCGCCCGGAACTTTCCTGCTTCCCAGTGTGCCAATGGCTACTCGTAGACCGGGAGAGAAACACTGAGCGTGTACATGCCCCAGTCTTGTGTGACCGGAGGCCCTCCGCACCGCCCCTCCCGCCGTGTAGCACCCGTGGATGTTTCGGGAAAAAGCCAGAGCACAGTCTCAGGGACGCACGTGTCAGCCCCATGGGGACGAGGCCGCCCGGCACTCGGAGCTTCGCCTCTGAGGGAGCCCCTGGGTGGCTTGCACACACTGCAGGCGGGCCCGGCTCCCGGGGCAGCGCCTTCTCGCGGGCCTGGGGACCCGCGTTCGGGGTCTGAAATCTCAGGCCGGAAGGAACTCCCCGCTGCGATTCGCAGGACTCGGCCGCCTCCACGTCCAGCCACGCACCCCGGTGAGGAGGGCGCCCTCTCGCCCTGTCCGGGCACCACCCCGAGCTCTGGGCTAGAATCTCCAACAGCTGTCTCCCAAAAACACCCCCGGGAGTTCTCCTCAACTCTGCACATCTCCGGAAGGTAGCGCCCAGCCGGATCCCACCGGGAGTCACCCCGGGATCGCAGGCCTTGCGGGCGGGGGCGGGGGCGGGGTGGCTGGGCAGTGCCGAGGTTCACCGAGGGGCTATTTTCGGGGTTGCCCGGGGCAGCGCGAGAGCGGGGCCGGCCCTCGGGCGCTCGCCCCCCACCCCCAGCCGCGCGGCCGCCTCGCCCCCTCCCCGCGCAGCCCTCCAGGCTCGCCCAGGCGCTCCGGGCTGCGGCTGCGCCTCAAGTGCTTACAGCCTATTCGCAGCCCCGTTAAGGATTCGGTTCGGGAGCCTTCCATTAACGAGTCCTCGGACAAAATCTCTCGCAACGCTGTCGCGCTCATAACCACCGGCCGTGTTAGGAGCTTCTGCGGTGTTAATGTTCGTGAAGTAACCGTGTTGCCGGGCCGGCCCGGGTGCCCGGCCTCTGCGCGCTGGAAGCTTCTCGCTCGGGGCCGGGGAGGGGGGGCCGCGGGGGCCGCTGGGGCGCAGCCTCCGCCGCGGTCACTGGAGCCCCTTCCTCCGCCGGGCTGAGGCTCCTGCGCCCACCGCCCGCATCCCTGCGAACCGGGTGCAGACCCCAGACCCCGTCCACACCCGCAGGGAGACTCTGGAAGGGGCTGCTGCGGGTGGAGGAGGGAGGAGGGGGAGACAGGAGGGGGGAGCAGAGGGGGAGGGGGAGACAGGGAGGAGGGGGGGAGGGGGAGACAGGAGGGGGGAGACAGGAGGGGAGGGGGACAGGAGGGAGGGGGAGGGGGAGACAGGGGGAGGGGAGACAGGGAGGGGGAGGGGGGAGACAGGGAGGGGGAACAGAGGAGGGGGAGGGGGGGAGAGATGAGAGGGGAGGGGGAAACGGAGGGGAGGGGGACAGGAGGGGGAGACAGGAGGGGGAGGGGAGACAGGAGAGGGAGGGGGGAGACAGGAGGGGAGGGGAGACAGAGAGGGGAGGGGAACAGGGAGGGGAGAGGGGAGACAGGAGGGGGAGGGGGCGACAGGAGGGGGGAGGGGGAGACCCTCTGGGAGGAGGGGGAGACCTCTGGGAGGAGGCAGGGAGACAGGAGGGGGAGGGGGACAGGAGGGGCGAGCGGAAGACAGGAGGGGAGGGGAGACAGGAGGGGGAGGGGAGACCTCTGGGAGGAGGGAGGGAGACAGGAGGGGGAGGGGGTGACAGGAGGGGGAGGGGGAGACCTCTGGGAGGAGGGAGGGAGACAGGAGGGGGAGGGGCGACAGGAGGGGCGAGCGGGAGACCGAGGGGGAGGGAGGGGAGACCGAGAGGAGAGGGAGGGGAGACCGGACGGGGAGGGAGGGAGACCGGAGGGGGAGAGAGGGGAGACCGGACGGGAGGGAGGGGAGACCGGACGGGGAGGGGAGGGACGGGGAGGGGACAGGGAGACAGCAGGAGGGAAACAGGAGGGGGGAGGGGAGACAGGAGGGGGCAGGAGGGGGAGGGGATGGAGAGGGAGGGGGGAGACAGGAGGGGAGGGGGAGACAGGAGAGGGGGGAGGGAACAGGGAGGGGGAGGGGGAGACAGGAGGGGGAGGCGACAGAGGGGGAGGGGAGACCTCTGGGAGGAGGGGGAGACCTCTGGGAGGAGGCAGGAGACAGGAGGGGGAGGGGGACAGGAGGGGCGGAGAAGACAGGAGGGGGAGGGAGACAGGAGGGGGAGGGGGAGACCTCTGGGGGGAGGGAGGGAGACAGGAGGGGGAGGGGTGACAGGAGGGGGAGGGGGAGACCTCTGGGAGGAGGGAGGGAGACAGGAGGGGGAGGGGCGACAGGAGGGGCGAGCGGGAGACAGGGGGAGGGAGGGGGAGGGAGGGGAGACCAGACGGGGGAGGGAGGGAGGACGGGGGAGGGAGGGGAGACCGGAGGGGGGAGGGAGGGGAGACCGACGGGGAGGGAGGGAGACCGGAGGGAGGGGAGACCGGAGGGGGAGGGAGGGGAGACCGGACGGGGGAGGGAGGGGAGACCGGAGGGGGAGGGGGGACAGGAGGGGGAGGGGGACAGGAGGGGGAAAGCAGGAGGGGGTGGACGGGAGGTGTGGGGCCAGGAGGAGTCACTTTGTGCTGGAGTTCAAATCGGAAGAAACAGATTTTGGACAAGTTTCCTGCTGTGCAACCTTATCTGGAAAGTCAGCCTTTCAGGGTCGTTCTGAGGCGGGAGGGCACCGCTTGCTCCTTCTTCTTGGTTCTTCAGTGTCCCCAGGAAAGAAGACTTGGGCGGGACAAACACCCTTAGGGTTTTGCTCTTTCTTTCTGCCCTTTCTCCTCAAGCTTTCACTCTCCAGCCTCATGACATCAGCCCTTATTTTTAGGGTTGTTTCGATGCGATATGTTTAACAGGCTGCGGAGACCCAAGTATTCGGACAGGGTGGCCAAGGGCACCTGACCTGATCCACGGTTGGCTGCCCTGCACTTTGGGGCCGGGTCAGTGGGATCCTGGGCTGGACCCCAGGACTCCCGGAGGGCGGGGGGGACTGGGGGGCGTGAGGCGGACTCCGGGGTCCCGGCAGCCTGAGGACCCGTCCGCTTTGCTGACCCCGGCAGCTGGGGCTCTGTGACCCGGCAAGGCCCCTGCCTGTTTGCCCGGTGTGTTGGTGGCCACATGTCCACTTGAGGAAAAGTCCCAGAGGAGGGACAAAAAGTGCCCTGCGGTATCTTGTGCTTAATTCTCAGGGTTTGACTCTGTACTTTTGAGGCAGAAATGGCTCTGGTGGGATGTTGACTGGGGCAGTACGGCGCAGTGCCTGAGAAATGGACTTAGAAATGGATCGAGGACAGTGACCTTTGCTGCGTGCGACCTCCATTCATGGTCAAGGGCAAGGAAGAGAAGAGATGGTTTCTGTTTAGAAAGAACCTCCAGTGAAGCAGTAACACACACACACACACACACACACACGCACACACACACACACCAAAATACATCTTAGCTGGGGCAACCACAGGAAAGTGTACCACTAGGGTCACATTCTCTTCCTGTAGAAGCTGCTAGCTCTTGGGGCGCTTGGGTGGCTTAGTCGGTTAAGCGTCCGACTTTCGCTTAGGTCATGATCTCGCGGTTTGTGGGTTCGAGCCCCGCGTAGGGCTCTGTGCTGACTGCCAGCTCGGAGCCTGGAGCCTGTTTCACAGTCTGTGTCTCCCTCTCTCTCTGACCCTCCCCTATTCACGCTGTCTCTCT
>JAESUZ010003644.1:0-28510 GCA_017311185.1 Proteles cristata cristata | reverse complement strand
CGACTTTCGCTTGGGTCATGATCTCGCGGTTCGTGGGTTCCAGCTCCGCGTCGGGCTCTGTGCTGACTGCCAGCTCAGAGCCTGGAACCTGTTTCAGTCTTGACTCCCTCTCTCTCTGTCCCTCCCCTGCTCACGCTGTCTCTCTCTCTCTCTCTCTCTCCTAGAAATAAATAAAAAAATTAAAAAGAAAAAAAAAAAGAAATTGACAAAGAAAATAAAATACTGAGTAAAAATATTTAAGTTCTCTCTCACACGCTAAGAGTTGTAGAAGAGAAAGGACAGAAAGGACAGAAAAAGGCAGTATAGAGAAAGGAGAGGACAAGGGGACACAGAGAAGACATGGGCCTGGGAAAGCACATTCCAATTGCTAGGACTCTTCCCAGATCCCTGCCTCCTTCTCACTCTCCTTCCCAAAACTACAGCTTCTGTGACTCTGGCTTTCCATCCACAGGAATGTCAGAAGTCAGAAGCCCCTGACACATGTCACAGGGACATGCCTGTGCTTGTCACTTCATCCCACGGATGTGGGTGTTGCCTAGCACCCCTGGTGACAGTGTAGTCTTATAGGGCACTAAAGGGTGGCTGAGCTGACTCTTGATTTTGGTTCAAGTCATGCATGATCTGATGGCCATGGGATCAAGCCCCGCGTTGGGCTCCGTACTCAATCAAGCCTGCTTGATTCTCTCTCTCCCACTGTCCCTCCCCTGCTGGTTCGTTCTCTCATTCAATCAATCAATTAAGAGACACTTAACACTGTCCCTTAAAAATTACTGGAAGCAGCATTATTAACAGCCAAGAGATGGAAGCAGCCCAAGTATCCACTGACTGAAGAATGGATAAGGAAGACATGATATAAACATTATTCAACCACAAAACAGAATGAAATCTTGCCATTTACAATGACATGGATGGAACTAGACAGTATCATGCCAAGTGAAGTCAGTCAGAAAAGACAACTACGATACGGTTTCACTCATGTGTGGAATTTAAGAACAAAACAAACAAACACGGGTGGCGGAGAAGAGAAGCAAACCAAGAAACAGACTCTTAATATAGAGAACAAACTGATGGTTATGAGACAGGAGTGGGGTGGGAGGAGCAGATAAACAGGTGGTGGGCAAGGAGTACACTTATGATGAGCACCAGGGAATATACGAAGTGATGAACCACTATACTATACTCCTGAAACTAATACAACACTGTATGTTAACTGACTGGAATTAAACCAAAATTTCACAAAAACCCAAAACATCATTAGGAGTTCAATATAGCAGAGAGAGAGGCAGATGCACAATTGGAAGGCACAGAGGAGGTAAGCCAAGGAACGCTCACGCCTTTCATGCAAAGTATATGTTGGTGGTAAGCAAGGTTCACCTACTACTTGGCATCCTTTCTTTAACAGAAACAATTCTGAGAGGCAGAGCTCCACTTACTTCATTAAAAATACATGAGGCCCCTACTGAAGGCAATTAAGAACAAGAGAAATGTACAGGACCAGTGAGTCTGATATCACTGGAAATTGTGTGGGCTACAGGAAAACCAGAGACCCAACCCGGAGGGAGGGAGTGCCGGCCAACTAGCAGTTGTGACATAATATCTGGGCCAAGTTTCCTTTAGAAAGAAGGAAAACACACCCCACCCTTGCACCTCATCCAATCTTCATGTACGTTACAGGACTGTTGTGAGAATGACAATGTAAGAAAACTAACTTTGTAGGGGCGCCTGGGTGGCTCAGTTCAGTAAGCAGCCAACTCTTGGTTTCTGCTCAGGTCAAGATCTTGTAGTTTGAGAGTTCAAGCCCCACAGTGGGATCTGTGCTGACACCACAGAGCCTGCTTGGGATTCTCTCTTCCTCTCTCTGCCCCTCCCCTGCTCATGCCCTCTCTCAAAATCAATAAATAAACTTAAAAAAAAAAAACAAAGAAACTAACTTTGTTAATTAAAAGCAATAAACAAATATAAAATACTAATTATGTTATTAAAACAATTCTCTACGTTAAAAAATCCAGTTGCACATTACCACTATATACATAAAATTATAACAGACAAATATATACTACATATTTGTATGTCAAATAAAATATGTAGTACAAATACAATCATAATATATGCTACACATTTATATAGCATCACAATATATTCCACAGTGTAACAAAATGTAGAATCTTCAAAGTTTCAGAACTACACCAAGTAATTTTTGTCTCTTTCTCTATAAGGAAAAAGCCCCAAAGTAGTACTCTACCCCATTTTCTAAAAAGAACCGCTCTCTCATGATTGGTAGTACACTGTCACTTTTCTTATCCAGAATCACACACCACAGCACATCTTTGTTCTGGACGCGTAACACAGTGCACTCCACGGGGGGGCCAGGGCCTGGGTCTTTCCTGGTTCTGGACGCATGCACGGTGCACTCCATGGGGGGGGTCAGGGCCTGGGTCTGTCCTGGTTCTGGACGCGTGCACGGTGCACTCCATGGGGGGGCCAGGGCCTGGGTCTGTCCTGGTTCTGGACGCGTGCACAGTGCACTCCACGGGGGGGTCAGGGCCTGGGTTTGTCCTGGTTCTGGACGTGTGCACAGTGCACTCCACGAGGGGGGTAAGGGCCTGGGTCTGTCCTGAGGCATAGCTTCTCTAACCTATGCTCCCAAACCTGGGCTTGGACTTACTGGAGAACATAGAACAAATACGTTTATTCGTAAGAAATTTAGTAATTATTTCAAGTCTATAAGTACACTTTAATGGCTTACTGTAATAGTTATTTAAAAAGCACAGGCTCACTGTGTTCCTTTAGTCTCACAGTAATCTGAGATCATTTAGATTCAGGAGTCTAGCAATTTCTCTTTTTTTTTTTTTTTCTAAAAAAAATTCTAAAAAAAATATTTTCTACAAATAGTTTATTGTCAAATTAGTTTCCACATAACACCCAGTGCTCATCCCCACAAGTGCCCTCCTCCGTGCCCACCCCTCCTCCCCCCCACATCCACCAGTCCTCAGTTTTTGTCAGCATTCAAGAGTCTCTCATGGTTTGCCTCTCCCCCTTTCCCCCACCATTTCCGCCATTCTTCTCCCTCTTGGTCCTCTGTTAAGTTCCTCCTAATCCTCCTATACGTGCACACATATGATATTTGTCTTTCTCTGCCTGACTTATTTCGCTCAGCATAACACCCTCAAGGTCTATCCATGTTGCTACACATGGCCAGATTTCATTGTTTCTCTTTGCCATGTAGTATTCCATGGTATAGATAAACCACATCTTCTTGATCCATTCATCTGTTGATGGACACTTAGGCTCTTTCCAGGTTTTAGCTATTGTGGAGAATGCTGAGGAGTCTAGCAATTTCTTATTAATCACATGGTAATACTTTTAAAAACTGCAGTATTTCATTAACTATTAATAAAATTTCTAAATCTTAACTGAGTATCATGTTAACAACTGCAATGGTCACCCAACTCTTCTTCATTTCCTTTAAATAACATAGAAAAGCAAAAATGCAGTAGAATAAAAAAGATATTGGGATATTCTAAATTTACTTCCTCATTATCATTTGACAGATAACAAATTAGCAGTTTTTTCTTTCTTTCTGTAAATCTTTGTGAAATGGAGAGCCCATAATTTATCCTTTGTCACGCAAATGACCCATAATGGTTATTGAACATCCTTATCTTTTTATTAGGAACATTTTATTTGGTATATTCATCTGAATAATGGAAAGATTACATTTTCAATAAGTACACATCTCTAAACTACTGGTAAAAGCAAGACCCATGATTTATAAGACATAAAGATCACAATACCTGGCAATAGAGGAACGAGTTTATAAAACACTTCTATGGATTTGTGTCGACATTCCGTCTGGGGCCTCCCACAGTGGGCTAACAGCCAATGGACAACATCTAGTAAGCACAATGATGCCCCGGGTGGAAATCCTCTATATGGAGATAACATACTGTATTTAATACGCGTCCCAACATTTAGCATTTAGCTAACCCAAGAATCTAGAAATCATAAACTCAACTCTGCCATACTAATCCATGTAGAAACCTCATCAAAAGGCATTCAATTTATTTTTAATGTATTATCATTAGTATACAATCAAATGTCACGGTTAAATAGGTCTAAATGCTGTTTACCTTCTTTTTGAGGAAAAAAGTTTAAAAACGTTTCTTAAAATTTAAAAGGTTCATGCTTCCTTTTCAATGTATTTTAAAACAAAAGGGGTTCTGAGATATAAAGTCGTGCTTCTCAAACTGTGGCCCCTGAACCGGCTGCATCAATATTTTCTGTAAACTTGGAAGAAATGCAAGGTATTGGCCCCACTCCAGACATACTGAAAGATTCTAGGGCCAGAGCCCAGCAACTTGTGTTTTAACAAGACCTTCAAGTAAGTCTGATCACTGCTTCAGATTGAGACCAATGATCTAGAGAGGTCAAAAGTTAACAACATGATCTGAAAGAATCAATTTTAAAACAATTGAGGGAAGGGGCACCTGGGTGGCTCAGTTGGTTGGGCCTCCAACTTTGGCTCAGGTTATGATCTCACAGCTTTTTGGTTCTAGCCCTGCATCGGGCCCTGTGCTAAGAGCTCAGAGCCTGGGGCCTGCTTTGGATTCTGGGTCTCCTTCTCTCTCTTCCTCTCCCTCACTTGCACTCTGTCTCTGTCTCTCTCTCTCTCTCAAAAATAAACATTTTTTTAAAAAAATAATAAAATAAAACAACAGAGGAAATACTAATATCCAATTGACATGTGCCAATACTCCTGCAGAGTGGTAGAAGCCAGGAGACACCCTGGACACCTTGCACTGACCCACAGATCTGGAGGGGCTATGCATGGCACACCCCATCCTGCTGAGAGACCTTGCTAGGATGGAAAGAAGAGAGAAGACTGGATACCACTGGCTAATATGGCAGTTTTGTCTTTAGGGAGCTTCATCTCATAATTCTAAATTTCCATGACTGTTAAAATGCTATTTCAATATTTCAGTTCTTATATTTCAAAAATTTTTTTTAATGTTTTATTTATTTCTGATAGAGAACGCATGAGCAGGGAAGGGTCAGAGAGGGAGGGAGACACAGAACCTGAAACAGACTCTGGCTATCAGCACAGAGCCCTACGGAGGGCTCGAACCCACGAACCGTGAGATCATGACCTGAGCCGAAGTCAGACGCCCAAATGACTGAGCCACCAGGTGCCCCTCAGTTTTTATATTTCAAATTTACTCCACAAGAGTTCATGCATTTTCTAGTCAAATAATTCCACACTAAATCTGTACTCACATAAATGTTTCATTTACAAATTGATACCTTAAACCAAGTATTTTCAAACACAAGTTTTTAGTGTCCTAGACATTGACTACTCCTATTTCCACACATTCCGTGTTTAAATTCTCTATGTTTCCACACATTCCTTCCAGATTTTCTTTCGTTAACTGAGAATGAGTTTTATGCTGGAAAAAAATTTAAAAAGGAAGCAATATCACCTACCGTGGCCTACGTCGTTTTTTCACTTTGTTTAGAGATACGTGCTTCTTTTCAATGATACGCCTTAGGTGATCAATGGCATCACAACACTGTTGAACTGTACCTGTTCTCAAGTATAAAAATAAATTTCCAAAGGAGATATATAGCTGGTTATTATTAATATATTAGTATTATGTTTATTGACCTAGTTTTTAAACAAAAAAGATAATTTTATAACAGAGGTAATATCGTTTCATCCCTCGGAGTATTAAGTTTAAGTAAATGATTTACACTGTCCAAAACGAAACAAAACCCACATTTAATGCTGTAGGACAGTACAGTGCACATGCACAAACACACTCACACACAGCAGCACCACCAACTGAACTGTCCCCCAGCCCCCAGCCCCCAGCCAGCCAGAGCACAGCCCCACATAACGGATCAGAGGTGGAAGACTCGACAGGCATTACGAAGCCCACTCAGCAGGCCAGATCCTGTGCATCTTAATTAAAGGCTATTATTTAAGGGATATAAATTCCTTGACCTCCCTTTTTCTTATGTAAGTTCAACCATATCATAGCTTAATAATATAGCCACTGAAGGGGAACCGAAGCAAATGAGTAAAAACATCCACAAACATCCTGGGTTATTTAGGAAAGGACCCTTACACAACTTGAGTTCTATTACAAAGAAAAACTTTTCTTTCTATGCTTTGAAAATATGGCAGTGATTTTTAAGAGTCAAAGTTTTACTTGTTCAGAAAATATACCTATATGTCAGGATCAACAGAGCAATTTTAAGCTCTTTGATGGCAAGGGCCAAATTTTAAGCACTTTTACCCATAGAAGGCTGTGAACATGAAGGACAATAGAGCTCAACCTATCTTTTGAAAAAACAGAAAACAACAGAAAAGAAAATCTGAATAAATCAAAGAGAAGTTCTGCCACACGCAGCTATGTAAGTCACTTACGTTCTCTGCTAAGATGTCTAAGAAGCCTTCTAGCCCAGAAATTGCAAGATATTCATTCTGACCACAGTACAGATGTAACTGTAAAAACTACCATCTATGGGGCGCCTGGGTGGCTTAGTCGGTTAAGCGTCCGACTTTCGCTCAGGTCATGATCTCGCGGTTCGTGGGTTCAAGCCCCGCGTCGGCCTCTGTGCTGACTGCCAGCTCAGAGCCTGAGCCTGTTTCAGTCTGTGACTCCCTCTCTCTCTGACCCTCCCCTGCTCATGCTATCTCTCTCTTTCTCTCCTAGAAATAAATAAAAACATTAAAAAAAAGGAAAAAAAAAAACTATCATCTATTACTCTCTTATTAGGTCTATTTCTGACTATTTTACATTATTTCTTAATTATGGTACAAATGGTTTCATCACAATCTTGTAATGAGATCTATATTCCACTTTTTGGTGGCTATTACGGCCAGCTTTCTCTACATGCTGTGATCGTACATTCCCACATTGTGTGTCATCACAGTAACTGTCTGGCTTCATTGGAGATGCACAATCAAACTGCCCCACCTGCCCTGGGCAGGAGCTCTGACTGGCCAGGGGCCAAGCTCAGGGGCTACCAGGGCTCAAGGTGAGTCTCAGAGGAGGCGAGCACTGAAGACTTCTACAAACTGCACTAGAGACACTGGAGGGGCACACCCCCTTCACACTTGTCATCCTAAATGGGAGATGGGAGGAAAAACCCATTAGCTTATGAAGAACTACCTGAGGCTTAACCCCTGAGTGGAAAAGCTCTTGACAACCTGTCAGGCTAACAACTGGCATGCAAACAAAAAGCTCAAGTAAGACCTACCTAAGGATTTCTCATCTGCGTGGGCTAAGGTCAGACTTTCCAGATATGTAACCAAAGCTTCAAACACAAACTGTTCTACCAGAGATTCTTCTTCCCTGTAAAATAAAGAATATTGATCTCACCTAGGAAAACAATAAAGCAGAAGTGACAACAGAAAAAAGTGATGTTATCAAAAAATGCATACATTAAATTTGATTTTAAAAAATGGCTCAAATGTTTTGAAACCTATAACCACCAAATACTTTTCAAAGAAGAAAACTTTCTCAAGAGCTGATCAAAAACTACATAAACCAAAAGATGCAATACTGGCTTTTTATCTGCATACAAGTACCCTTCCATCTGTGGAACTGCTCATAACACATACCTTAGGACCACTGTTCTGACCAAACTTCCACACACCTCATTAAAATCAACAGAAAAAAAGATCTCCTACCATATGCACATTCTTTCAAAATCAGAGAATTTCAAAAGCCCTCATACAGTCCAAAAGCCAGTCAACTTCAATAGTGAACGCTAAGCCTTTTAGAACCACATCAGGCAAATGGAAATAATTAATTCAGTCAACAATGTCTGTGGACCATATTCTTATACACAGTAAACTCATGGATGGGTGAAGGGCAGAGGCCCGATCTCTTTCTGGAAAATGTGTTCCTTACTAACACAGGACAATAAATGATTGAATAGAAAATGACAGGACTAGGCACTGAATCTGAGAGAGGTTCAGAGAAAAGGCTGAATTGAAGTTCTTGTGTGATGCACGGCTGGGTCACTGTGCAGCCCACTGGGAAGGAGCACGTCCCCAGAACAAATGGAACTGGAGCGAGGTGCCGGAGGACGGAGCACTGACACTAACAATTACAAACTGGTGTTTGGTTTGGCAGGCGTACTGTCCTCATTTCGCTGTTTCTTTTGAAGTTTGAGTCCTAAGAAGGACAGTGTCTGTCAGAACTCCACAAGCTCCACATCTCCCCCAATGTCGCACATACACATCTGGCGCTGAAAACAGAGGACAGTACCGACAAATGTATGGTATGGGCAAAGATGTGGAGGCAAGATGGAAAACACAGGAGACAGCAAGCAAACCAAAAGAACTAGAAGAGGTTCCTTTGGAAGAGCAGTTTGGGATGACACTGAAAAAGTTGGGGAGGTCTTAGAATGCCGGGCTGAGTTCAACAGCTTAGGTAAAAGAAGGTAAGCAGAGAAATGGCACGACAAAATAACTCAGAACTGTGCTTCCTAAGAAAGGTGGGCAAAACAGTTTATCAGTATGCAGAAAGGAGACAGTAGAATTTGTCTTTATATTATTCAACATGGAAGATCTCAAAAAACTTGTCTCTCATGCACATTTTCTCAAAAAGCCTGTTGGAATGTGATCCCACAAATCAGAATACACAACAGAGGAAAAGAAAACAAAAGATCAAACACAGAAAAGAAGTAAAGGGGATATTCAAGAGGAGAGGCCAGTTATCCAGACACGACAGGTGAGGAGATACCCAAGAAAGAGACTTGTTAACAGCTGTCTCCACCAAAACACTGTGTTATGGATTTTTCAACCTGGAAGGAATATGGCCCAAATTCCACTCTTGACATGATCAGGTAAAGTTCTTCTGTCCATGTTCAGCCTGGATCAGCTGACAGTGCTCATTCATTCCACAAGAGAAGTTTGCTTTAACACGCTCCTGACACATGGGGGTGGACTCCTGGGAACTGAGATGCGGCAGTTCAAGGGCACTCCACACCCTCAGACGATATTTCTCCCTGATGTCAGCTAGTGGTCCACTTCACCACTGTGGAGAGCTGTGCTTCCTAAAACTAACGTGAGCCTTGTCACTCTATTTCTTTGGAATGGGCTCCTGTTCTCCCTCATGGAGCTATAGCTGACTAGTCTCCACAGAGCGGATTATCCCAGGATACTTCACCTAACAGTGAAAACACTGACCTTTACTGCTTTTCAAACTGTGAGAGTGTTATCAGTTAGGGTACATACATACAAAATGAAACAAATTAAGAAAGGGGAATAAGTAATATAAAGGAAGAATGATTAGCTTAGTGCAGAGGAGAGTCTAAAATTCTGAAAACACTCTACTTCTTAACCTAGGTGGTGAGTCTACAAAAACTTGCTTTATTATTATTCAATAAACTTTACAGTTTTTCTTCAACTGAGGCATAACTGACTCTATGTCAGTTATATTTATATTACTTCCAGGAGCACAACATGACGCCTCTGTATTTGTGTACACTACAATATGATCACCACAGTAATCCTTTCAAAATTGGAGCCAATCCTCTCAAACTCTGCTACTAAATAAACTATGTTTATGGAATATTGTAAATCCTTTGCTGTCTTCGCCAGGAGATTCCATCTTAAGAAACCACTGTCGGGGCGCCTAGGTGGCTAAGTCAGTTAGGCGTCCGACTTCAGCTCAGGTCGTGATCTCACGGTTCGTGGGTTTGAGCCCCACGTCAGGCTCTGTGCTGACAGCCAGCTCAGAGCCTGGGGCCTGATTCGGATTCTGTATCTCCCTCCCCTGCTTGCGCTGTCTCTCTCTTTCTCTCTCAGAAATAAATAAACATTAAAAAAAAAGTTAAAAAAAAAAAAGAAGAAGAAAGAAACCACTTTCTTTGCTCATCCCTAAGATGCAACTCTTCATCCATTCAAGTTTGATTATGAGATTGCAATAATTCAGTTACATCTTCTGGCTCCACTTGTAATTTTAGTTCTCTTGCTATTTCTACCACATCCAGTTACTTCCTCCAGGAAAGTCCTGAACCCGTCAAACTCATCCATGAGGGTTGAAACCCATTTCTTCCCAACTCCTATGAATGTTGATGTTTTCATCTCTTCCCAAGAATCATGAATGTTCTTAATGACATCTATTACAGTGAATTCTTTCTAGGCTTACAATTTACTTTGCCCAGATTCATCTGAGGAGTCACTCTCTATGGCATCTATAGCCTTAAGAAATATATTTCTTAAATAAAAAGACTTGAAAGTCAGGACACCTGGCTGGCTCAGTGGAGCATGTGACTCCTGATTTCAGGGTCGTGAGTTCAAGCCCCACACCGGGCATAAAGCTTATTTAAAAAAAAAAAAAAGCAGGGGGTACCTGGGTGGCTTAGTCGGTTAAGCGTCCGACTTTCGCTTAGGTCATGATCTCGCAGTTCGTGGGTTCAAGCCCCCCGTCAGGCGCTGTGCTGACTGCCAGCTCAGAGCCTGGAGCCTATTTCAGAGTCTGTATCTCCCTCTCTCTCTGACCCTCCCCTGCTCACGCTGTCTCGCTGTCTCTCTCTCTCTCTCTCTCTCTCCTAGAAATAAATAAAAATATTAAAAAAAAAAAAGACTTGAAAGTCAAAATTACTTTTTGATCCATTAACTGCAGAATGGATGTTGTGTTGGCGGGCATGAAAATATAATCTCATGGTACCTCTCCATCACAGCTCTTGCGTAATCAGGTGCATGGTCACTGAGCAATCATATTTTGAAAAGATCTTTGTTTCTGAGCAGTAGGTCTCAACAGTGGGCTGAAAATATTCAGTAACCAGATTGTAAGCAGATGTATTGTCATCCAGGTTTTGTTGTTCCTTTTAGAGAGCACAGATAAGAGTAGATTTAGCATAATTCTGAAGGATCCTATGATTTTTGGAATGGTAGATCAGCACTGACTCTAACTTTTCACTAGCTATGTTAACCCCTAACAGGAGAGTCAGCCTGTCCTCTGAAGCCAGGCATTGACTTCTCTCTTGCTATAGAAGTCATAGATGGCATCTTCCAATAGAAGGCTGTTTCATCTCATTGAAAATCTGTTGTTTAGTGTAGGCATCTTCATTAATTATCTTAGCCAGATCATCCGGATAACCTAGCAGCACTTGCTGCTTCACCTTGCACTTTAATGTTATGAAGATGGCTTCTTTCCTTAAACCTCACAAAGCTCTGCTAGCTTCAGACTTTTCTTCTACAGCTTCCTCACCTCTCTCAGCCTCCACAGAACTGGGGACAGTCAGGGCCTTGCTCTGGCTTAGGCTTTGGCTTCAGGGAGTTTTGTGCTGCTTTGTTCTTCTATCCAGACCACTAAAACTTTCTCCATATCCGCAATAAACCTGTTTCACTTTCTTATCATCCAACTGCTCACAGAAATGGCAGCTTTAATTTCCTTCAAGAATGTTTCGTTGACATTCACTACTTGCCTAACAGGTATAAGCAGCCTAGCTGTCGGCCTATCTCAACTTTTGATGTGCCTTTCTCATTAAGCTTAATCATTTCTAGCTTTTGATTTAAATCAAGAGACATGCAACTCTTCCTTTCACTTGAACACTTAAAGAGGCCATTATAGAGTTATCAAGTGGCCTAATTTCAATATTGTTGAGTCACAGGGAATACAGAGGCCCAAGGAGAGGGAGAGAGACGGGGGAACAGCCAGATGGTGAAGTTGTCAGAACACAGACAACATTTATCAGTTGTCTTACATGGTACCAGTTCATGGCACCCCAAAACAATCACAATAGTTACATCTAAGATCATCCATCAGAGTTGATGTTCACCATGCCTGATACAGGAAAAATAAAAACATTCGAATAATGTGAGAATTTCTAAAACATGGCATAGGGACACAAAGTAAGTAAATGTTGTTGGAAACATAGAACCAATAGTTACTTAAACTCAATTTCTAAAAAATGCAGTATCTGTAAAGAAAATAAAACAAAGCACAATAAAATGAGGTATGACTTATTTATCACTGGAAGTTTGTACCCATTGACCTCTGTCACCCAGCTTGGCTACCCCTCTTGCTAGCCTGTGGCAACCAGGTTTGTTTGTTTGTTTGTTTGTTTTTTGATTCCAAAAATAAGTAAAATCATAGGGCATTTGTCTTTCTCTGTCTGACTTCTTTCACTTAACACAATGCCCTCAGGTCTATCCATGTTTTTACAGATGGCAAGAAGCCATTTGTTTTTATGGTTGAATAAAACTCCATCATATACATTTACCACATTTCCTTTATCCATTTATCCATGTTGTACACTTAAATAAATATGCTGTTTTCATATCTAGGCTAATTTAAATAATGCTGCAAAAAGCACAGAGGTGCATAAATCTTTTTGAATTAGTGTTTCAAATACCCAAAAGTGGATAAATACCCAAAAGTGGAATTGATGGATCACATGATACTTCTATTTTTATTATTGAGGAACCTCCATACTGTTTTCCATAGTGGCTATGCCAATTTACATTCCTCCCAGCAGTGCACAAGAGTTCCCCTTTTTCTACATCCTTGCTAACACTTGATGGGGTGGCTGAGTGGCTCAGTTGGTTAAGCGTCCGACTTCAGCTCAGTCTTAACTGTCATGATCTCACAGTTCATGGGTTCAAGCCCCACGTCAGACTCTGTGCTGACAGATAGCTCAGAGCCTGGAGCCTGCTTCAGATTCTATACCTCCCTCGCTCTCTGACCCTCCCCTTCTCACACTGTCTCTCTCTTTCTCTCTCACAAATAAATAAAAACATTAAAAAAAATTTTTTAATTAGAAAAAAAACACTTGTTATTTGTCTTTGTCATAGCGATTTTAACAGGTGTAAAGTGATATCTCATTGTGGTTTTAATTTGCATTCCCTGATGATTAGTGACACGGAGCACGTTTTGCTGCCTTTTCATTTTACTGATGGTTCCCTGTGCTATACAGAAGCTTAGCTGAGAGAGTCCCACATGTTTAGTTTTGTATTTGTTGCCTTTGCTTTTGGAGTCAGAGCCAAAACATCATCACCAAAACTGATGTCAAAGAGCTTACCCGCCTATGTTTTCTTCAATGAATTTTATGGTTTCAGGTCTCCCATTCAAGTGTTTAATCCATTTTAAGTTAATTGTTGTATACGGTGTAAGATAACACTGTAGTTTCGTTCTGCAAGGAGCTGTCCTGTTTCCCCATCACCAACATGTACTGAATAGACTCTCCTTTTCCCATTGTTTATTCTTGGCTCCTGTATCAAAACTTAACTGACCATGATTACCTGTGTTTAATACTAGGCCCTCCATTGTGTTCATCTGATCTGCCTGTTTTATGCCAATACCACACTGCTTTGATTATTACAGCTTTTGTAGTATAGCTTGAAATCACGGAGCATGATGCCTCCAGCTTTGTTCTTAAGATCGCTTTGGTTCCTCAGTGTATTTTGTGGTTCCACACAAATTTTAGGATCATTTGTTTGGTTTCTGTGAAAATGCCATTAGAATTTTGACAGGGATCTGCATTAAATGTATTGACTGCTTTGGGGAGTATGAACATTTTAACAATATAAATCCTTCCAATCCATAAACATGGTATATCTTTCCATTTATTCATGTTTTCTTTAGTTGCTTGCACTCATGTCTTATGGTTTTCTGTAGTCTTACATTTCCTTGGTTAAATTGATTCCTAGGTATTTTACTCTTCTTGATGTACTTATAAACAGGACTGTTTTCTTTATTTCACTTCCTGGTAAGTGGTTATTGAAGGACAGAAATGCAACAGATTTTTATATATGGATTTTGTATCCTGCAACTTTACTGAATTCATTTATTAGCTCTAACAGGTTTTTGGTGGAGTCCTTAGGGTTTTCTCTATATTGTATCATGTCATCTGAAAACAGTAACATAGTCACACTTAAGTTTTCAACGCTCTTCTCTATATATAGATTTCACAGTCTAAAATGCTAAAAAAATAAAATTAAAATAACCTAGTGGCTTCAAACTCTAGTCAATTTTCATTTAATGTGCACATGCACATACACACAGAAATTCCTATCCATCCATCTATATCCATCATCTCTCTATCTCTATCATCTACCTTATTTTTACAATTGCTTCCTTTACATCTTCAAAGCTTAACTGCCATTTACTGAGAGAAGCTATCTGGACCAAAGAAAGCCAAGTTCCTCATTATAGGGAGGATGTAGTCATCATCTACCACTACTTAAAAGAACTGATTTCAGCAACAAGTTTATAATTATCTATGTGACTAATTATTAATCTATCTCTTTTTTCAAATGCAACCCTCGCGAATGGCTATTATCTTTATATCACTAGCATTTGATTCAGTGTACAATATTCTTAAAAAGTAATAACAGATAAATGAACAAACACTACTACAACCTTAGGTCAGGGACTAATGATCTTTTTCTTGGACTTCTGAAACATTCCTGGCCCTGTTTTATGTCACTATGTCACTGTTTTATGTCACTTAGATCCACTCTCCATATAGCTATGGGCAGGTGAATTTTAGAAGGAAATTTAACCATGCAGCTGCTTCAGGGACTTGCTGTCACTAGAAGTGACCTACCTTTTTCAACTCTATGAACAAAGGCTCCTGGCCAGTCTCACTATGTTCCTTTCCAAACTTCAAACTCCACACTCGAGGAATATAAAATGTCTTCATCTCCTTATATGCCATCCTATTTCTTCTCCCTACCCCATACCTTTCATCTGAAATGCTTTGGCTGATTCCGATTTATCCTTTAGGCTTCATCTAAGTATAAATGCTATAGCAAGACTTCTTTAACTTACTCAAGTTGGATTAGTTACTCCTCTTCTAACACCCAGGATTATGTCTTCTGTTGCATTTACAAGACTGCCATGCTATTATGTTTGTATGTATTTCTCAGTAGTTTCCGAGCTTCCTGAATGCAAACTGCATTTTAATTCATTTTTTAATCCCCAGAAAACAGCACCCCATCAGACACATGATTAACGAAATGCTTGATACACAAATACACTGATCACATAAACACCAGTCACTTTTCAAAATCACTACTAAAAATTTGAAGAACTTGTTTTATACAAGCCTGTCATGTGGCTTACTTACCTGAATTCTCTGTAGATATTATTAAAGGCAAGTGATGCTCCTAGCCTCTTGAAGGCATTGGGGTGAAGTGCAAAGCTGTACAGTCGCTTGAAAAGTGATTTGGTGTTTACGGGACTTTTCTCCTGCTGTTGCGGCGTTGTCTGCTTAATGGACCATTTGAGGAATTCACGAATGCATCGACCACAAAAATCTCTTCAAGTACTGTCAACAGGGTCTACAATGCCATCTTACAACAAAACATATGATGACAACTGAACTCCCTGGTCTGCTCTGGGTATAACTACAGCATGTTGTGAAAATTAATTTAGAACACTACTCAAGAAAAAATAAACAACAGAAAACCAATCTGACTGTCTAGAATCTAGACTCGAATAACAATGTTCTTTTGACAAAATGAAAACACTTTCCTTTAAATAAACTGAAAAATCCATGAAAGAATGAGAGACTATTTTAATTATGTAGCAACAAAACAGTCCCTCCTTTCCCTGAGGAAACCCATCCGAAGAGTCTTTCTTGCTGACTTTACCTCATAATAGTATCTGAAATGCCTTACTGAGGTTAAAGAAAATAAGATCCTTCTCAGGTTCCAAGGGAATTGTAATGCTACATAAAAATCATATGGAGATGTGGTCTGAAAATATAACTTTCTGTAAGAGCAGTCTCCATGAAAGGCACAGTCTCTAAATACCTGAAAAAAATAAACAGCTAAGGAAATTTGAATGTTTTTATTCCTGTGTAGACATAATTCCCTCTTACATATGTACAGGAAAGATCTAACTTGAAAACCTATATTGAACACTGAAATAAGGGAGTTCTGCCAAACATCCCCAGTTATTTCCTACATGCAAAATCTCTGATTATAGTGCTTATTGGAATTCAAGAAGCCATTAACTGTGGAAATGTGAAGAGGTGATATTTATTGCTTCTCAGAGCAGAGGTAAATAATGCATGTGCTGACATTATGGAATCAGCAGTTCTTACTGGGAAACCTATAGACACGCTTTCACTTGAATGCTGTACCAACTTGACATTTCCTCTTTTACCTTTCCTTTCCTCAACTATCTCACTTTACATTACTATGACCTTACCTGATTTCTTTCTGAAACTCTTAAGTCCCCTTCAATGATCAAGAGGGGAAGAGAAACAAGAAACTTCAGAAGAGAAACATTAGAACAAATCCATCTGAAGTGCAAATAAGCCACAAGTTAAATTTAATTAAATATGTTTATTATAGTCAGGATTCGCTGGTAGACACTGCAGGGAATTAAACCACAGATACCATGTCACCATCCTAATAGAAAACGCTCAGTAACTCCCACTACCCACAACACAGCATCCAAGTAGGGTACCACTGAGAGTGGAAAGACCCTACTAAAATTATACACACAACAGGTACAATCAGGACTGTCTGGGGCAAATTGGAGCACGTGTTCTGCTGCTCTGTGCAGCGCATCTTCCCAGCCCACCTCACAACACGCTCACCACGTCTGTTTGGACAAACTTGCTAAGCATTTCACTGGGGCTACTGATTCCAAAGGCAATATAAAACAAAACCAAATCGGGGATGAAATAACACGTCAAAATAAAATATAATGACATTTAAAGGAATCAAAGTAAACTTATTTGCAAGAACTCCAAAAACTGTAATAAATCAGTATCAAATGACACTAGGGTTTTAAGCTGACCTCCCTGCTTGTTGCCCTCAGTGAAGCAGTAATCAAATCCTAATGATTTTACCTCTACAATCTCAGGACAGTTGTACAGAAATGACCGCTGTTTCTAGGATTCCTTACTTGTTGAATCTGAATGCAGGAGAAAACTGGATAAGCTCCAAAAAACTGCTTTTACTCTTAATTATTGTACTATAGATATTTTTTTTTTAAAAAGAGAGTTCTGCAACTCAAATGAAAGTCCGAGATCATTCTTTTTTTTTTTTTTATTTTTTTTTATTTTTTTATTTATTTCTAGAGACAGAGAGAGAGACAGCGTGAGCAGGGGAGGGTCAGAGAGAGAGGGAGTCACAGACTGAAATAGGCTCCAGGCTCTGAGCTGGCAGTCAGCATGGAGCCCGACGCGGGGCTCGAACCCACGAACCGCGAGATCATGACCTAAGCGAAAGTCGGCCGCTTAACCGACTAAGCCACCCAGGCGCCCCAGTCCGAGAACATTCTTATCCACTCCTTCTATTCTACACACACACACACACACACACACACACACACACACACACACACACAGAGACACAGACACACACATAGCCTTCATCTAGGTGAAGTCTGTCAATTTATAACCATTCTCCATAAAGAGGACAGAACCAAAAAGACATGTCCACACTGCTTGCCAATATTTCAAAGTAACATTTCAGTAAATAATTACAGCATCCTATCTGTTAAAATGTCATTTCACCTATTCACTAAAACAAAAGAAAAAAGACAGTATGACCTAACTAGATGCTACATTTTGATATTTGGACAGGTAACTTTTCTTAAAATTCTAAATATAGATCAAGTGGGGCACCTGGGTGGCTCAGTCGGTTAAGTGCCTAACTTTAGCTCAGGTCATGATCTCAACAGTTCATGAGATCAAGCCCCAGGTCAGGCTCCACACTGACAGTGCAGAGCCTGCCTGGGATTCTCTCCCTTTCTCTCTGTGCCCCCTCCCCCACCCACCACGTGCACACACTCAAAATAAATAAACAAAACTATAAATACAGATCACATATAACTAGACACTGCAAACAGCAGGGAAAGTATCGACCACTACTCACCAATATCGTTTCTAACGAGGCGACAGTATCCTGACTTTCAAATTTCTTATTGTTAGTGAACCAGTGAATCAGCTGCATAACTAGTGGCTCATATAGTTGCCTTGTTACCTGAAGGAATGATACCATTAGAGTTTATTTTCTTCATGTTACAGTAATTTTACACTGGAAAAAGTTCTATTTAAATGACAGGAAAAATTAGGTAATAATACTCCTAGTTTTACTAGCTGTCTTTTCCAGTTAAAATAAGATATTGAACGTGTTCTTTCTAGCTCTTTTTCTCATTTTCCTAGAATCCAGCAAAGAAAAATGTACATATTAAAACTTATTGTTCTTCTAATGTGAAGCCAGATATTGTTGGTTTTTAATATTTATCTTTATTAATATGATCCTAAACATGCATACAAGGTATCTTGGATCAGACACATTATCATTATTCAACTACAAAGCAAATAACGATCATGTGGTTCCTACATCCTGATTCACACCCTCGTGGTGACAAAATGAAATGCAATGCCCTGCATGTACAAACTTCAAAGAGATAATGGAGAAAGAAGCACCTCTCCCATCCTGCCAACAAGGAGGAGTAAAATCTTTACTACTTGGAGCTGGGATGGAAAGGATCCTAGGTTCTTACTCCAACTTTCTAGAATATAAATAGAGTTTCCTTAGGGGCAGAGAGTCCTGTGGGTCTCTGGCTTTTATAATCCAAGGTGTCTGCCAAGCCTGGACTCCTGTCTTCTGAAAGGAAATACCCAGAGAGACAGTACCCATCTTCCTGGAACCTTAGAAACTTAACTCAGTGGCCTCATCTGGTGTGACCATGTGATCATCTTTGAGACATGAAGGGAAAGTCTTATTATCTTTTTGGAACACACCAATTATCTAGACAAACGGTTATACATCTGATTTTCATTAGATATAAAAAGTAAAATGTCTGTAGCAAAAGCGAAAGCAAACATTCCCTATCTTTATATCTTAAACATTTCTGTGTCTCACAAGACCAAAGTTCTTGCAGAATACAAGAAATCTAGGGAGTTTTATGTCCCCCAAGGACACTGAAAACACTAAACTATTACTAGTTTTAGCAGGACAAATACCCTAGAGGGTACTCCAAGAGAATCACTACTTCTGAAATCTGTTTCTGCAGTAAATTTCCAGTTAAAACCAAAAAGCACAGAACATTTGAATTATTAAATATCACAGAACATTTGAATACATTGCTGGATTGTATTCATCCATATTATGTTGAAGAATTTTCCATCTATATTTATAAATGAAGGTTTTTTCGTTTTTAATAAACGATTTTTCAATTAGCTTCCTTTTTTGTGTGTGCATCCTGGTATCAGAGATATCCCAGCTTCATGAAATGAACTGAGAATTCTACTGTATTCTGCTTCATGCAGCAATGGAGAATTTGCCACAAAGTCATCAGGAAGAGGCCACTTGTCAACATTTCCAGTCCTGTACATGGTTACTTGTCTCGTCTTCATTCTTCGAGATCAAGTCCCTACAGGAGGGCAAACTGCCAATTCAGCTTTAGATGCCTACACTATCAGCATCTCTTAACTCTATCAGTGACTCATTTCCTAATTGTGGCACATTAAAAATCGCCAGGAGAGGTTTTAAAAAGTCCCAAGCCCCGGTCACACCCCTGAGGAATTACATCACAGCTAGAAGGGACAGCAGCCAGGCAGCAGTATTCATTTTAAGATCCCCAGGGTATTCCAACCTGCAAGCTTTGATGATCCCTGAACAAGATCCAACTTTCTTTGAAGCTTTGCAACTGTATCAGATTCAGTATCATTCACTTACCTGATCTACGTCACATCCAAGTCGCAGTAGCACAGGAAAAGTTCGCTTGTAGAGCTGGTACATGGGTGGGAAACCCTGACCACTTTCAGGCATCTGAGTGGCTTTTCCCAACATAAACATAACCATGCCGTGTAAAAGCTCACAAGCTGCAACCTAAAATAAGCCAGGACTTCATTAAGTTTTAAGTTTCCAGGTTTATGAGAAGATAGTTTGAAATGTTGCTCAACTTAGCCCTTTAAAAAGAAAAACTTTTGTAGCAGATAACGATCCTACCCAAATATAAATTAACTGGAAGTAGCACTTCTTACATAAAACTAATGCTTCTGTGCATTCTTTCACCTTCTGATCTGCATCCAGGAGGTGAGAACTGAAACTTAAAAGATTTAGACAAATTGGGACTAGTACCTTCAAAGAAATAGATTTCACTGCTGCCATTATTACAGAACTTTGCTTCATCTGTTAGCACATTTTTAACCATCACTTTTAGTAAATATATTTTTAAAGCATTTTGGAAATTTACAAAGGAATTCCATAAACATTTGAGAATTGTTTATGGAATTATCTGTTTTATCTGTTTCTAATCCCCCAGGTTAAGGTGATAATAATAGTGCACAGATTGGAAATCACTTTTAAATACGCTTTATACTGTATTTTCTATTATGAACAGTTTTTTTGGTATATTAGTGTTTTAGCAGGTTTATCTACTAAGATCATTTATGTTTACTTTCTATCAGTAACATCTACTTCCGATAATTCAATCATTGCCTAATTACTCTATTACAGAAAATAAGAATTGATAATATTGGAATGGCTGAAATATATTATCTATTTCCAAACAAATACAGGTCTTAAAAAAGATAGATTCCAAATAAAATAATGAAAAATGGAAGTACTTTAGTTTGTCTGTCACTAGCTGAAAGAGCTAACTCTGTGACCCGAGGCAAGAACACATCCAGATAAATGACAGGCTTCATTTCTATAAATGGTACTGCAAAACTGAGTCTTTTTTCTCTGTCCCATGCCACATATTTCTTCATCATTTCATCTGAGGATGTGGCTGTTGAAAAAAATCAGGAAGAGCATGTTTTCATTCAAAATCTTTCTAATGTGAATTGCTCCACAATTCATTAGTGAAAGTAGAATGCTTTTATACTTGTAAGTCAGCACATTATTCATCTTTCCTTTTTTGTTTTTACTTCAGACATATATATGTCATTACATGATCACTGACATACTATTTTTAACCTCAATTTAAAGTAAAACTATTTTTAAACAAGTTTAATAGTCTGGAATGTTTAATTTCCATGTTCCATTAAGAATTATTTTTAGGTGTTATGTGGAAAAATGATAAATGAACAATGAAAATCTCCCTTTTGTAACACTGATTTTCCAAATGTAGGTTCTAAGTTCCTAAAATAACCAAAAGTCACTAGTATACTTCATATGAAATATCAAAACTAAAAATACAGATGAATTTTTACTAATCTAAAATGCTGATTCTGATTTTAAAAATACTCTGAATAAATATCCAAATATGAAGAATATCAGAATTTTCATAGATTAACTTTGAGTTCCTGACACAATGTATAATATTAAAAGAAAGTATCAAATTAGGTTCTGTTTCGAAGTGGAAAATGTGCTTACCAAACCAGACTAGAACATTTTGTCAACTAGTTTTGAATTATCCAGATTGCATGGATATAGTCAAAGCATTTCATTTAGCAAAATATTACTCTTTGTAATCTCATCTGAAATATATAAATCACATATAGGAGCAAATACTAGAATATATCACGATCTGTATATATTCAAATTAAAGGACAAATACATCTATAGAGATAAATTTATTTTAAAGGAAAGTTTACCTGTTAGGAGATTTTTGTTTATCTGTCCTCCCAGAAAACCAAGCATCTGTACTACTCTAATCCTTATTTCTTCTAAGGACAGTACTTCGTTCTGCAAATTTGAACAATAATATACATGTGATGGTGATGGAGTCAAAAATTAAGACAATTATGAAAAGAAAAAAAACTATTTTATGACCCTGTCTGTTATTAATGTCTCTCAATGATTCATTATATCCTATACAGTACTGCTGTAAATATTACTGCAAATTCATGGGAAAAAGTCACATCTTTTCCAGTTTTGCAGTCAGATGTCCATTTTCAAGGCCAGTGGTTCCAAAGTTTTGCCAGGACCCTTTACACCCTTAAAAAATACTGAGGATCCCCAAAGAACTTTTGTTTAAGTCATACTTATTGATAAGTTCTCTCACTAGAGGTTAAAACCTTGAAATTATTTCTTATTTTATTTAAAAATACGAAATCCAGAGGTGCCTGGATGGATCAGTTGGTTGAAAGTCTGACTCCTGATTTTGGCCCCGGTTAGAATCTCACAGTTTGTGAGATCCAGCCCCACATTGGGCTTTATGCTGACAGCATGGGGCCTGCTGGTGATGCTTCTAACCCTCTCTGCCTCTCCCCTGCTTGTGTCCTCTCTCTCCCTCTCTCTCTGCCCCTCCCTTGCTCATGTCCTCTCTCTCAAAATACACAAACACACACACACACAGACACCACTGAAACCCATCACATGTTAACAAATGACATATTTTTAGGGAAAGTAATTATATTTTCCAAATAAAACAAAAAAATTCAGGAAAGTGACACTGTTTCACACTTGTGCAAATCTCTTTACTGTATGACTCACTAGGATACAAGTATAGTGATATGTTGTTTAAGCCACACTTGGAAGATGGAGGAGCACTTTAATAGTCTTTTTAGATAACAGTTGTTATTCTTTGATACAAATTGAACAAGTCGTAATTTTAAAAAAATTTTTTTAAGTTTACTTATTTAGAGAAAGAGAGGGAAAGAATGAGTAGGGGAAGGGCAGAGAAAGAGAGAGAATCCCAACCAAGCTCCACACTGTCAGTGCAGATCCCGATGCGGGGCTTGAACTCACAAACACCAAGATCATGACCTGAGCTGAAACCAAGTCAGAAGTTTTAAGGACTTAGCTACCCAGGCACCACCCAGTTATTTCTTAGTTACAATGGGGAATCTAAAACCTTACCAATGAATTTTATGTAGTCTGTTACATTAAACTCCATTGATCTATCCTGCACTTTGAGTGGCTTTTTGTTGTTGTTGTTTTTCCTATGCATGATTTAGTAACATGACATATCGGTCACCTGAAAATACTGGTTTACTGGGTTATGCAGATCTTAAAAATACTGTCACAATTCATTACATATACCAAAAAAAAAAAAAATCACATTTGTTAACATCAGCAATCTTATCAGAAAAATCTTTAAGTATTAAGATGTTGTCAAGCTCATGGTGACAGTTTCAAGTTTTCCAAAATTTAATTTTTGTTTAAAACTTTGCAATTTTATCATCGGCAAGAAATACTCTCAGATGTTTTTTTTTGAAGTGACAGGTTCACTTTATTTATTTTAGATAAAATCTCTGCCAAACACTGAATAGCCACCGTTTGCCAGTTGTTCTTTCAAGTAAAAATGGTGTTCATGAACAAGTGCCTACTTAAGCTCACAGCTCAAAGCATCACAAAGTGTTTTCCTAAAGACGACTGTCACACTATGTCACACTATGCAGCAGACTGCTTTATGCATACTTCCTGTTTCATCACACAGAACATTAAAAAGACATGTGCTCGAGGGTCAAGATGTAATAAAGTGCTTAGGAAGGAACAGTGTTAGCCCTCGTTACACCGCAGTGCAAATGTCAATGAGTAAAAATAGTTTTGACCTTGCACCCTGGAACCCAGAGTCCTCACTTCAAGAACCACTCTCCTAGAGAATGAGGAACTGTGTATCTGTAAAGAAATTTTATCTGGAAAACCAGAAATATGCTCAAGTAATTTTATTTTGTTTTATTTACATGTGATAAAATAATTTAAATATTTTAGACAGCCATTTCCAGTTTTATGCAGTATTTCAATCAAAAGCTGTCAAAAATAATGAGGTGGAAGGACTTTTCCCTAGAGCTTACATTATCAGTTCTAAATATTAAAAGTTTTTCAAATTTAAAATTTTCACTTCATACCTAAAATAGGTATTATCTCTAGTCAGTTTTCTCTTTATTCTTTGTTTCCTATTACATTATATGCCACATCTCAAAAACCTAATCTCAAGAAATCATCACCAAAAAACATAAAAACTGGAATGAATTAAACTTGACAAAAAATATATTTAAGACCTAAATGAAACCATCTTAAATATCTATAATATCAGTATTCTGACTGCTTACTGAAAATGATCTATATTCCTTTCTTTCAGCCACTAAATATATTTGAAAGTGAGGAAACAAGAAAACAAGATCAAGACAAGTAATATATTTTATGACTAAAAATATATTGAAATTATTTCTATACTGTACTCTAATATATTGATAAGAACAACATTTTAAACAAAGATTTTTACTCTTCATAAGCATTAGACTCTAATCTGTCCATTGTTTGAGGTAAAGAATACACAAGGGATTCTTACCGATGAAATGTTCTTTGTCTTTTTCAGATGCTTTAACACAACTTTATTAAATCCTTTCTGGTCAGCCCGAGAAAGTGCTGACACTTCCCAGTTGTTCGTGGACTCATCTATCAACAGTAAACAAAATTACATTTTAAACAGCACCCATTCATGTATCTGATGAAAACTAGGGAGAACACAGGATACTGCCAAGTAGAGATATTAAAATCCTAATGATGGTTAAAATATTGTTTCTACAACAACAAAAATATTAATAGTGGTTGTCCTAGTTTTAAATATCAGTCTACTAAAAAGAACACTGTTCCTTGAAGAAGTGGCTAACTTCAGAGATTGGGTAGACCTATATTTATAAAAGGAGCCTGAATCACCTTGTTGGATCCAGGAAGGAGCTGCTTGAAGAAAAGCAGCCAACCCCCACTCCTTATATGGAAGCCAAATCTGGAACAATCTGAACACAAAATTAACAATAACAGTAAAAGATTAGAGCCATTCGAAAAATAAGAATCCATAGGTGAGAAAATAAAGATGCTTCTTATGGTAGAATCCCAACTACTATACAGAAATGATGGAGCCAGAAGATCACTATTTTACAACCATCACAGTAGTAAGATTCAGGAAGAATCATCAAGGGGCACTTGTGAGGAGCAATAACATTTACACTCATGAAGTATCTCTCTATGAATTTATTTTTGAAATGATTACAAACTTAGAGAAAATTTGAAAGTATGGTATAAAAACTTTTCTTTCCTGAAGCATTTAAGAGTAAATTCCTAGCCTCATGCCCTACCACCCCTCAATACTTTAGCTATGTTTCCTACAAGGACATTCTTCTACATGACAGCCATTCCCACTAACTATCCAAATCAGGACATTCATCTTGAGACATGACCCACAACTAATCCTCAGCCCAATTCAGGTTCCAGCACTGAGCCTAAAAGCGTCTAATAATGTCAAAATCACATGTCATATTTAGCTGTCCTTTAAACTGAAACAGTTTAGTCTTCCTTTGTATTTCACGATTTGAACACTTAAAAAATTATATGCCAGGAACTCTGTATATGGTCTCTCTATTTGGATTTGTCTGTTTTCTCTAGATTAGAGTCAGGGTATAGAAGCCAGTTAAAACATTTTACCAGTGCCTTTATTAACTATGGAGTAAAACAAATCTTTGACACATGTATAGGTTATGACCAGTGTAAAGTCGTAATTGTAAAACTACAAAGCTATTTTTCATGAGTTCTGGAGATGCCCAGTAGATAGGCGGACAGAGCCACGTAAGCAGTCTTCATTGGAAGACACCTCACAGGTAGTTTTTTCTTGACTCCAGGAATGAATCCCAAACAATAACAGAATCTTACCTCTGCTATGTTTGTCTAGTTTTCCTCTCTGTAATTTTGTGCTTTGGGTTTGCTTATGCCCAATAACCTAGTCTCCATGGGTGGGAGCAGTAACTAAGAATTTGTTGGCTTGCCATTTGGTGACCTTTTGTGTAGAGATGTTAGAGATCTACTCTCTGATGGGCCAGAAGTGAAAAGAGGATTTATTTGTTTTTTGAGCTCAAATTAATTCAGAATTTTGTACAATGGGAAGAAAAGCTCTTTGATATCTAAGTTGGTCAATGTTTTCTTCTACTATTTTGTCTCTTCAGCTAGGAAGAGACTGAAGCACTATGCTCTCCATCTGTTGTTGTAGCTATGTGCTCTCCATCTGTTGTTGTAGCTATGTGCCTCAACTGACCAAGGCCTTTACTTCTCCTTATGTGTATAATATTCTCCTATATTTGAAAGGTATTAATAGATTAGATTATGAAGTCTCTTCGAGGAGCTCTATTGTGACTTGTACAGATAAAATACAAAATGAATGTTTCCATAAGTCTCTGAAAATGCTTTCAAATTTACTATGCTTTAGATGCACCATACTTAAAAAAAAATCTTAGAGAAACTAACTCAAAAACATTTCAGGAATCCAAATTACATAATGAAGGCTTATCTTGGGTAAATGAGACATTTATTAGTTGTTTTAAATTTTATTTTATTTTAGAGAGAAGATGTGCACAAGTGGGGAAGGGGCAGGGGGAGAGAGAATCTCAAGCAAGCTATACGTGGGGCTCAATCCCACAATCCTAGGACCATGACATGAGCCAAAATGAAGAGTTGGACACTTGGTTTACATTTTCAATGTCTTTTTTTTCTATCAGTGTTAATTACAAGCGTTCATTACTATACCTGGGCTCATTTTTGCCTATACTTATTCAGGCTTACTAAGCCATTATGCTAACATTATTTCTCATAACATTTCTTATTGCTATAGAAGACCTATAACATAAAATGTATTCTTTTAACTAACCATTCTTAAGTGTACCATTAAGTGGCACTAACTATATTCACAATGTTGCCTAATCATTACCACCATCTACCTCCGGAACTTTTTTATTATCACCAACAGTCCTAAATTTAAGTTATGAAAAATGCTAGAAATTTATGTTCAACTACACTTGAGCAATGATTTGGACACATTTTTATTTCCCCAGTACTTATGTTTTGTAGCATGACAGCAGCTGGAAGATAATTTCTAAGCTCTCTAGGGAACTTGAAACCTTGGACTGAGTGAATTCATAGAAAATCACTTTTCTCAGAAAAATCTAAAACACTGATCACTCAGCATCACTTTTAAGTTCATGTACTGTTGTTTGTTTTTATAGGCTATAAGAAGACTGGCCCTTGGGATCATGTTAATGAATGTGTATATGCTGCCACTTGGGAGTTGTATAGGGATGGGTGTGGCTGGAGACAATACTGTCATGGGTGCTCACAGACTCTGTGAGTTTGAGAAACTCTGTGAGTATGGAAGAGAATTCTCAATTATCCACTCTTGAGTTTTCTTGGTAAAAAAGAAATTTGGTAATAAGTTATATTCAATTAGCTGTGGAAGCTAGAGCAAAAGCAATACTGCAGAAATACACTTTGGGGCATGCTTCTCTCTTAAGGAGAGTAGTCTTCACATAAAGCAGGGAGTCTCAGGCTTTTTGGTGTCCAGAACACTTTTCACAACTGGGACTTAGAAGGACCTTTGCTTATGTGGGTTAGAAGAGCAATAGTTACCATATTAAAAGCAAAAATTTCTTTTTATGACTTGCTGACTTGAAGATCATGCTAACATGAAGAAAACCTCAGATATTACTTTGAAAAGTTTGATTTCTTGAACCCCCGAGACAGAACTGCTATTTTAAGGTTGTGTTTATTGCTTGTTGTTGTTGTCCTTTCCTGAGGAAACAGAAGAAAAATGTTCAATGTTTAAGAGTTTACTACCTACGTTTACTTTTTAGGCATTTTATGAATGCAGGTCTACATTTAGGCCTTTAATCAATTTTATTTTTGTATACGTTTCATTCTTTTACATGCAGTTCTCCAATTTTCCTAGTAACATTTATCAAAGAGACTGTCCTTTCCCCATTGTATAATCTTACCTCCTTTACTATAGATTAGTTGACCACATAAGTGTGGGTCTATTTCTGGGCTCTCCATTCTATTCCATTGATCTATGTGTAGCTGGTACCATTTGTTCAATTACTATAGCTTTGTAGAAGTTTGAAATCTGGAAGTGTGATACCTTGAGCTTTGTCCATTTGTTGTCTTTCGTGGTTCCTACAAATTTAGGGATTATTTGTTCTAGCTGTGTGAAAATGCCATTGGTATTTTGATAAGACTGCACTGAATCTATAGATTGCTTTGAATAGCATGGACATTTTAACAATACTAATTTTTCCAATCCATAAGCAGGGTACATCTTTCCATTTACTTGTGTCATCTTTAATTTCTTTCATCAACATCATATAGCTTTCAGAGTACAAATCTTTCACCTCCTTGGTTAAACGTACTCCTAGGTATTTTATTCTTTTTGATTCATTGGAAATGGAATTTTCTTAATTCCTCTGACAGTTATTAGTGTAGAGAAATGCAACAGATTTCCATATATTAATTTTATATCATGCAACTTTAATTTATTGATTTTTTAGTGGCATCTTTAGGATTTTCTATCATGTCATCTGCAAATAGTGACAGTTTTGTTTTACTTCTTCCTTACCAATTTGGATGCCTTTGTAGGCCTCACTATTCTGGCAAGAATTTCAGTACTATGTTGAAGAAAAGTGGTAACAGCTGACATCCTCCTTGTCTTGCTGTTGATCTTAGAGGGAAAGCTATCAGCTTTTCACCACTATGGTAATAGCTGTGGCTGTCATATAGACTTTATTATGTTGACATATGTCTTTATACTCACTTTCTTGACATTTTTTATCACAAACAGATGCCGAATTGTGTCAAATGCTTTTT
>JAESUZ010003642.1:0-25790 GCA_017311185.1 Proteles cristata cristata | reverse complement strand
TGATGTACTTACAATAGTTTATTTTTTGCTTCTTTCCCTTGCCTCAGGAGATGTCTCTAGAAAAGTGTTACTATTGCTGATTTTAGAGATTACTGCTTGTGCTCTCTTCAAGGATTTTAATGGTTTCTTATCTCACATTTAGGTCTCTAATCAATTTTGAGTATATTTTTATGTATGGTGTAAGAAAATGCTCTAGTTTTATGCTTTAGCTTGTGGCTATTCAGTTTTCCCAACACCATTTGTTGAAAAGACTGTCCTTTTCCTTTTATGTATTCACTCTTCCTTTCTCAAAAATCAATTGATCATATAATTGTGGGCATTATGTTCTATTCCATTGACCTATGTGTCTATTTTTATGCCAGTACCACGCTGTTTCAAATACTGTTTTGCAGTATAATTTAACATCTGGAATTGTAATACCTCCAGTTTTCTCTTTTTCAAGGTTTCTTTAAGCTATTCAAGGTCCTTTTATCAATGTTTGTTTGTTCGTTTGTTTGTTTGTTTGTTTGAAAGAGAGAGTGAGAGACAGACTGTGAGTAGGAGAAGGGCAGAGAGAGAGGGAGATAGAGAATCTGAAGTAGGCTCCAGGCTCTGAGTTGTCAGCACAGAGCCTGATGTGGGACACAAACTCACAAATGGTGAAATCACGACCTGTGCCAAAGCCTGTTGCTTAACTTAGTGAGCCACCAAGGTGCCCCCTAAAGGTATTTTTTGATTCCATACAAATTTTAGGATGTCTTGTTCTAGTTTTGTGAAAATGTTGTTGGTACCTTGATAGTATTTGCATTAAATGTGTAGATTGCTTTGGGTAGTATAGACACTTTAACAATATTTTTTTCTTCCAACTGATGAACATGGAATGTCTTTCCATTTCTTTGAGTCATCTTGAATATCTTTCATTGATGTTTTGTTGTTTGCAGAGTATGGGTTTTTCACCTGTTTGATTCAGTTTATTCCTAGATATTTTATTGTTTTTGGTGAAATTGTAAATGAGATTGTTTTCTTAATTTCACTTTCTGCTGCCTCATTTTTAGCTCATAGAAATGCAAGAGTTTTTTTCATTTATTTTTTATTTTTTGTATGTTTTTTATTTATTTTTGAGTGTCATAGAGAGACACTGCGAGCAGAGGAGTGTCGGAGAGAGAGGGAGACACAGAATTTGAAAACAGGCTCCAGGCTGTGAGCTAGCTGTCAGCACAGAGCCTGATGCGAGGCTTGAATCCAGAACCAAGAGATCATGACCTGAGCCGAAGTCATACACTTAACCGACTGAGCCATCCAGGAGCTCCAGAAATGCAAGAGATTTCTGAATATTCATTTTGTATACTATGAGTTCACTGTATTCATTTATCAATTTTAATTTTTTTTGGTAGGGTCTTTAGCGTTTTCTATATATAATATCATGTCACCTGCATATTGTGATAGTTTGATATCTTCCTTACCACTTTGGATGTCTATTACTTTATGCTAATTTTTGTGGCTAGATGTTCCAATCTACATTGAATAATTGGGAAGAGGAAATTTGTATCTTGTTCCTGACCTTAGCAGAAAATCTCTCAGATTTCTCCATGAATATGAAATTGGCTGTTGTTTTTTCACATAAGGACTTTATGATATTGAGATATGTTCCCTCTAGACCTAATTTGCAGAGGGCTTTTTATCTCAAATAGATGTTATTCTTTGTCAAATGTTTTTTCTTCATCTATTAAAATGATCATACAATTTTTATCCTTTTACTTGTGGATATGATGCATCATGTTCATTGTTTTCAAATACTTAACCACCCTTACAATCCAGAAATAAATCACAATCTTGGTGAATTATTTTTTAAAATATGTTGTTGGATTTGATTTGCTAATATTTTGTTGAGGACTTTTACATTTATGTTCATGTACTTCTCTTTTTTGTGTGGTGTCTGTATCTGTTTTGGGTATCAGGGTGATACTGGCCTCATAAAATAAATTTAAAGATGGGCGCCTGGGTGGCTTAGTCGGTTAAGCGTCCGACTTTCGCTTAGGTCATGATCTCGCGGTTCGTGGGCTCGAGCCCCGCGTCAGGCTCTGTGCTGACTGCCAGCTTGGAACCTGGAGCCTGTGTCAGTCTGTGACTCCCTCTCTCTCTGACCCTCCCCTGCTCATGCTGTCTCTCTCTCTCCTAGAAATAAATTAAAACATTTAAAAAAATAAATTCAAAGATTTTCTTTACTCTTGTATTTTTTTTTTTTTTGGAATAGTTTGAGAAGAATGGATATTAACTCTTTTTTAAATGCTTGGTAAAATTTGCCTATGATGGGGTGCCTGGGTAGCTCAGTTGGTTAAATGTCTGACTTTAGCTCAAATTATGATCTTATGTTTCATGGATTTGAACCCTACCCCCACATCAGGCTCTGTGCTGACAGCTCAGAGCCTGGACTCTGCTTCGTATTCTATACTTCCCTCTCTCTCTGCCTCTCTCCTGCTCATCCCCCCACCTCAAAAAATAAAATTAATATTTTTAAAAAAGAATTTGTCTCTGAAGAAGAATCGGTCTGGTCTTCTGTTTTTTGTCTATTTTTTTGATTACTGATTTAATTTCATTGCTAGTAATTGGACTGCTTCAAATTTCTGGTTATTCCTGCTTTAGTTCTGATAGATTGTTTCTAGAAATTTATCCATTTCTTCTAACTTATTCAACTTATTTGCATATAGTTTTCATAATATTCATTACAATTGTTTGTATTTCTGTTGTGTTGGTTATTATTTCTCTTCTTTCATTAGTAACTTTGTTTCTTTTCATTCTTTCTCTCTTTTTTAAATGAGTCTTGGTTCAGGATTTTCAGTTTTCTTGATCTTTTCAAAGAACTGGCTCCTGGTTTCACTCATCTGTTCTATTGTTGTTGTTGTTTTTCACTTTCTATACCATTTATTTCTATTCTAAATTTTATTATTTATCTCCTTCATTTCTCTGGGTTTGAGTTTTGTTTGTTGCTCTTTTTCTATCTCCTTTAGGTGTAAGCTTAGATTGTTTATTTGAGATTTTTCTTGCTTTTTGAGGTAGACCTGTATTGCTATAAAATTCCTTCCTACAACTTTCGCTGCAACTCAAGGATTTTGGAGAGTTCTTTTTTCATTTTCATTTTTTTCATGTAATTTTTTATTTTAACTTTCATTTCTTGTTGATGAATTTACACAACTTTTGCTGCAACTCAAGGATTTTGGAGAGTTCTTTTTTCGTTTTCATTTTTTTCATGTAATTTTTTATTTTAACTTTCATTCTTATTGATGCACTTACTGTTTATTAGCATGTTATTGAAGTTCCATGCATGTGTGCTCTTATCCATATTTTTTCTATTTGATTTCTAGTTTCATAGCATTGTGATTAGAAAACATGCATGATATGACTTTAATTTTTTTTAATATATATTGAGACATTTTTGTGGCCTAATATATGATCTATTCTGGAGAATGCTTCATGTGGACATGAAAATAATGTGTATTGTATTCTTATGTTTTAAGATGAAATGATATGAATATAATCTAGTTCAGTGTGTCATTTAAAGCCACTGTTTCTTTTTTATGTATGTTTATTTTTGAGAGATAAAGAGTGTGAGCAGGGCAGGGGCAATGAGAGAGGGAGACAGAGGGTGCCAAGTGGGCTCTGTGCTGACACCACTGAGCCTGATATAGATCTTGAAATCTCAAACCACAAGATCATAACCTGAGCCAAATATAGACATTTAACTGAATAAGCCATCCAGGAGCCCTGTCAAAGCCAGTCTTTTATTTTTTTATTTTCTGTTTGTTGATCTGTCCGTCGATATAAGTGAGGCATTAACGCTCCCTATTTCTATTTATTTATTATTGATTGTTTCTTTTGTTTGTTCCTAACTCATATATTTGGATGCTTCCACATTGGTTGCATATATATTTACATTTGTTTTATCCTATTGGTGGATTGCTTACTGTTAAATAGTTACATAGTGTTACTTGTTTTTTGTTACAGCCTTTGTTTTAAAGTCTATTTTGTTGGGGTGACTGGGTGGCTCAGTCGGTTAAGCATCTGACTCTTGTTTTTGGCTTAGGCCATAACCTCATGGTTTGTGAGTTTGAGCTCCGTGTCAAGCTCTGTGCTGACAGTATGGAGCCTGCTACGAATTGTATCTCTCTCCCTCTCTTTCTGCCCCTCCTCCACTCATTCTCTCTCTCTCAAAAATAAATAAAAAAGCATTTAAAGTCTATATTGTCTGATATTAGTATTGCTACTCCAGATTTCTTTTGGCATCCAATTGTATGATAAATATTTCTCTGTCCCCTCACTTTCAGTCTGCAGGTATCTTTTAGTCTGAAGTGAGTTTCTTGTAATCAGCTTATGTATGTGTCTTTTTTTTTTCCCACTCTGTCATCCTATATCTCTGATTGGAGTGTTTCGTCCTTTACATACAAAGTAATTATTGATAGGTATGTATTTATTTCCTTTTTGTTACTATATTGTGATAGATACTCTATGATCTTTTTCTCTTCCTCTCTCTCATGATTTACTGGCTTTCTATAGTGATATACTTGGATTCCTTTCTCTTTATTTTTTTTACATATCTTTTGCTGGTATTTGATTTGTTATTACCATTTGGTTTGTATATAGTATCTTCTGCATATAGCAATCTATGTTAAGTTGATGCTTGCTTAGTTTAAACATGTTCTCTACTCCTCTTCCACCAACATTTTAGGTATATGGTATAATATTTTACATCCTTTTATGAATCCCTTGACTGAGTTTTAAGGATGTTTTAATTTTTGCAGCTTCTGCTTTTCTTTTGTTTTGTTTTACTTTTCATACTCTCACCTACAGTCTTCCTTTCCACTCAGAGTCCCCTTTAAAATTCCTTGTAAGTCTAGTTTAGTGGTAATTACCTCTTTGATTTTGTTTGTATGAGAAACTCTTTTACTTTATTTTATTTTACTTTATTTTATTTTACATTATTTTATTTTATTTTATTTTAGGGGGAGAGGGACATAGAGAGAGAGAGACAGAGAGAGACAGAGAGAGAATATTCAGCAGGCTCCACGCTCAGCACAGATATTTACGCTGGGCTCCATCCCATGACCCTAAGATCATGACCTGAGCCAAAATCAAGAGTCGAGTGCTCAACTGACATAGGCACTAAGGTGCCCCTGTCTATGAAACACTTTATCTCTCCTTCTATTCTGAATGATAGCATTGCTGGACAGAGTATTCTTGGCTACATACTTTTTATCTTCATCACTTTGAATGTCATTACATTCTGGCCTACAAAATTTCTACTGAAAAAACAGCTATTAGCTTTATGGGTTTTTTACATGTATGTAACTGTCTTCTTTTGCTGCTTTAAGAAAATATTATCACGATTTTTGCCATTTTAATTACTATGTGTCTTCGTATGGACTTTTTTGGGTTGAGTTTGTTGGGGTTTTCTGTGCTCCTGTAATTCGAGGTCTGTTTCCTTCCCCAGATTATGGAAGTTCTCAGCTATTATTTCTTCAGATTATTTTTCTGCCCACTTTTCTTTTCTCTTCATCTTCTGAGATTCCTATAATGCAAATGTTATTACACTTTAGGGACTCATTCTAAGACTATCCTCAATTTTCATAATTTTCATTCCTTTCTTTTTCTCAGCTTGTACCGTTTCCATTATTCTGCCTTCTAGGTCATTAATGCATTTCTCTTCTTTATATAGACTGCTATTTATTTTATCAAGTGTATTTTTAGTTTCATTTATTCTGTTCTTAATATCTGACTGGTTCTTTTTTTTATCTCTATTTTAAGAAAGCTGTGTTAAGAGAGAAGTGATGTTCTCCAGTTTTTTCTCCAGTCCACTGTGTATCATTATGATGATAAAGTAATGGTAAAATTACTTTATTATTTGTAGATTATCTATATTTATCAAATAAATTTAAGGAAATTGAATTTATATATTAAAATATTTCCACAAAGACAATTCCAGGCCTTGTTGGCTTCACTGATGATATCTAACAAATATTTAAGGAGAAAATAAAATAAGTTCTACAAAACTTCTTTCAGAAAACAGAGGAAGAGTGAACTCTTCTTTACTCATTTAGAAAGCAACAAAGCACTGACACTAAAATCAAACAAGGACATATAACTAAAATAGCAGACTAAAATCCCTCATTAGCATAAATAACAAAATACTCAAAAAAATATTAACCAATCAAATCCAATAGAAAACATAAAAAGGATCAAGTGGAATTTAATTCTAGGAGTGTAGGGTTGATTCAACATTCAAATATCAATATAATTCACATTAACAGTATAAAGGAGCAAAATCATAGGAGCATCACAGTTGGTGTATGAAAATAATTTAACAAAATTTAACACTGGTTATGGTAAGGACATTGACCAAAGAGAAACAGAAGGAACTTTCTTCAATGTAGTAAAGGTCATCTACATAAAACCCTCAACCAACATCTTACCCAATGGGAAAAAGCTGAATGATATCCCTCTCGTACAGGAAAAAAGGAAAGTACCTCCATCCTCACAGCTTCTATAAAGGTTATCTGTAAACTTTTTTGTTCTAGTACAATAAGGCAAGAAAAAGAAACAAAAGGCATACACATTAGAAAGGAAGGGGTAAAATTTCCTTTCTTTAAATGTAAAATTTAGGTAGTTAACATACATTGCAATATTGGTTTCAGGAGTAGAATTCTGAGATTCACTTACACACAACACCCATTATTCATGACAAGTGCTCTCCTTAATACCCATCACCGACCTAGCCCATTTCCCACACCCCTCTCTCCATCAACCCTGTTTGTTCTCTACCATTAAAAGTCTACTTTGGTTTGCTCTGTGCTGACAGCTAGCTCAGAACCTGGAGCCTGTTTCAGATTCTATGCCTCCCTCTCTCTCTGATCCTCCCCTGCTCATGCTGTCTCTATCTCTCTCTCAAAAATAAGAAATAAAATATTTTTTATTTATTTTTTTTAATTTTTTTAAAATATTTTTTATTTATTTCTAGGAGAGAGAGAGAGAGAGAGTGAGTGAGCAGGGGAGGGTCAGAGAGAGAGGGAGCCACAGACTGAAACAGGCTCCAGGCTCTGAGCTGGCAGTCAGCACAAAGCCCGACGCGGGGCTCGAACCCACGAACCGCGAGATCATGACCCAAGCGAAAGTCAGACGCCCAACCGACTAAGCCACCCAGGCGCCCCAGAAATAAAATATTTTTATACAAAGTCTACTGTGGTTTGTTTCTCTCTCCTCATTTTCTCACCCTTCCTATATAATTATCTGCTTTGTTTTGTAAGTTCCGCATATGAGTGAAATCATATGTTATTTGTGTTTCTCAGATTGACTTATTTCACTTAGCATAATACATTCTAGCTCCATCCACGTTATTGCAAATGGCAAAATTTCATTGTTTTAGATGGCCGAGTAACAATCTATCATATATGTATACACACACACACACATACACACACACACACACACACACACACACACATATATGTGTATATATATATATTATATATATATATACGTACATACATGTATACTATATCTTCTTTATCCACTCATCAGTCAATGAACGTTTGGCCTTTTGTATAGTTCATTTATTGTTAACAATGTTGCTATAAAAATTGGGGTGCATATACCACTTCATCTGTATTTTTGTATTCTTTGGGTAAATACTTATTAGTGCAACTGCTGGATTGTAAGGTAGTTCTACTTTTAGTATTTTGAGGCACTCCATAGTGTCTGCATAGTGGATGCATCAGTTTGCATTCCCACCAACAGTGAAAGAAGGTTCCCAATTTTCAGTATCCTCACCAACACCTGTTTCTTGTGTTGTTATTTTTAGCCATTCTGACAGGTGTGGGGTGGTATCTCATTATGGTTTTGTTAATTTTTTAATGTTTTATTTATTTCTGAGAGAGAGAGAGAGAGCAGGGGAGGGTTCGAGAGAGGGAGATACAGAATCCGAAGCAGGCTCCAGGCTCTGAGCTAGCTGTCAGCACAGAGCCGGACACGGGACCCGAACCCACAAACCGTGAGATCATGATCTGAGCCAAAATTGGGTGCTTAACTGACTGAACCACACAGGTGGTCCTCATTATGGGTTTGATTTGTATTTCCCAAATGATAAATGATTTGGAGCACCTTTTCATGTGTCTGTTTGCCATCTGGGTGTCTTCTTTGGAAATATTCTTTTCGTCTTCTGCCCATTTTTCTTTTTTTTCTTTTTCCTTTTCTCTCTTCTCTTTTCCTTTTTTTTTTTTTTTTTTTTTTTTTTTTGAGAGAAAGAGAGACAGAGCACAAGCAGGGGAGGGACAGAGAGAGAGGGAGACACAGAATCAAAAACAGCTTCTGCCCATTTCTTAACAGAGGTATTTGCTTTTTGGAAGTTGAGTTTGATAAGCACTTTATAGATTTTAGATACTCACCTTCTATCATAAATGTAGTTTGCAAATATTTGCTCTTGCTCCATAAGCACCTTTTAATTTTCTTGATGATTTACTTAGCTGTGCAGAAGTTTGTTGTTTTTTTAATCTTGATGAAGTCCCAATATTTCATTTTTGCTTTTGTCTTCCTTGCCTTCATTGACATGTTTAGTAATAAATTGTGCGGCTGAGGTCAAAGAGTTGCTACTTGTGTTCTCCTCTAGGATTTTGATAGTTTCTTGTCTGACCTTTGGGTCTCTCATACAATTTGAATTTATTTTTATGTATAATAAGAAAGTAGTCCAGTTTTATTCTTCTGGATATCAATGTCCAGTTTCCAAACACCATCTGTTGAAGAGACTGTCAACAAATTGATCCACTGGAAATTCTTTCCTTCTTTCTCAAAGATTAGTTAAACCATATATTTGTGGGCCCATTTCTGGGTTTTCTATTCTGTTCCATTTATCTATGTGTTTGATTTTATTTCAGTACCTTACTGTAATGATGACTACAGCTTTGTAATGTAGCCTGAAATCTAGAATCTTAATGCCTCCAGTTGTATTTTCAGAATTGCTTTGGCTATTCGGGATCTTTTTGGTTACACACAAATTTTAGGATTCTTTGTTCTAGCGCTGTAACAAATACTGATAGTATTTTGTTAGGGATTGAATTAAAAGTGCAGATTGCTTTGGGTATAATACACAGCTTTACAATGTTTGGTTTTCCAATCCATGAGCATGGAATGCTTTTCCATTTCTCTTTGTCTTCTCAAATTTTTTCACGAATGTTCTACAGTTTTCAGAGTACACATCTTTTACCTCTTTAGTAGGTTTTACTCCTAGGTATCTTATTGTGTTTCCTGAAATTGCATATGGGATCAATTTCTTGACTTCTTTTCTTGCTGCTTCATTATTGGCTTACAGAAATGTAATTTTTTCCTACGTGTTGATATTATATCCTGTAACTCTGCTGAAATCATGTGTTTATTCTAGCAATTTTTTGGTGGAGTCTCTTGGGTTACCTACAGAGAGTATTATGTTGTTTGCAAATCGTGAAAGTTTGACTTCTTCCTTTCCACTTTGAATATTTTCTATTTCTTTTTGTTTTCTGATCACGGAGTCTAAGACTTCCAGTACTATATTAAATAATAATGGTAAGAGTTGACACCCGTGGCCTGTTCCTGACCATAGGAGAAAGACAATCATTTTTTTTTTCCTAATCAAGGACATTAGCTGCTATTCCCGCATATATGGCCTCTCTGTTATTGAGGTATATTTCGTCCATCCATCCCTACTCCGTTGAGTGTTTTTATCAAGAATGGGTGCAATATTTTGTCAAATGCTTTTTCTCCGTCTATTGACAGAATCATGATGCTTAACTTTTCTCTGATTAATATAATGTATCACCTTGATCAATTCATGAATATTGAACCAGTCTGCAGCCCAGGAATAAATCCCAGTTGATCATGGTGAATAATTCTTTTAATGTATTGTTGAATCGATTTGCTAGTATTCCACCAAGAATTTCTGCATACATATTCATCATGGATATTTGCATGTAATTTTTGTTTGTAGTGTGGTCTTTGTCTGGTTTTAAAAACGAGGCAATTCTAACTTCCTAATTTGGAACTTTTCCTTCCATTTATATTTCTTGGACAGCTTGAGAAGAATAGATATTAGCTCTTCTTTATTTTTTTATTTAATATTTTTAATGTTTTATTTATTTTTGAAAGATAGATAGAGACAGCGTGAGCAGGGGAGGGTCAGAGAGAGAGGGAGACAGAGAATCTGAAGCAGGCTCCAGGCTCTGAGCTAGTTGTAAGCACAGAGCCCGATGCGGGGCTCAAACCCACGAACCGTGAGATCATGATCCAAGCCGAAGTTGGACGCTTTAACTGACTGAGCCACCCAGGTGCCCCATATTAGCTCTTTTTTAAATATATAGTAGAATTCCCCTGGGAAGCCATATGGTTCAGGACTCTTGTTTTTCTGGAGATTTTTGATTACTGATTCAATTTCTTTCATAGTTATGTGTCTGTTCAAATTTTATATATCTTCCTGTTTCGGTTTTGGTAAATTGTGAGTTTCTAGTAATTTGTTCAATTCTTCCAAGTTTCCCAGTTTGTTGGCATATAATTTTCCATAATGTTCTCTTAGAATTGTTTGTATTTTGTGGTATGGGTTTTGGTCTCCTCTTTCATTGATGATTTTATCTACATGGGTACTTTCTTTTTTTCTTTTTGATGAGTCTGATGAGGGGGTTATCAATTTTTATTATTCTTTCAAAGCATCAGCTCTTAGTTTAATTGGTCTTTTCTATTGGGTTTTTGTTTGTTTGTTTTTTGTTTTCTTGTTTTGTTTCTATATCATTTATTTCTGTTTTAATTTTTATTTCCTTTCTTCTGCTGGCTTTGAAACGCCCAGAATTCGAGAGAACCCCAAAAACAGACCACCAGAGACCAGAGTCAAAGCCAAGCGGCAAGGGTTGTTTATTTGCAGGTTCGAACCCGGTCCTCCGCGCACTCGTTGCCGGTGACGCTGGGAGGCCCTGAACAAAGCCTTTGCAGCCTTTTTATAGACAGAAGTAAACAAGTCATGGGGAGGAACAGGAGATTTCCATGGTTACAAGTTTGCCATTGGTTAACATTAAAATGTGAACATATACCGCATCTGATTGGTTCCCGCCATCAGGTTTTTGGCGGGATCCAATTATAATATTTGGGGTACCTTTGAATTTAGCCTATCATAGAGCGAGTTTGAAGTCTTGTTTGGTGACTAACAGGTTAACATCTCTCTCTCCAGGCCCTTCCCTCAGCAAGGTATGGGGTAGCCGCTGGCCTTTTCGGATTGGCTTCCGCCAAGGTGGGGTGATGGGGTGACAGGGGGAACATGAAGCTAGTCGCTTGGGCAATCCGGCGGCGGGGAAGCAAGCCTTAAGCATTGTTACAGAAGCAGAAAGAGCTGGTTAGGTATTAACTTCCCGTAGCGCAGGCATCTGTTCAGAAGTGGAAAAGCTGGTTAAGTTTTAGGTTTAGTTTATCTAGGACTGGGGCTATGTGCAGCCCGAGGTTTCTTTTAATGGAGGACTTAATTTTTGGCTCTACAGATTTAAGCTTCATTTGCTACTTTTTTTCTAGCTCCCTTAGGTGTAAAGTTAGATTATATATTTTGGACCTATCTTGCTTATGAAGACAGTCCAGAATTGAAATATACTACCTACTTAAGACTGTCTTTGTTGTGTACAAATGTTTTGTACTGTCATGTGTTGTAGACTCTAAGTCTAAAGTTCTTTCTTGTCTAGCAGTAAAGCGGACACAGGATTAAAAAAACGAAAGATCGTTAATTTCCAGGAAAAGACAAGAACCGGATTAAGGGTCCTTGCTTCATTTTTATTCTGATAAGAATGCTTACAAATATGGTGATGGACGTGTACAAAGAGACAATGAAACTTTGAACCTTAACTCATGGACTTGAGGGAAAAGGGGTCTTGAAGATTTGCAGGGTTAAGGGTTTGGGTTAATACAAAGCAAAATCCTGGCTCTGGGCCTCAGGGTGGGAGATTATTTGCAGCAGACATGAGGCACCACCTCTATTTACCTAAAACTGGTCTAGGGGACAAGAAAGACAGTTATTTCAGGGTTAACAAGGCACCTTTGTTTTGTTAATTATCTCCCCTCTGGGTAACTTCACCCTGTAGCAGTCTATAGCCCTATTTACCTGTTGACCTAATTTCCTCCTTTCTTCCTGGGAAAGCAGCTTTCTGTTATAGTAGTAAGTTTGGGGGACACTATCACCCTCAATACCTAAATTGTTATTTAATGTATTTTAGTTCTATATTGGGACCTTTGCCCCGCCCTCTCTGTACTATGGTTTCTACCCTGCCTTCTCTATACTTATTTGCCTAATCTTGTTTACCCAAACTTGTGAACAATGTATGCTTTCTAATTCTTTATGCCTTATTAACCCATCAGGGCAGGCTCAGGGAATTCCTAAGCTGATTCCCCACAGTCATGTTTTATTTACTTCCATTTTTTTCTTTATTTCTTTTTTTTAAATAGTTAAAATATTTAATATGGCCTAATACAGGTGAAAACAAGGCCTAAAGAAATTAAGACCCTTTTTAACAAAATGTACTGAAAGGAGGAGGACATTGTTTCTACTATCCTTCCCTTTATGTATTTATGTATTTATTTACTTATTTACAAATTGTTTATTGTCAAGTTGGTTTCCAGATAATACCCAGTGCTCATCCCTACAAATGCCCCCCTCCGAGCCCATCCCCATCCTCCCCACCCACATCCATAAGTCCTCAGTTTTTGTCAGCATTCAAGAGTCTCTCATGGTTTGCCTCTCTCCCTTTCCCCCACCATTTCTCCCCTTCTTCTCCCCCATGGTCCTCCGTTAATTTCCTCCTAAACCTCCTATACGTGCAAACATACGATATTTGTCCTTCTCTGCCTGACTTATTTCGCTCAGCATAACACCCTAAAGGTCCATCCATGTTGCCACACAAGGCCAGATTTCATGCTTTCTCATTGCCATGTAGTATTCCATGGTATAGATAAACCACATCTTCTGGATCCATTTGTCCGTTGATGGACACTTAGGCTCTTTCCATGTTTTGGCTATTGTTGATAGTGCTGCTATGATCATTGGGGTATGTGTGCCTCTATGCATCAGCACTCCTGTACCCCTAGGGTAAATTCCTAGCAGTGCTACTGCTGGGTCATAGGGGAGTTCGACTGTTAATTTTTTGAGGAACCTCCACACTGTTTTCCAGAGGGACTGTACCAGTATACCTTCCCACCAAAAATGTAGGAAGGTGCCCGTTTCTCCAAATCCTCGCCAGCATCTCGCATTCCCTGATTTGCTCAATTTAGCCACTCTGCTTGGCTTGAGGTGGTATCTCAGTATCGTTTTGATTTGTATTTCCCTGATGAGGAGGGTTGCTGAGCATCGTTTCATGTGTTTGTTGGCCATCTGGATATCCTCTTTGGAGAAGAGTCTGTTCATATCTTCTGCCCATTTCTTTACTGAGTTGTTTGTTTTTCCGGTATGGAGTTTGGTGAGTTCCTTATAGATTTTGGATATTAACCCTTTATCTGATATGTCATTGGCAACTATCTTTTCCCATTCCGTTTATTGCCTATGACTTTTGTGGGTTGTTTCTTTTGCCGTGCCGAAGTTATTGATCTTGATGAGATCCTAAATGTTTATTTTTGCTTTTCATTCCCTTGCTTTGGGGGAGATGTCAAGTAAGAGGTTGCTGTGGTGGAGGTCAAAGAGGTTGTTTCCTGCTTTCTCCTCTAGGGTTTTGATGGTTTCATGTCTCACATTCAGGTCCTTTATCCATTTTGAGTTTATTTTTGTGTATGGTGTGAGAAAATGATCTAGTTTCATTCTTCTGCATGTTGCTGTCCAGTTCTCCCAACACCATCTGTTAAAGAGGCTGTCTTTCTTCCACTGGATATTCTTTCCTGCTTTGTCAAAGATTAGTTGGCTGTATACCTTTGGGTCCAGTTCTGAGTTCTCAATTCTGTTCCATTGGTCTATATGTCTGTTTTTGTGCCAATGACATACTGTTTTGATGATGACAGCTTTGTAGTAGAGGCTAAAGTCTGGGATGGTGATACCACCCGTTTTGGTTTTATTGTTCAGTATTAGTTTTGCTATCCGGGGTCTTTTGTGTTTCCATACAAATTTTTGGATAGTTTGTTCTAGTTTTGAGAAGTATGCTGGTGCAATTTTCATTGGAATTGCATTTAATCTGTAGATAGCTTTGGGTAGTAATGACATCTAAACTATATTTATTCTTCCAATCCATGAGCATGGAATGTTTTTCCATTTTTTTGTGTCTTCTTCAATTTCCTTCATAAGTTTTCTATAGTTTTTATCATATAGATCTCTTGTATCCTTGGTTAGGTTTATTCCCAGGTATTTCATGGTTTTTGTGCAATTCCGAATGGGATCAGCTTCTTGATTTCTCTTTCTGTTGCTTCACTGTTGGTGTATAAAAATGCAACCGATTTCTTTACGTTGATTTTGTACCCTACAGGGTACAAGGTACAGAATTCTTTGCAGAATTCTTGGATCAGTTCCAGAAGGCTTCTGGTGGAGTCTTTCAGGTTTTCTATATAGAGTATCATGTCGTCCGCAAGAAGTGAAATTTGGCTTCCTCTTTGCCAATTCTGATGCCTTTGATTTCCTTTCGTTGTCTGATGGCTGATGCTAAGACTTTCAGCACTATGTTAAATAACAGTGGTGAGAGTGGACATCCCTGTCGTTTCAGATCTCAGGAGGAAAGCACTCAGTTTTTCCCCATTGAGGATGATGTTAGCTGAAGGCTTCTCATAGATGGCTTTTATGATATTTAAGTAGGTTCCTTCTATCCCGACTTTCTCTAGAGTCTTTATTAAGAAAGGATGCTGTATTTTATCAAATGCTTTTTCTGCATGCATCGACAGGATCATATGGTTTTCTTTTATTAATGTGATGTATCACATTGATTGATTTGCGAATGTTGAACCAGCCCTGTAACCCCGGAAAGAATCCCACTTAATCTTGGTGGATAATTATTTTTATATGCTGTTGGATTCCCTTTGCAAGTATCTTGTTGAGGATTTTCGCATCCGTATTCATCAAGGATATTGGCCTGTAGTTCTCTTTTTTAGCTGGATCTCTGTCTAGTTTGGGAATCAGAGTGATGCTGGCTTCATAAAATGACTCTGGGAGTTTTTCTTCGCTTTCTGTTTTTTGGAGTAGCTTCAGTAGAATTGGTATTAGTTCTGTTTTAAACGTCTGGTAAAATTCTCCAGGGAAGCCATCTGGTCCTGGACTCTTACTTGTTGGGAGATTTTTGATAACTGATTCGATTTCCTCACTAGTTATGGGTCTCTTCAGATTTCCTATCTCTTCTCGTGTGAACTTTGGTATGCGTTTAGGAGTTCGTCTATTTCTTCTACGTTGTCCAATTTGTTGGCATATAATTTTTCATAGTATTCCCTGATAATTGCCTGTATTTCTGTCAGGTTGGTTTTAATAAATCCATTTTCATTCATGATTTTGTCTACTTGGGTGCTCTTTCTTTTCTTTTTGAGAAGCCTGGTTAGAGGTTTGTCAATTTTGTTTATTTTTTCGAAAAACCAACTTTTGGTTTCATTGAATTCATTGAATTTATTCATTGAATAAAGTAAAATTACTTTACTTGAGAAGAAAGTAAATTCCTTGGCCTCAGGATGTAGAGTTCTAAATATATCTGTCAGATCCATCTGGTCCAATGTGTCTTTCAAGTCCATTATTTCTTTACTGATTTTCTGTCTGGTTGACCTATTCATTGCTGTAAGCAGAGTATTGAAGTCCCCTGCAGTTAGTACGTTCTTATCTATGAGCCAGTTTCTGTTTGTGATTAATTGTTTTAAGTATTTAGGTGCTCCCATATTCGGTGCGTAGACATTTATGATAGTTAGTTCTTCCTGATGGATGGACCCTGTAATTATTATGTAGTGCCCTTCTTCATCTCTTGTGATTGTCTTTAATTTAAAGTCCAGTTTGTCTGATATAAGTATCGCTACTCCGGCTTTCTTTTGATTTCCTGGAGTATGATGCAAATTTCTCCATCCCCTTACTTTTAATCTGAAGGTATCTTCCAGTCTAAAATGAGTTTCCTGTAGACAGCATATAGATAGATTTTGTTTTTTTATCCATTTTGCTACCCTATGTCTTTTGATTAGAGCATTCAGCCCATTTATATTCAGTGTTATTATTGAGATACGTGGTTTTAGAGTCTTTGTGTCCTTTATGGGGTTCATGTTTGTTGTGGTGTCTCTGATATCTTTGTTACTTGCAACATTTCCTTCAGAGAGTCCCCCTCAGGATTTCTTGTAGGGCTAGTTTAGTGGTGAGAAATTCTCTCAATTTCTGTTTATTTGGAAAAACTTTTATCTCTCCTTCTATTTTGCATGACAGGCCTGCTGGATAGAGGATTCTTGGCTGCATTTTTTTTCTGTTCATCACATTGAAGATCTCCTGCCATGCCTTTCTGGCCTGCCAAGTTTCAGTAGATAGGTCTGTCACCACTCTGATAGGTTTTCCTTTGTATGTTAGTGCCCTTTTCTCCATAGCTGCTTTCAAAATTTTCTCCTTGTCCTTATATTTTCCAATTTTTACTATGATATGCCTTGCAGAAGGTCGATTCGAATTACTTCTGAGGGGAGTCCTCTGAGCCTCTTCTATTTCAACGTTTACTTCTTTCCCCAGGTTGGAGAAGTTCTCTGCTATAATTTGTTCCAGGACTCCTTCAGCACATTTCCCCCTCTCTTCCTCTTCTGGGATTCCTATTTTATGGATATTGTTGGTTTTGACCGTGTCACTGAGCTCTCGAACTCTTCTTTCATGTACTGGATCAGTTTGTCTCTTTTTTTGTCAGCCTCTTGTTTTTCTATAATGGTGTCTTCTAAATCACTTATTCTCCTTTCTTCCTCTTTAATCTGTGCACTGGAGGTCTCTAATTTATTATGTATCTCATTTATCGCTTTTTAAAATTTTTCATGCCTATTTATATTCTCCATTTTGTCCGTCGCCATAGTTTCTTTGATGTCCCCTAGTTTTTTTTCTAGCCCAGCTTTTATGATTATTATTATAAAATCTTGTTCATTTATGCTGCTTATATCTGTTTTGAGTAGTTCATTAGCTGTCAATTCTTCTTTGAATTTCTTTGGAGGGGAGTTTTTCGTTTCATCATTTTAGTTAGCTTTTTGGCTTTTGTTAGTTTTAAAGACCTGTTATGCTCTCTGCACCTGTGAGCGCTGCTGTATCCAAGAAGACTCTTTGACTGTCCGGGGCCTATCCTTTCAGAGAGTGTTGTTTGAAAGGTATCTCTTTGTGTCTCTTGTTGAGACCTTGGTTATTTTGTTTTCTTACTTGTAGTGATATTTGGGCCTCTCGACCGTGTGTACTTTGGCTTATTTCTTGAGGTAACCCAGGATAGGAAAACAGACTGACAAACACCCAGGGAGCAGGGGACCAGAAACGCACAGACAAATCTGACTACCGTGCAAACTGAGAAGGAAAGTGAAAAAATTAAAAGACAGAGGAGGGAGGGTGAATAATAGAAAATAAAAAAAATACATCAAAAGGTGAAAAGGAAGAAAATAAAAGACAAAAAGAAGTATACCAATGTACAAAGAAAGGGTTATAGCATATAACCATATTTCCCAGGTACAATTAAATAGCTGTGTTTATGCAGAGCTGGTTGGAGAGCATAGAGACAGAGAGAGAAGACAGGGCGGGGATGAGGCAAAACCAGAAATAGAATGAACACGCAGAAGGGATAACAAACTTTTTTCAAAGAGTTAAAGGGTTGAGTGTGGTTGGTTAGGTGAGAGAAGGATGCTGGTGTTATCCAGAGAAACTATATAGTCTAATTACTCCTGAGAGCAAGAGATGAAAAGGTCGGGAGGTGTAGAATTTACATTTACAGAATGGACTAAATGTGATTGTTTAAGCAAGCCAGTGACCAGAGTTTATCAGGTCAGTCTTCTGGGGAAAAAAGAAAAAAAAAAAAAAACGAAAGAAAAGAAAAAAAAAGGGAGGAGGGCAGCTCACAAGCAGCGATGGGCGTGGTGTGATCCAATGAATCATGTGGGAGTTCTGCCTTGGCAGCTGTAGGGAGGAGAGTGGTGGTGCTCCAGCCCCTTCTTGAACCAAGCGCTCCACCTCTCTTTTTTTGGTGTGTATACTCCTAGGGTCAGGGACGCGGCCAAAGTTTGATGTGCTCTTCAACCCAGGCCAGTCCCAGCCTCCAAATCCTAATCCAAGCGCCCCGCTGAAATTGCCGCAGGCAATCCCCTGGCAACCCCCTCAGGGCAATTCCAACCCTCCTGCCTAGCTCTGGGGGTGGAGTCAGAAGCCGCCGCTCCCTTCTCCTCCCCGTCAGGCTCGGGAGCCTGGGTTGGGCGGGAGGGTTTGCCTGCAGGGTGTGCTGAGCCTGCTGGAGTGAGGAAAACCAGGTCCCTCTGTGTCTCTTCACCCAAAACATGATCTCGTGGGCAGATCTTCCAGTTTTTAGCTCTTTGCCTTCCCTCTAGAGTTCTAGCCAGCCAGGAGCGAGGACGTCTGATGCCTGTGCGTGGCTCCTCCAGGGGTCCAAGCCCACCAGGCAGGCAATGGCTGCAGGCGTGCAGCTTCTCTCGAAGTCGAGCCAGCCAGGAGCCAGCACAAAGAAGCAGTCCATGAGCGCAGCCCCTCCAGGGCAAGTTGGAACGTGGGGACCTGGTGCGCAGGTGTTTTGTGCACAAGGTCTTTCTATGCCCCAAGTGGAGGTTTTTCCCCCGAGTGGAGGTTTTTCTGTTTCGGACTCTCTCTCTTTTTCCCCTCTCACTCCCCCGACAGGGGGATCGCCCTGTCCCTCCAGTCTCCGATCCAGGACCGATTTTATCTTCCCCAGTTCGCACTCACGTTAGAACGGTTTCTCAGTGGATTCTGCGTCCTTTTTCTCCCAATCTCTTGGGTTTCGTATGAAACCATACTATGGCTTCATATGAAACTATGGCTTCAGATCTTTTCCGTGTGAGGCATGGGATCGAGTGCAAGTACGAAGCTCCCTACTTCTCCGCCATCTTGCCCGAATAGTCTTTTTCTGTATTTCTTATTTAATTTCCTGGTTAACCCATTCATTCTTTAGTAGGGTGTTTTTTAACCTACATGCAGTTGAGGGCTTTCCTTTTATTTATTTATTTTTTTCTTGTGATTGATGTCAAGTTTCATGGCGCTATTATTTGAAAATACACATGTTATAGTCTCCATTTTTTTGTACCTGTTGAAGGCTGATTTGTGACCCAGTATGTGATCTATTCTGGAGAATGTTCCATGTGCACTCAAAAAGAAGGTGGATTTTGTTGCTTTAGGATGAGATGTTCTGAATATATCTGTTAAGTTCCTTGGTCCAGTGTGTCATTCACAGCCATTGTTTGCTTGTTGATTTTCTACTTAAGTGATGTCCATTGTTGTAAATGGGATGTTAATGTCCCCTACTATTATTGTATTAATATCAATGAGATTCTTTATATTTGTTAGTAACTTTTATATATTTGTTTGCACACGTTGGGGGCATAATTATTAACAATTATTATATCTTCTTTTTTTAAAAACAATAATGTTTTATTCATTTTTGAGAGAGAGATACAGAAGGCAAGCAGGACAGAGACAAAGAGAGAGAGAGACATAGAATCTAGAGCAGGCTCCAGGCTCCAAGCTGTCAGCACAGAACTTGACATGGGGCTCAAACCCATGAACTGTGAGATCAAAACCTAAGCCAAAGTTGGATGCTCAACCCACTGAGTCACCCAGTCACCCCCAAGTTTATATCTTCTTGATGGATAGGCCCCTTAATTATGATATAATGTCCTTCTTTATCATTTGTTACACAGTCTTTGGCTTATGGATCCCATTTAATATTTCTTTCAGGCCTGGTTTAGTGGTCACAAACTCCTTAAGTTTTTGTTTGTCTGGGAAATTCTTTTTTTTTTTTAATTTATTTCTAGGAGAGAGAGAGAGAGAGACAGCGTGAACAGGGGAGGGTTAGAGAGAGAGGGAGACACAGACTCTGAAATAGGCTCCAGGCTCTTAGCTGGCAGTCAGCACAGAGCCCGATGCGGGGTTCAAACCCACGAACCGTGAAATCATGACCTAAGCGAAAGTCGGACGCTTAACCCACTAAGCCACCCAGGTGCCCCATTCTGGGAAATTCTTTATCTCTCATTCTATTGTGAATGACAGCCTTGCTGGATAAAGAATTCTTGGCTGCATTTTTTTTTTTCCATCTGCACATTCAATATACCCTGACACTCATTTCTGGCTTGATAATTTTCTGTGAACAAATCTGCTGTGAACCTTTTATGTGTTCCCTTGTAGTTTAAGGATATTTATCCTTTCCTGCTCTCATAATTCTTTCCTTGTCTATATATTGTTTTAATTTAACTATTATATTCCTTGGCAATGGTTGGCTTTTGTTGAATTTAATGGGAGTTCTCTGTGCTTCCTGGATTTTTTCCCCAGATTAGGGAAATTTTCAGATATAATCTATTTGAACAAACTTATTGCCCCTTTTTCTCTATCTTCTGGGACTCGTATGATATGAATGTTATTTTTTAATAAGTTACTGTGTTCCCTAAGCGTACCTGTGTGATCCATGATCTTTCTTTCCCTCTTCTTTTCATCCTCATTATTTTACCTTCTATATCACTATTTCACTCTTCTGCCTCATCCATCCTCACTGTCATGGCATCAATTTGGGTTTGGATCTCAGCTATAGAATTTTTCATTTTGGCCTGACTAGATTTTAGTTCTTTTATATTTGCAAACAGGGATTATATGATATCTTCTACGCTTTCTTCTAATACCTGTTAGTATCTTTATAATAGTTTTTTTTAATCTAGTACAGATATACTACTTATATTTGTAGTGATTATATCCCTGTTCATGAGTTTCATTTCCTCATATTTCTTTTGGGGTGAATTTCTTTGTCTTGTCATTTTGTCCAGAAAAGAAAAGAAGAAGAAAAAAAAAAACAAACAAAAAGGAAACACAAAAATTAAAACAAAACAAAACAAACAAAAAACAAAAACTAGATCCTGGGTATATTATGGTCTGTCTGTTAAAAACAATTATTTCCAAAGATAAAAGTAAAATAAAATAAACCAAAAACATTTTGATATATATATAATATATATTATATATAATGAAATATATAAATATATAAATGATTATTTTACAAATGAGAAAATAAATTAAAAATAAAGAATAAAAGTAAACATGAAACTAGGTCTTATTCCCTAGAGCTGAACTTTCATCAGTACACTTGGTGTGAGTAGTACAAACTACTATACTTGGTAGCTTGTACTCATATATTTTTAGAGGGGTCTGCTACTGCTGTGCTGATTCTCAGGCTGACTTGTTTCCTTGGAAATGAGCTTCCTGGGGACAGGGGATAGATAGGTCTTGGTGTAAGTAGTTCTTGGTTCCACTAGGTGGAGCTAATTTGTTCCCTGAATGCTTTCTGTGCTGATGGACAGGATGAATATGGAGGCAGCATGCTCTTTAGCCCCAGAGCTGAGAGATCGTGCCCCACACTCTTCAGGGAACCCTCACAGAAGAACAACCAATCACGCTTCTTGTGCCCCCAGTTTCTGTCAGAACCCTGAATTCATCCTGCCTGTGCCTGAGCATTTTTTTTTTAATCTCAGGCATGTGACTGAGTTTCAAAACTCAAAATTTAGAGTCTCCCTAAGCACTGACCAGCTCTGTTCCTCTGGAGGAGGGTCTTGCCAGGCTTTTGCTAGCCTGTATGAGGAAAGTGGTCACAGGACCGTGCAGCAGTTCAGAATTTATGTGAAAACAGAGCAGAAAGCCAGCATTCCTCAGTTGAGTCCCCACTCCTATACCTGGAAACAGTGCAGCACGTTGACACCACCGTCCTTCTTGTGATCCAGGGAATTTTTGGACTATGCTGTTACTCTTGGAATTCCTTAGATTTGGGGTGTAGAGTCCTAAGTGTTCTTCGAAGAGTCATGTCTGTTAATAAAATCAAGCTGATTAATATATATATATATAATTACGTATAATTATATATATATATATAATTATACATAATATACATATTATATATATCACTCTTAATTACATTAAGTAGCACATCTGAGGAGAACGAATTTAAGCTGTTATTTTAATCAAATATATGGAAGTATATGTGGTAAGATTGGCTGGTAAGTTAAGAAAGGAGTCCAGAAAAATGTATAGATGCCATGATAGGGTATATGAAACCCCAGTGCCTTCATTGAACAATCTTGGAGAAAGTTCAACACATTAATATTCGTTTCTACACTTTGCAATCACTGTTTCTGCCTTCCCAGGAGCATATCAGGGAACCTTGCCAACTCATTCAGCGGAAACGTCTACTTCTATTTTATCCCATTCCTGCTTGCAGACCGATATATGAGAAGTATGATCAACAACCAAAACAGAAAATAGTTTTTCTATCTTTGGAACTAATTGTATAAGATATTGGTCGAAAATATTTTCCAAATATTTTCTAAGTTATGGGTTTTGAGAAAATAATCTATTTTCCCCTTCATACTAATCATAAGGAGAGGTAAATAAATTGTTCTGAAAATAAAACAGACAAAATATTTATAAGAACTGGCATTTTAGGATGTTTGAAAAAAATAATGGTTACATGAGTTCAGGTTAGATCTGTGTTAAAATTTCAATTAATTAATTTAAACTGAAGTTATTAGCTTAGGAATTACAATGAAAGCCTACAAAACTATACAACATTACACCAAATCTTATGTTTTATCCAAAGTGAGGTTTTTGTCTTCTATTAAGGATTTGTTTTGTCAACTGTGGCAAATGAAAATACTGAGTCTGTATTCTTCTTAATTCAATTATTTGGAAATCTCAATGACGTGTAGAGGAAATGACTCAAAAACAAATTAAAATCTGGGTTCAACAAGATACTTCAATATTTCCATGAAGTTTCTCAATGGTATCCTAAATTTTGTTCATATGTGTGTATTTATACTTCTGGAGAAGAGTCCATGGACTTTATATGAATATTAAATAGGTAGGTGATATCTTGCCCTCTCCCTTACAAAAAGTTCAAAAGAACAATTGTTCTAAACATACTGGAAATTACCAGTTATTGGCCTATTAATGTTTATTACTCAAAGTTTCCGGAGCCCAAACATCATATGGTACCAAAGACTGATGGTTTAGGAAAATGATAGATTTGATGCACATAATTAGTGTACTCTGAATTATGAGTACATTTTCAAATTGTGGATGTGCACTCTATGAAAGGTTTTTGATCATTTGTATAGCATTATTTGTAAGATGTTTTTGCCACGTTACATGATATCTTTTGATAAACATAAGATATAGTGCTACCTGTAATGCAAGAAAAACTACCATGCAGTGCTTTCAGATCCCAATGTGATCTTAAGTTATAAAGATTGAATTTTGTTCCCCTTGCCAATGTGCCCTACTTTTTGTCTAAGTGCTCATAAGTTTTATTTTGTACTTATCTGTTTGAGAACTACTACGGACTAAAATAAGACAATTTTAACTATTGCTATAGGAATAGCAATGGTTCCTGCAAATTCTTCAACATTGAGGAGAGAGAGGATCCAAAGGGCAACACTGAAAAGGGAAGGAGGTAGGGGGAGGGGCAAGATGGCTGAGAAGTAGGAAGCTTCATGCATTTCACTTGCACCCATCTCTGAAACAGAGAAGGCCTGAAGTTATACGACACTGAGCCACAGGAGTTTGGGAAGAGAAAGAGACAGAATACACTGGGATGGAAACCTCATAAGTGCTTGAGTGTGAACTGGGGAAGATAAAGAGGGATGGAACCTGAGATGGGGGGGGGGGACCCGGCTTGCAGGCAGCCACGGTGAGCTGGTGTGAGCCTCTGCGAGTCAAAGGGAAAGGAAAGAGAAGCTGTGAATGCTCATGGAACCATCTCTGGAGAAGAGAAAAACCTCGGCTTGGAAAGAGAGTGCTTTTTAGTTCTGGCTGGGGTGCTGACTTTGACTAGGTGCCCCCGGTCCCAGAGGGCACCAGGAAAAACTGCTCTGCTGTGCTCTCAGCACCAACCCTCATCCAGCGCTGAGGACGCTGCGGGCCTGAGGCTGTGTTCCCCGAGACTGACCCCCGGGAACACAGAGGTTGCAGACCGAGACTGAATTCCTTGGACTTGCCCCTGCAAGCAAGGAGGCGTCAGATCCCAGGTTGTACTGTTATGCCCAAATCGCGAGTCCCCAGAGACCTCCAGGAGGCGACACTGATGCAAATACATAAGGGTCTTTATTACAAGCTTGAGCAGGGGCTCACCCATCAACCCACGCAGTGGCAGCAGGGTGAAGCCCCAAACAATAGCAAGCAGGGTTTTTATGGGGTAAGGGATGGGGATGTTACAGTGCACACATTGTACGCATAACATCATCACATAAGAACCAATCATAATTGTACAGTTTTGATCATTCAATATCTGTGAGGTGTTCATTACTTCTGGCGGGAACCAATCATGACCTTTGAGACTCCATTGAAAATGACTGATTATGAGTTGAGTTTAAAGGGTCTACATGGGGTTCAGGCAATCTGTGAGTGAATGGCTAGTTTGTACAAAGTAGTTATCTATAGTCCCCAGACCCTGACTCAGACCACAGGAGTGTTTCTCCTATCTTTCTTAGCTTCTTTTGATTGGCTGACCTGAGGGTGGTCTGAGAGTGGCTTCAGCTGAAGTTTTTCCTGGAATTGGGGCTACATGCAGCCTGAGGTTGCTCTTAATGGGGGCCTTAATCTCAAAATGGAGTTACTTAGGCTATTCATTCCCCCCTTCTCTTGTATATTTGAAGGCCCAATCATGGGTCTTCTGTCGGGTCCCAATCATTAGGGTGGTGGTACTGGGACCTAAGTACCATGAATTGTATTGCCCCCAGGCGTTCACGCATGAAGACGAACAATTTATTTAAAATGCAAGGTCCTAAAGTTAGGAGTAGCAGCAGAAGCGCTAGGGGACCTGCGAAGGCTGTAGTGAGAGTGGTGAGCCAGGGGGACAAGTTAAAGATGTTTTCATACCAATTTTGATTCTGTTCTCTTATTTTTGCTCTTTTTTTGTAGATGTTGGCATACAACAGCTAACCTGTCTTGTACAATTCCCGAGTTATTGGCATAGAAACAACATCGTTCTCCCAAAGCCTGGCATAATCTTCCTTGGTGTAATAATATTAGGTCTAGTCCCCGCCTGTTCTGTAGTACCATTTCAGCCAAAGAATTTAAGGAACCTTGTAAGTGGCGAATAGAATTTTCTAGTTGGGCTAAACCAAGGTCAATGGCTTTGGTCAAAGCATCAAACTGCTGGTTGCCTCATATTAGAGCAGCTGTGCCCATTCCGATCCCGGCTGCTATTCATGTTCCAACTATAAGGGTTAGGAGGGCGGCCAACACTCCGAAGTCTCACTTCGCTTAAGAGTGCTTTTGTTCAGGCTGGATCTCAAAGAAAGAAGATGCAGGTAGGTCATATACTTGTGGAAAGAGGGTGACTCGGACACATAAGTTGTCGTTATTTAATACCTGAGGGTGGAGGCAAGGAGTAAGGCCGGATGTACATGCGAACCATGCTCCAGTAGGGGGTTTGAGGTAGGAGGACCCTGTAGCAGTCATGGTCTGATTACATAAGTGACTGAGATGTGGGAAAGTTGTTAGAGTTCTTCCATTTCCTAAAATACAGAGGCCCGAGCCCGTTACTTCCTGTATAGTTAAAACAGGAGACTGTCCCCAGAAACAGTGGCTTTTTTTTTTAATGTTTTATTTATTTCTAGAGAGA
>JAESUZ010003641.1:0-162334 GCA_017311185.1 Proteles cristata cristata | reverse complement strand
CTCTCAAAAATAAATAAATAAAATAAAAGAACTCCTGCCTTAGCTGCCTAGCAGTCTTTTCTTCCTTAGCTTTGAGTCTCCTTCAAATTTTTTTTTAATGTTTTTTATTTATTTCTAGGAGAGAGAGAGAGAGACAGCGTGAGCAGGGGAGGGTCAGATAGAGAGGGAGTCACAGACTGGAACAGGCTCCAGGCTCTGAGCTGGCAGTCAGCACAGAGCCCGACGCAGGGCTCGAACCCACGAACCGCGAGATCATGACCTGAGCGAAAGTTGGACGCTTAACCGACTAAGCCACCCGGGCGCCCCTTTTTGAGTCTCCTTCAAACTGTGGCCCTCCCCCTCGGTCACTCAGTAGCTCTGTGACCTTGGGACCAAATCCCTCCTTATTTTGTGCCTTAATTTCCTTTTCTAAAAAAAATGAAGCTCTAGAAGGTCTCTTAGAACCCTTATAGCTCAGGTGGTTCCAGATGAATGGTTTTAACTGGTCCCTTTTCCCAGGCTCAGGATGACTTGTTTGTGCCCTGGGGCTCACAAATGGCAGGGCTTGGGTTCCCTGCCTGTTGGGAGAGACACAGCTCCCAGTCTCAAGATGCTCCAGTTCTCCTGGGAAAAGGCTAAGGTCATGGTGATGGAGAGGGTGTGGCCCGAGACAGGGGTTCCCAGAAGGAAATTGCCATCTCCCCAGTGAGTTTCCAAACGTTGCCCAAAGCTGGCAGGGCTCCAGCTAAAAGGGGAAGACAGCCTTGGCAAGGCTGGATAAAAGCAGCCGCTCACTGAGCTCGTCAGCTGATTGGAGAGTCAGTGGCCCTGAGTGGCTAGGAGAGGAAATCATGGGGACAGCTCCTCCACGGCGACAGCCAGCTTCCCAAGCCACAAGCTTCCCCTGAGGGGCCTTGCTTGGCCTACAGAGACTCAGCAGCTCTCTTGCACGTGCTCCCTCGTTGGGCCTAATCAGAGTCCCATGGACCGTGCTGGTTATATTTCACCTGCTACTGCGCAAGGGCTTCCCCACTGCCCCCTCACCCAAAGCCACCTGATTTGATTGAATTATAGCCCCTCAACAATCAAAGAATTCTCACTCTTTTCCAGCTGTAGTCTGCCCTGCTTTAACTGAAACTCTAGTCCCTCATTTAGTCCCCTTGGGGGGAGGAGAGGTTTCTCAGCTTTATAGGCACAAGAGAGCCAAAGTTGGTTCTTGAGCAGTGGAAGAGCAAGCTGAAAGTACTGGGGCTTAGCGAGGAGCCGGCACTGGACCTGAAATACCCAGAGATGGAATACCTGACTTCCAGTCCTGACTCAGACACGTACTAGCCATTTGACCATGGGAAAGCCACTTCCCCTCTCTACACTCATTTCTTCATCTGTAAAATGGGTATGATTCTATACTGTAATCTGCTCTGCCAACCTCACTGGGTTGATGTGAGGATCAAATCAGAATGTATATGTAAAAGTGATTTTAAACCTACAGTGTGCTATATAAACTCTCAGCAGCAGATGACAAGATGCCCTGCCTCTTCTCCTAAGAGTCTGAATCGACACTTTCCCTTTCCCCTTCACCATCTGTAACGTTCACCACTCTGCTGACTCCTTGCCTTCCCCTTGGCCTTCAAATGTGCTCAGAGCTCTGTCCCTCCTTTGACATATACCCGCAAAGTTCTGAGATAAATGGTGTCTGCCAGCTGCCTTTATTTTCTCTGTCAGTAGCCCATCTTCTTATTCTTGTTCTCTGGTTTTCTCCCCCACCCTACCTTGCCCTTCACCCTCCTTGATATCTCTGCAGACATTTGATCCCACTGATCCTGCACCCACCTAAGTCCTCTGGTTTCTGTGGTGAGCAGCCTCTGTGATGGTCCCCATGATCCCCTCCTCCTGGTATCCCCGCTCTCATCTAATCCTTCCCTGAGTGTATGGCCAGACCTAGTGACTTGCTTCTCACAAGCAGAATATGGCAAAATATCACAAAAATATATGGCACATTTCCAGAATATGGAAATATGCTGTCACTTCAAAGGTTAGACTGTAAGACTTTCACTCCTGTCTTTCTCACACTGTCTTAGCATCTCTCACTTGCTTGCACTGGGAAAGTGGTTGCCATGTTGTGAGCTGCCCTGTGGAGAGTTCCATGTGGCAAAGAACTGAGGGTGGATGACATCAGGGCCTTTGCACTTGCTACTCCTTATCCCAGAATATTCTTCTCTTGAATATCAGCAGCATCTATTCCTTTACATCTTTCAATGTCTGCTTAAATGTCATCATCTCAATAAACCTTCCCTACCCACCATATTTAAAGTTACAAACCCTCCCCTTACTCACTGTTCCTTTCTCTTGTGCCTTTGCTTTTTATCCATAACACTTATCACCATGTGTCATATTATACATTTTACTTGTTTATTTATTATTCTCCTTTGCCCAAACTAGAATGTAAACTCCAGGAAGGCATGGGTTTTTCTAGTGTGTTCTCTACTATATTCCTTGTGCCTATAAGCCTGGTGCATGGGGGGAGGGGAAGTTTGGGCGCAGCTTCCATCCAGGAAGTTTTGCCTATCATCAAAGAAAGCTTTCTGGAAGAGTCTCGGTCCACATCCATAGCAAATGTAGTTTCTGATTCTGTCACATCTGATATCATCCCTGGAGAAATGGGCTGGGTGGGGCATATGTATGAGAACATGTGTGGAACTCTGTGGAAATGGGTAGGATTGGGAATAGGGAGTATGGTGGCAGTGGCGGTGGTGGTGGTGGTGGTGGTGTGTGTTAACTGTGGAGTAATTGTGTGTATGTGCTCAGGAGGGAGAAGGGAAAGATGTCTTCCTGGGGCCTTTAGGATGAGCCCAAACCACAGACTCCTAGTTAGCCCTTCAGATTCCATCTATGACTTCCAGCAGGTGTAATTGTGACACAGCAGTATCCCTTGAGGAGCCAAGAATGGTGGTGACTATTTGGCCAAGCATCTCTGAGGAGGTGGGAGGAAGCTTCAGGCATTTCCCCTCATGAGCCAAAGGAATGCTGGAGAAGTCCAGAGAACAATGGGGAGCTGACCACCCCTCAGCAGACCTGGGACATGCGAACACTGAGACGGGTGCACAGCTGCCTGCCAGAACCTGGGGCATGGGAGAAGGGCTGGCGGGGATACAGAGGAGCTGCGGAATCCTTAAAGGAGGAAGCCGGAAGCAGCTGGGGATGACACTGATAGGTATTTCCCTCCTCAGGATGCCCTCCTGCTTTCTTCACTGCCGCTGCAGCTGCAAAAGCAAAAGCTGCAGCTTCTCTCTGGCCTTAAGTGTGTGTCCTACCGGTTGGGAGCTGGAGGGCTCCAGGCAGCCCCTACTCCCAGTTTCCCTTGTTGTCCCTGAGGAAGGCAGGCAGCTCCACCGTGCCACAACAGAGTGTCCCTTGGGCCTGAAGGGAAGCTTTGTTAAAGACAATCATGTACGGCTCTTTCCCTGCCTGACCGCAGGCTCATGCTTCCTTTGCGCCTGTAAGATTGCTTGCCCTCCCACCCTTTCACTGTGGCCTGCCTAGCTCCATCTTGGTGGGCATTGCTTGGCCTCCATGTCTTCCCTAAGTGCCTCAGTGAACAGCACCAGGCCCAGACAAGTTGAGGCCTCTTAGTCTGGAAAACCTATCCCACCTCGGTACACTATTCCAGAACTTCTCAACTTTCTTTGCACCACAACATGCTCCCATTGATATATTCAGATTGTGATGACAACAGTCTCTCCAACCCAGATTTGTAGTAATCACAGCCACAGCTAACAGTGACCCTTCATGGTTGCTCAAGGGCTCTGCATCAGGAAGGCAGACTGGGGGTCATGTGCAAGTCTCAGCATGAAAGTGTGACACCACCCTGTCTGTCCCATTTCAGAAATTCTGCTGGAGTAAAAGTGACCTTATTCCAGGGGTAACTCTAACCCCACTGTTATTTATAATAATAATCATGAATCCAACCTCATTAATAAGAAAAAAATCACTCGTTTGCAAAGTTCCATACTTTATTATTAGTAATGCACCTCATAACCAATCTGCCTTAACTCTGTAGTTGACGGAAATGGCTCTATCCCGAGTCTGCTCGGTAATCAGTTATCTAAGAGGGGCTCCAACCAGTGGCCCTTCTCTGGATGTCTCAGCCAGGGTGAGGGGGCTTATGGTGTGCACAGTCAGGGCTGTGCACACAGCAGCAACACGTGTCTCAAGTCACCTTGAACATTGGGAAGCAGCCTACTCACCACCCCCTAGGTACACAGCACAGACCTGGAGACCATTTAGATGGGACCAGCTGAAATGATTGAGGGACAGAAGCACCATAGGGCCTGATGACCAAGATGAGGACACACTTCAGGAAATGCAGATACAGACACAAGGAGCCCTTCAGTGAGAGGGAGCGCTGCTCAGAGATCGTGTAGATCTCCACAGTCCAAAATGGTCACGGGCAGCCACATGTCACAATGGAGCACTTGAAATGTAGCTAGTGCAAAATACGATATGTTGTCTGTGTAAAACACATCAGAAGTTGAAAGCCTAATATAAAAAATCCTAAATATCTCATTAACAATTTTCATGTTGAACTCATATATAAAATATTTTTGATATATTGGGTTAAATTAAATGTATGATTAAATATATAATTACAAAAGGCACAAAGACACTATCTTGACTGTGGGGATAGTTTGACAAATGTATATATATTTCAAAACTTTAACTGTATACCTTAAATAGTTGCAGTCATGTCAATTACACCTCAATAATGCTGTTAAAAAATTCTATAGTAGCTTCCCCATTGCTATCCTAGAAAATAAAAAAAAAAACCTAATTTCACCTGTTTATTTTTTTAATGTGGCTGTTAGAAAAATTATAATTATGTATGTGGCTTGCACTGTGTTTTTTATTGGACAGGACAGATCTAGTGGTTTTAGTCCATTTTATAGACCACGGAACCAAGGTCCAGAGAGGGGAAGAAGTTTCCTCCTGTAATGGGGTTGAGAAAATTTCATTACTTAGTATTACAGGGTAAGAACTACCTATGTCAGCAAAAAGACTTAGATAGGTTCTTGAGGAAAATGATACCTACCTCTGATCTTCACACACTTAATAGGTACTAAGGCTTCAGAAGTGAGGGATGAATTTGTAGTAACCTCCGAAACCTGGAAGGGAAAGGGTAAGGAGCAGAGGAGAAGGGGGATAGAGGAACCAAAGAGATGAAGAAAGTCTGTGATCAGTGTGTGATGTGACCCCTTGCCCAGGATTCCACCCACCAAAGAACTTCAGTAAATTCTTCTCTTTTACTTGGTGGGAACTGAGGGAGCGTCAAGGTTTCATGCCTTGGTCAACGCAGTGAAAGCAGAGACCATGCCCCACGCTGCAGAAACCTGGGTGGCAGAGGAAGCCACAAGAATATAAATCTTCTGGGGTTCCTGGCTGGCTCAGTCGATAGATGACTCTTGATCTCAGGGTCGTGAGTTCAAGTCCCATGTTCAGTGTGGAGCCTACTTACAAAAAAAAAAAAAAAAAAAAAAAAAGAATATAAATTTTTCCTATTCCTCCATCCTAATCAATTCATAAATACCTTGGACAGGGCTCTTGGCTTGCACAAATCATGGCACAGGGGTGGAGGGCAGCTCATAATAATGCTTAGACTTCAAGGGTTATGAAGGGGTCTGGTAATTCATGGATCCACTAACATGATCAGAGTTTCAAAAGTTAAGAATATTATCAGAGTGATTTTAGTTTTATTTCCCTCTTCCCAGCCTTTAAGTCAGCAATTAAACCAAAAAGAATTAAGGAAGCTTCTACTACATGCGAGGTCAACCTCCACCCCCACCATGCTAGGTGCTGTGAAATATACAAAGAAGCTATGGTCACTTGAAGCCCACAGAGAAGTCATTTCAGCAAGAGGTGGACAGGCAAAGAATAAATGTCAGAGTTGAGTGGTTTAAAGTATATAAGGGTGCTTGGGGTTACCAAGGAAAGAACTCAGCACTCTTGTGTGACCCAAGTCTAGCTTCAATCAATATGGGCCTTACTCAAGGAGGTGCTGGATGTGTCCATAAAATGGGCAGCCTCTGAAGGCCCAAGGTCAGCAGGAACTGGGTCAATTATATGGGAAGAGGAGCAGTGAGCTGCATTTTGAGGGAAGGAAATGTATGGCATTTGGCTCTAAGTTCTGGATTGATTTGGCTATACTATGGACAAAGAATCCCAGAGTCAGAGTGGGCATAAAGCAGTCCAGATCCAGTCCAATGTGCCTCATGGCTACTGTCAGGGGACAACGTGGTGGAGGCAGCTTGGTGTATCCCTTCACTCTGTCCTGTTGACTATCCCCCAGCCTTGCCAATGTTCACAAGGAAGTCCTGATCAGGGAGTAGAGATGAATCTGCATAAGTCAGCTCCACTGTTATACACATGGCTGGCTGATGATGGGTCCCTCACCTTCCCCTGGGGAAGCCAGCCCTGGCTGAAGAGGAGCTGCCTTCTCCCTCTGTATCCTTCTCAGCTCCATTCAATCATTCACTAAGCTTCCCTGGAGCACCTACGAGGTGTAAGACCCTGTGAAAGTTACAGAATGGGTCCCAGCCCTCAGGTAGCTAATACCTGTGCTTACATTGTTACAACAACAAGTAGTTAGGTTCTCAGGAGAGATCCAGCTAAAGAGCTATGGGAAGTTAGAGGAGGGAGAGAACATTTTCATCTGGAAGGTCAGGAAGACTTCATGGAGGAGATGGCATTTGAACTGAATTTTGAAAGGGAGTAGGATTTGGATATCAATTTCTGACAGTTTATACAGTGTTAACTGTGTACCAGATACTCTTTCAAGTACACTAAAAATAGTAACTTATTTAGAGCTAACCAGAATCCTATGAAGTAAGCACTATCACCACCCCCATTTAACATTGCAGAAATGGAGACACAGAGAAATTAAATGACTTGCCCAAGGCCACAAAGTAAGTGATGGAACCCAGAATCAAACTTAGAGTCATGCTCATAACCACTACTGATAACCACATGCTCATAACCACTGCCTCTTGGATGGGCAGAAACAGGATGGGGGCCCAGTGGCCCAAGGAATAGAGTGAGCAGAGAGTCAGGGGTGTAAGAAAACACAACCTCCTCATGAAAATCAGAGGTGAGTCTGTTATGGCTAGAGCGTTTGGTTTATGAAGAGGAGTAGTCCAAGATAAGGTAGAAAACGAAGGTGGTTTCAAGCTAAGTCTTCAAGCGTTTGAGGCTAATGGGTCTTGGGGAGCTTTGAGGGGTGCAAAGCAGCACTCACCCCAGGCCTGACTCAAGAAAGGAGGCATGCCCCTTCTGAGCTCAGGTACAGCTGAGACAGAGTTGCCCATTTTCAGGGGGCCTTGCTGAGCCCCACTGCCAGCCTCTAAGCTCTGAGGTGAGTGTTCATTCAGGGAAAGAATGGAAAATCCATTATGTTCAGGAAAGGAAATACCACAGTGAAGGCCCCTTGAGCTGCATCACTACATTGAGAGCCATGACCCGTGAGAGGCAGATCCCATTCCTGTTTTGTTTGTTTGGGGACTGAATGTTGTTATTCCCTGCTCTGCCTGTGTTTATGTCAGGGAACCTTTGTTATCAAAAAACAAAGTCCAGGCAGCGGCCCTAGAACTCAACAACCACAGAGCCCTTCACTCTGGCATTTCCGGTCTGGCTCCCACCTGATGGATTTCTCAGTTGAACGACATCAAAGATCTCCTCTTTTGGCTTCCCTCTCATCTTAAAGGGACTGGTGCTGAGGGGAAGTCATTTGACTCTGGCAGAAAAGCAACTTCTAGACTTGTCATCCTTGCCTGTCTCCAGCCTGGGTGAAAAGTGAAATAGGCTTATTCCCCAACTCACAGCAGGCAGGGGCAAAGAACCCAAGACCTGGACCCTCATGCTTCCTCCCTGTGGGTACATAGCCACAGGGGTCTGCAGGGTGAAGACCTGGGAGAACAGCCCTAAGGAAGCAGATATTACTAGTCAGATTTCAGAAGAACAGAAAGCAGCAGAGGGACACCTGGGTGGCTCAGGCAATTGAGCAACTGGCTCTTCCTCTTGACTCAGGTTATGATCACACCATTCATGGGATCAGGCCCTGCATCAAGCTCTGCACTGACACTGAGGAAACTGGTTGGGGTTCTCTCTCTTCCTCTCTCTCTCTCTCTGCCCCTCTCATGCTCATGCAAACACAGTCTCTTAAAAGAAATTAATAAAATTTTAGAAAAGGAAAGCACAAGCCTCCAATATGAGTACCATTATTTTGTGGATGAAATAACTAAGACTCAGAAGAAGGGAAGATAATGATGACAATGAAGGGAGAGAAAGTAGGTGCAGTGATGAGAAAATGAAGGTTAAAAGAGAGCAGAATGGAGGTTGCTGAGAAAGGGCTACCCCCAAGCCCCTGCAACCATCTGGCCAGAGATACCTCAGTGCCTCTCTTTTGTCCCCACCTCTGGCCCCCACCTGGGTGCTCTGCTACTCTCCTGGGCCTGACCAGCATCTCCTACACTGATGACCACCTGCTAGTCCTGGTTACCAGCCTTCAGACAACTGATTACCTCCTACCGCACTGGTCACAAGTGAGTTTGCACATCCCATCTCAGCCCTTCATCTCCTTCAAGCCCTAGCCTTGCCTCTGCTGTGGCCCTCACTGCTCTTCCCTTCTTCTTTGAAGGTATACAGTACAGGCTGCATAGTTTCATACTGGGCTATGTATGGAATGCCCCTTGGGCTTCCTTACTCCTTCCTGCATGAAAGGACACTCTGTCAGCCAGGGCAAAGAGCAAGGATTCGTCATCTCTCCCCTCCTGCCTCCTCCTCCTCCCAAAAGCAAATAACGAGCCACGTCCGGTGGACCAGTAAGACATATTGACATGATCCAATGAGCCTCCCCATTGACATGGGTGATCCAGTGGCCACTCAGGTTAGTAGTGACTGAGGACAGGAACTGAGGAGTGGGCAAGAGGTGAAAAGAAAAGGACACAAAATGGACAACTGGTTGGCTCAGTCAGTTGAGCATCCGACTCTTCGTTTCAGCTCAAGTCATGATTTCATGGCTTGGTTTGCGAGTTTGAGCCCCCCGTCGGGCTTTGGGCTGGCAGTGTACAGCCTGCTTGGGATTCTCTCTGTCTCCCTCTCTCTCTCTGTCCCTCTCCTGCTCCTCCTCTCTCTCTTTCAAAAATAAATAAGTAAGCTATGAAAAGTAAAGGACACAAAAGATAGTAGGCAGAGTCTCTGACAAGGAAGGGAAGCCATTTCCCAAGAAAAGGGAGAAAGTGATGGCACATTGCCAATGGCCAAAAAGCTAAGGAGAGGAAATAGAACATTGGTGATCCAATTACAATCTCCACTGGCACCCCACACACTGTCTTATGCACAGCTGGGAAATGCATGCCCTGCTCTACTTGTGGCCTTGAACTAGCACTCAGTTGTGTCTCTAGCACTGGTGTGGGTGTGGGAGATGTGGGCGTGGGTGGTGTATAACCCAGTGACACTTTCTGGGCTGGACCCTGTGGGACCCTCAGCAGGTGCTTGCACATGCACCAGCAACGTCTCCTGCAAGGGGCAGCTGGACTGGGGGCTGGGAGAGGAACAGAGTCAAGTTGTTGGACTCATTTCTGAATTCCTCCTGCACACTCCTACACCTAGCACGGTGCCTGGCACACAGTGCATGCTCAGCAAGACCTTGCTAATTACTAATAATAACAGCTGCCACGTCCAGAACACATGCTGTGTGCCCTGTACCAGGCACCTTACAAAGCTTATATCATTTTGACTTGACAATCCTATGAGGAAGGTGTTGCTTTTTTAGCCCCATTTTACAAATGAGGAAATGCCTGCTCAGAGAGGTTGAAAATGACTTGTCTGAGGTCACAGAACAAGTATATGGCTGTCTAGTATTCCAGTTCAAGTCTATCTGATGCTAGACTCAGTCTGGCTCATAACTCCACGTTATACTGTCAAATGAACGAAAGAAACCAGAATTCACGAGTGACCTCATTAGTCTTATGCTGGAAGCAAAATACATGAATCAATGAAATGTGAAGGTCCTGAGACACATACCGCCTTCCAATGTACACATGCACGTGCACACGCGCACGCGCGTGCGCGCGCGCACACACACACACACACACACACACACGTCCCAGGCTTGGGAACATCTCTTTAGTGCAAATGTTAGAACTCCCAGAAGGGAAGTGACTCTTCAGAGCACAGGCTGCTGAAGGTATGGAGGACGGGGAGGGAGAGTCTATCAGTGGGCTGCCTTCACACTAAAAAGACAAAGCCAAAAGGACAGACAGCAGCTGAGGTTCTCAACAGGGAACTGATAAAACACTAGGGAAGGGGGTTGCTCCTTTGAGGCTTTGGGGAGCCTCTCGTGATTGTCTACCTGCCACTTAAGTTGCATGGGGAGCATGGGGGCAGGGTTATGTCAGCATAAAACCTTGTCAACCTCTGTGGGGAAGGAGAGTTTGGTCTGAGCTACTTATGCCAAGCCCCAACCAACAACTGCTGAACACATGAGCAGACTTAAAAAGAGAGATCCATCTCTGAGGCATTGGCAAGCCAGGCCAATGCCAATGGGTTTGCATATACAAGGGCCTTGGGCTAGTCTACAAGAAACAGGAATGGTCCCTACATCTTTCAGGTCTTTGCTCACAAGTCATTTTCTCAGTAAGGCTTACCCCAGCCACCCCCTTTAGAATTGCACCAATCCCCAGCTCTCCCTCTCCCCCTTCTATGCTTTCTTTTTCTTCAGTAGCGTTTATCATCAAATGACAGTTTTTTAACTGTATTTTAGTGTATCCATTTATTTTGAGAGAGAGAGAACACAAACAGGTGAGAGTCAGAGAGATGGAGAGAGGATTCTAAGCAGGCTCTGCACTGTCAGCACGGAGCCTGACGTGGTCTACAGCCACGAGATCATGACCTAAGCCAAATTCAAGTCGGATGCTTAACTAACTGAACCACCCAGTCACCCTTCAAATGACAGTTTTTACTTATTCATTTTCTTTGCTGTCTACCACATTATGTGGACCATGAAGGCGGGGGCAGGGGAAGGATGGTGGTGGTGGCTGTTTTGCTCACTGCTGTGGCCCCAGTACTAAGAATAGAACTTGAGAAAGCTTTGTTGAATGAATGAATGATCTGATTTCAATTATTTTTGAACACTAATTTACACTGTCACGCATTCTCAACCATCCCTGAGGGGAAGGCATGCAATTTGGGAACATAGCCATTAAACTAGCCACTGTGAGATCCTAACTTAGAACAAGGAAAAACTCTTATAAACATGACTTCCCTGCCAAGATCAGTTACTGCAACAGTCACTCTTGAGGAAGGGCCTCAGTGACTGAGGTTCAAAGCTATTCAAGCGCATACAAAATCAATGAGAAAATTCAGAAGTGCTCTGGGCACACACAGGTCTCCTACAGAATTGTTTGTTTACCACAACTATCAGCAGACAGGATCTAAACTGCAGGAGAAGTTGATGTAGCACTTCCTAAGCAACCTGGGTCAACAACAGCCACAACAGAAACAGGGGAATTCCCTGGCTAGTGACTAATATTAGCTCATTTCACATTCACTGGCTGTGTGACCTCAAGCAACTTACTTGACCTTTCTGAGCCTCAGTATTCTTGTCTGTAAAAATGGGAACAATTATGGTGCTTGTCTCATAGGGCAGCTGTGAAGTTTAAAGAGTTAATAGATGTAAGGTACAATGCATGGTACATAATAAACACTATATAACTATCATTTATTATTTATGTTATTTCTAGATGGTGAGTATCTCTAGAAGAAGATCTATATCTCCTCTCCCCCCAAGTCCAGAACAAAATATGTAAGCACAATATAGGTGTTAGTTGTTACTACCACTATCAGGATGATGATAATAATGACAATGATGATGACAATAATGATTAAGAGTAGGGCTGGTATAATTACTTGATTTGTGTGTCTTCCATATGAACCACAAGCTCCATGAAGTCAGGCAGTGATCATGACTTCCTAGAGCCCTAGAACATGGTGAGTACTAAACTTATACACAGTAAGTGCTCAATTGACTCTTATGTGACTGTCACCCAGGGCTTTGGTAACTCTCCGGCTACTTTAGGATTCAAATAAAGGAGTCAGCATTACCCCTCCTTCTTGTAGGGGAGACAAAGGATATAGAGACCTCAGTCCTTATTTTCCCTAAGGAAATTCACAGTCTAGTCTAGGCCTAGCTCTCGGAAATCACTTCCAAGTCATTCATAAGCAAGTACATGAAACAAATAGGTGCAGACTATGACCACTGTTACCAAATAAATAAATTGAGTGATGATAAAGAGTATATATATATATATATATATATATATATGGCTAGGGAAGAAGAGGAGAGACTTTATTACTTTAAATGGCTAGTAAGACCTCTATGTGGTAATGGCATTTGAGTAAAGACCTTAAATATGGGAAGGAAGCAGACTGCAAAGATCTGGGAGGACATTCCAGGCAAAGGAAGCAGCAAGTGCAAAAACCCCAGGCAGCAAAGGGCTTGGTGTCTCTTGGAACCCAATGGGTACCAGTGTGCCTAGGACATTAGGTAGATGAGTGAAGCCAGAGAGGCAGGCACAGCTCCCATAAGCTATAAGAGAAGCCATTGAAGAATAATCCCAGATGACCAAGACCTTTCCCTAGAACAATCTGTCAAAACATTATGCATTGGGGCACCTGGGTGGCTCAGTTGGTTAAGATTCTTGATTTCTGCTCAGGTCGTGATCTCGCAGTGGTGAGATTGAGCCCCACAGCAGGCTCCATGCTGAATGTGGAGTCTGCTTGGGATTTTCTCTCTCTCTCTCTCTCTCTCTCTCTCTCAAAACAAATAAATAAAAACTTATGTATATATATATTGCACATATATATGTATGTATTATGTATATATATATATATACATATATATATATGTATATATATATATACACATTGCAGAATTATCCACATTCTATTAGAAAAGAGAAAAGATGTGGCATTTAGTCACGCATTTCCCAATCACGGCTATACATATTTCAGAACAGCAAAGCCTGTCTCTTTTGGGCTTCACCAATTCAAACTTTGAACTAGTCCACACTATGAAGTGGCTATGAGGTGGTGAATTTGCTATACTGCCTTGCAAATGCCACCAAATGAAGCAGAGTTCATCTGTTAAAAAGAATAGACTTTCCAGCAAATTAGAAATCAAATATGGCTGTGCAGCGCACAGAGCAGGCTTATCTAATCATTAAAGTAGGTTTCTGAAGACTGACTTGGTAGCACTTTTTCTTATTTATATATAGTAGAAAATGATTTAAACAAAAAAATTTTTTTTAATTTATTTTTTTTAATATTTTTATTTATTTCTAGGAGACAGAGAGAGAGAGACAGCGTGAGCAGGGGAGGTCAGGGAGTCACAGACTGAAACAGGCTCCAGGCTCTGAGCCGGCAGTCAGCACAGAGCCCGACGCAGGGCTCGGGCCGAACCGCCGAGATCATGACCTAAGCGAAACCTGGACGCCCAACCGACTAAGCCACCCAGGTGTCCCGTTAAACAAAAAAATTTTTAATGTCTATTTATTTTTGTTTTTTGTTTTTTTTTTTTTTACAAATAGTTTATTGTCAAATTGTTTCACATAACACCCAGTGCTCATCCCCACAAGTGCCCTCCTCATGCCCACCCCTCCTCCCACATCCACCAGTCCTCAGTTTTTGTCAGCATTCAAGAGTCTCTCATGGTTTGCCTCTCCCCCTTTCCCCCACCATTTCTGCCCTTCTTCTCCCCCTTGGTCCTCTGTTAAGCTCCTCCTAATCCTCCTATACGTGCACACATATGATATTTGTCTTTCTCTGCCTGACTTATTTATTTTTGAGAAACAGGGAGAATGTGAGGGAGGGGCAGAGGATCCAAAGTGAGCTCTGTGCTGAGAGCAGAGAGCCTGATGTCAGGCTCGATCCCACAAGCCTTGAGATCATGACCTGAGCCAAAGCCAGATGCCAAAGTGACTGAGCTACCTGGGTGCCCTGGGAAATGATTCTTTAAAAAAAAAAAAGAAGCAGAGCTTTGGTGGAGGGACATTCAATATATCAATTTTTAACAATTGAATCAAAAGCCTGGTCTCTGCCCAATTCATCAGAATTTCCTCAGCATCTATTAATATATTTGTGATGAAACATTTTGTTCACATCCTGGGAAGGATATAGTAAAGGCCAAAATATATCAAACACAGGGACAAGCTTCCTACCCTCCCACCCCCACCTCCAAGGATCCTATTTAGAATCAGGTTCCAAGTCTTGGCTCTTTGAACCTACCTGGTAGATAGTCCCAGCTGTGTGTTTTTCCTCTTTATATCTCAGATCTGTTGTTCTACCTTCAAGACTTCCCTTTTCCAGCAAAGCTCAGCTCAGACGAGAGTGTGTGACAAAGATCATGCTCAACAGATATGCATTTGCATCCCTTCATTTCCCAGTGTCCCTTACAGTTAAGTTTGACCCACATGACTAATTCTGACCAAGGGAGAGTCATCAGAAGCAATTTGCACCATTTCTAAACTGAGGTAGTTCAGAGTTGGTATGTGCTATGACTGAATTGCAGAATTGCACCCCCCTCCCCCCAATTCATATGTTTAGGCCTTAACCTCTAGTCTTCCAGTGTGGCTGTATTTCTGTTAAGGAAGTAATTAAGATCAAATGATGTCATAAAAGTTCTCTTCCCCCCTCCCCCCCCCACCGCCATGTGAAGACACAGTGAGAAGGTGGCAGTCTGCAAGGCAGGAAGAGAGTCTCACCAGTAACTGAATTGACTGACACCTTGATATTGGTCTTCTTGGCCTCCAGAACTATGAGAAAATACATTTCTGTTGGTTAAGCGATTGCATCTGTGCTATTTTGTCACGGCAGCCCAATCTAGGACACGTGCTTCTTCATCTCTCTTTTTCCTACTATGGAGATTTCAGAGATCACACGTTCCAGATAGCTCAGTTATTTGTCATCTGACCTGCATTAGATGTTGTGTGATCAAGAAATAAGCGTTTCCTGGAGCCCAAATGGATAAAGAAGATGTGGTATACATACAATGTAATACTACTTGGCAATGAGAAAGAATGAAATCCTGCCATTTGCAACAATGTGGCTGGAACTGGAGGGTGTTATGCTATGTGAAATGTTAGTCAGAGAAAAGACAGAAATTATATGTTTTCACTCATATATGGAATTTGAGAAACTTAACAGAGGACCATGGGGGAAGGGAAGGGGAAAAAATAGTTTCAAACAAAGAGGGAGGGAGGCAAACCATAAGAGACAAATACAGAGAACAAACTGAGAGTTGATGGGGGGCTGGGGAGGTGGGAATGGGTGATGGTCATTGAGGATGGCATTTGTTGGGATGAGCACTGGGTGTTGTATATAAGCAATGAATCGTGGGAATCTACTCCAGAAGCTAAGAGCACAATGTATACACTGTATGTTAGCTAACTAGACAATAAATTATATTAAATAAATAAATAAATATTTAAAAACAAGAAAAGAAAAAAGTCTTTCCTGTGTTAAATGATCGAGATTTCAGGGGTTCTGTGTTACTGCAACATAACCTAACCCATCCTGACCAATCCACAGTGGCAGACAAAAGGACATGACATATATACCATGTTCATCTAAACAAGGGCAAAAGCAGATGAGTGCCACCAGCACCAGTGAGTCCTGGGTATTCAGACAAAGACAAACTGTTTCCTGGGTCCTGGGACTCAGCCAGAAGTGAAGATGTAAACCACTCAAGGAATTCATTGTGGTTTCACATAAGAAAACAAGAGCTCCAGCTGCTAAACATTGGGAAACCTGAGCAATAAGGCATTGTCTCCTGAAAGCTCCAGTGAAATGCAAACCAGTTCCCTGGGAGGACTCACTCATTTAACCTATGACAACCAGACAGCGCTTTCTTTTTTCTTTTCATTTCATTTCATTTCTTTTCTTTTTTCTTTCTTTTCTTTTCTTCTTTCTTTCTATCTTTCTTTCTTTCTTTCTTTCTTTCTTTCTTTCTTTCTTTCTTTCTTCCTTCCTTCCTTCCTTCCTTCCTTCCTTCCTTCCTCTTCTTCTTTTCTTTTCTTTCTTTCTTTTCCTTCCTTCCTTCCTTCCTTCCTTCCTTCCTTCCTTCTTTCATCTCTTTCTTTCTTTCTTTCTTTCTTTCTTTCTTTCTTTTTGTGAACAAATTTGTATTTAGATTTGGGCAACTGGACTCAGTTTAGATGATCCCAATTTTGTTGTCAACATTCAAAGCATCATAGACAAGAGCCAGTCAAACACACGTCTTCTTTTCTCCATTGGGCCTGATTAGGGTGTTGACCTTGGCCATGTCAATGTCACAGAGCTTCACAGTCTATTTGATCTGGTGCTGGTTGACCTTGACATGCACAATAAACACAAGTGCATTGCCTTCTGTTTTCTTCATGAGAGACTCAGGACTCAGGGGAACTTGATGATGGCATAGTGGTCAAGCTGGTCTCTCCTGCGATCATTCTTTTGAGGATATTTGGGCTGCCTTTGGAGATGCAGTGTCCTGGGCTGTCGAAATGTAGGTGATAGGCAGATATTTTTTGTGTGTGATTGTGGTTGCCTTTAAGCACTGCTTTCTTGACCTTCAAAGCCTTTGCTTTGGTTTTGGCTTTGGGAGGGACTGATGCTTTCTTCTTCACCTTTGGCACCATCTTCGTGGAAAAAAGGAGGAAGCATTTTCTTAAGGACTGATTTCTCAGGGGAGGGCTGGAGGGCCACCCTGGGTCACAAATTAAAGGCAGACTGACTACACAGTTTGGCCCAGGGTTATCCCTCCTTCTTCTGCCTGTGAGGGGATTTGAATTTCATCAGGAGCAGAAGGGTCATTTCACCACTCCAGTTTCCCTGTGGCTTCTCACTGCCATGCCCCTCTCGGGCTGGGCTATCTGTCTCTGTAAACCACTCATGAGAGAGGATAGAAGTGAACTTTTGGACTTTGGCTTTTTTTTTTTTTTTTACTGCTTGGCAAGACTTACCTACAAGCATCTTCTCTCATTTGACCTCCCCAAATTTCCTTTTTCAAAGCCAAGCTCAAGCCTGATCTCTCCTATGAAACTTTTCCCCTCTTCCTATTCCCACTGTAATGCCTACCAATCTTTTTTTTCTTTTTCTTTTCTTTTTCTTTTTTTAGAGAGTGAGCAAGTAGGGGAGGGGCAGAGAGAGAGGAAGAGAATCCCAAGCAGGCTCTGCACTGTGCGCATAGAGCCTGACACGGGGCTTAATCGCTAGAACCTGAGATCATGACCTGAGCTGAGATCAAGAGCTAGACCCTTAACTGATTGAGCCACCCAAGTGTACTGACTACTGATCTTCTAATACTAACTATAACCAACAGTTATTGTATACTAAGCCCTCCAGTAGCTCATATTTCTCATATGGTACCTCATCTGATCCTCCTACATCCCGAGAGGCGTGTTATCATCCCTGCTTTACACCCAGAGAAACCAAGGTTCAGAGAGGGGAAGTGACCTACCCAAAGTCCCACAGCTCATATGTGGCAAAGTTGGAACCCAGACCTATCAGATTCTATGAATTCCTGCTATAACCGCTACTCTCTTCTGCTTCTAACAGGTCAGCCTCCATTATCATATGCTTTAAGTTGCTCCTCAAACCCTATAAGCTCTTTGGGGATAGAGACAGTTTCTTTTAATTGGTTAATTGTTAATCTTTCTCTTTTGGCCAGTACTTTCCAGTTTCCATAGGGTTTCTACATAGTTCATGTCATCTGATCTTAACTGCCTTCCTGAGGCATCTGTGTTATCCTTGGTTTACAGATGAGGAAACAGAAGCTTGGAGAGGTCCATGAGTTGCACAAGGCATGCACCCAATGAATGACAATGGGTTGCTGTTTTTGCTATCCCAAGGTGCCTCTTACTTGTAAACTGGACACCAAATAATCCCTTCCTTCTCTTCTGGCACCTCATTTCTTCCCAATTGAAAATAGCTGAGGTCAGTGAAGGGCACTTATTTTATTTCTGATCATTGGGAGTTGGAACAGAGGCATACAGAGTTATGCAGTTGACATTCAACAGGATGTGAGTGGAATTTCTGTGGTCCCAGAACTGGTACCTAGGGCCTAAGTTGAGATCAAATGTCAGATGAGAACTGCCAAGGGACTTCCAACAGTGGGGGGCCAGTGCTTTCTGTGGAGCTTATCGAGCCCACTAGGGGCAACTGGGTGGCTCAGTCAGTCAAACGTCTGACTGTTGATTTCAGCTCACGTCATGATCTCACGGTTTGTGAATTCAAGCTCTGCATTGGTCTCCATGCTGGGAGCATGGAGCCTGCTTGGGATTTGGAATTGTCTTTCTCCTCTCTCTCTGCCTCTCCCTCTCTCTCCGTCTCAAAATAAATGTAAAAAAGAGCCTCCTGAACAGGCTCCAGTGCTCCAAATCCCCTCCCACGCCATCTATACAAGCAGAAAGTGGGTGTGTGTGTGTCATCATTGGGATCAGGAAGCTTTGGACTACTGTTGTAGCTTCTCTCCCCTCTCAGGCCCCCAGCCAGGTTGGGGGTTCCAAGAGAATGCTATCAAGACTAGAGGACATCTGCTTGCATGGCAGACACGTGGCACTTTTCTCAGGTCAAGCAGATGCTTCAGAAGGTAGTGAGGTTTGAGCTGTTTTATCTTATATTGCCCAAGAGGACTGGACACTGGGTGAGGGGACCCTGGGAATAAAGGCCTTTGAGGATACTGCTGGCAGCAGCTGTGTGTAAGTGTGAGCATGAGGGCAGGGTGCTGGTTGAAAGAAGTAGTGGCTGAATAGCTTCTTCCACATCAGGAAACTCTGAAATGAGGAGGCCTCCAGACTCCTCCCAAGTTGAAGATAGTGAAGAAAAAGAAAATCATTTTATATCTGTACCCCATTGAGTTAACACTACAAGGAACCAGTTACACAGTGTGAAACACTATCCCTGAATACCTGCCATCCATCTGACCTTCCTTCAAAGAGCTCTGGCGGCCCCTGCCTCCTTCTGGCCTCTCTGAGGTTAGGCTGGCCTGGCAGTTGGATGGAGAACAAGGTATCAGCTTTCAATGCTGTGCCCAGAGCCAGGGCTCGGGTGAGGTGCCCAGGGCACAAATTGTCAGGAGGTGCTCACTGTCAGGTGCTGACCCTGAACTTGCCAGGCCCTGCAATGAATAAGTACCCCTCTAAATTTTGCCCCCCACCTCACCTGCCTCATCATCCCAGTCCTATTTGTAACAGCCCCAGGACCTAGGCCAGGGCCCATTGGTTCCCTGTGAGTCATGATATCTTTCAGGTCCACAAGGACATTCTAGGCTTGGTTGCTGAGAATCCAGGGATGTGGGGCTAGCACAGCGGCCAACTTTGACTGAGCAGGGTGCGCCTAGGACAGACAGGCTTTCCCGAAGGGGAGAGGGGGGGCCAAGGGTCAGTGAGGCAGCTTTCTGTACCATTCCCCAACAAACCAAACAAAACTGAGGTAATTCTGCCCCCTGGTGTCCACTTCTGTCGCTGCAGTCACTGCCAGTGGTCCATCTAAGTTTCAGGAGATTTAGAATCATTTACCAACTATTCATTTGTGCCTCACATGAGTATTGAGTGTTTCACCCTGTGCCAAGTGCTGTGCCGTACACTGTGGGTACAAAGATGAATAATACAGAGACCTCCCCTCCTTGAAGGGTGCTGTAGTCTAGTGGGGCAGATAGACACACAAAAAAGATCATTTTGAAGCATTCAAATAAGTGCTCCATTTAAAGGTCATTATGTGGCACAAAGAGGGCCTGCTTGGCTTAGCAGAGGCAGGGGACATGTTAGGAAGATCTTGGTTGAGTTTGATGACTGACTTTGAGGGTTTTTTCATGTTTATTTATTGATTTTGAGAGAGAGAAGGTAAGTGGGGGAAGGACAGAGAGGAAGAGAGAAAATCCCAAGCAGGTTCCGCTCTGTCAGTGCAGAGCCTGACACAGCGCTTGAACTCATAAACTATGAGATCATGACCTGAGCCGAAGTCAAGAGTCGGATACTTAACTGGCTGAGCCACCTTGGCACCTTGACTTTGAGTTCTTTAGGTGGCTGAAGGAAAAGTCTTCTGACAGAGATGGGTATGTGTGAAGGCATGGGAGCACATGTAATGGATGACAGAATGTTTCATATGCTGGGGACATAGCGTGATTTGAGAGGGACAGTGAGCAATAAAGTTAAGAGCTTTGGAGGGCCTTGTATGCCACATGGAGGGTTTAGACCGGATCCCTAGGTGATTGGTAATCCCTGAAAGGCTTTGAGCAGGGTAGTGACATTGTTAGATTTGAATTTTTGAGTTTTTTCTGGCTGCTTTATACAGAATGGGTTGTAGAAGTGTAAGGCTGAGGAGGCTCTTGAGAGGATTGCCAGATGTAGAAACAAAATAAAACAGAAGAAAAGAAAACATAATGCATACTGAAATTGGCATTTCAGATAGACAAGTTTTAGTATAAGTCTATCCCAAATATTGTATGGGATATACTAAAATTTATTCTTTGTGTTTGAAACTCAAATTTAACCGGGCATTCCATACCTTATCTGGCAACATTATCCTAGAGCCATCAAGGATATGATGGAGGCTTGGACTAGGGTGGACATAGTGAAGGTGCATAGAAGTGGAAAAATTCAAGGGGTATTCAGGAGATAGAAATGAAAGAACTTAGGGATGACATGGATGAGAAAAAGTGAGAAGGAAGTATCAGACCTAAGACCAAATCTCCCATTTGGGCTACTGGGTCTGTGTTGGGCCCTCTAACCACACCTCGCTGCAGTTACCACATACCCTGAGGTCAAAAGTCCTTCCTAAAACATCCCACGGAACCTATGAACCCAGAAGCCTAGATAGCTTCCAGACCCCTGTCCTCCACTGCTTTGGCCAGTCTCCTGCCTTGCTCCTTTTGATTCCACACCTGCTTGCTTCTGTACTTTGGTCCAGCTAACTGGACAGGTTCTGGTACCTGGAATGAAGCTAGGGACCCTTTAGACCTCATTCTTTGCCTCTCTGCACCACTCTCCCCAATGGCTAGCATGAGGTGCCCAGGCCAGGCCTCCATGACTGACTAGAACAGATCCTTCCTGCCAGGGAGGAAAACCGCTAACATTCCCAGAACACCACAGGTTTCCCTATGGGCTTTCTCACCACCACCACCACCACCCTACGCCCACAAGTCTGGGGCTAGGAGAGCCGCCTGGTTTCTCAGAGCTTCTTGTGACCCAACAGTGCCGCTTAGTGGTCACGCTGCACACTGCAGGCTGAGGTGAGATGGGAGGCTGGTTTGCAGACCAGGAGAGAGCTTTACATTCCTCTCTCCCCTGCCAGGGCACAGGGCGCCTGCCTCTGCTGGTGGACATCCATCAGGAGCACTGTTGATGCTCCTCAGCTCTTATGAATCTAAACATATCTATTTGGTGGACCTGCTGGTAGAGAGGTGGCCCAAGATGGCATCCAAAGAACCGAACAACTAGGCCTTGAGGTCTCTGTTCTTGACAGGATTCAGGAAGTTGGGCTCCGGGTTAAACTGGTCATAGTCTTTAAACTTCCCAGCCTTCCGTATTTGATTGATATCAGCCTGGTATCTAAAAGTAGATGTGTTTGAGGTCCCTCCCACACCTGCTTGTGGACATCCCAGCCCAGAAAACTGAAGGTGAAGACTGGGTCTCACAATCAGATTCTCCATAGTGAGTGTGTTGCCAGCCAAACAGCAGGCTTGGCCACTCTCCAGCATGCCATTATCTTTTCTGAGGTTCCATCAATTCACAAAGAACCTATCAAGTTCCCCACCCTCTCTCCCCACCACACCAGAGCTTGTGAGTGTGTGGCCAGAGCCAGTGTTCTATGCCCCAAGCTGGGGAACTGAGAGACATCAGGCCTCAGATGACACTGTGGCTTGTAGCACAAGGCTGATCTGGAGTTATTGAAAAGGTTTTCTAAGGAGACTGGCTCAGGAAATGCAGCTACCTCCCTTGTCTTCCGACTCCAGGAACTTGCCATGAGGGTCTGTGGACACCCAGCCTGTGTCACTGGGGCTGAGGTGTTCACTGATCCACTGTTGTTGTCTCCCAAACCATCTGGCTGGAGATGGTAAGCCATCCCCAAGGAATGCCATTTCTTCCTAGCAGGTTTTAGCCATCAGCCTTTTTCATGGCCTCTGGGGGTCCTGGACCGTATTTTCTGGGGTCCAAGACTTTGGAGAAATCTATAATTTATCATATGTCTCATCTGCAAAATGGGAATAATAATACTCACCTCAGAGGGTGGTCACCCAGGCTACATGAATTAATATAAATAAATAAAGTGTATTTATTTGTTTTAATTAATACTTGTCAGAGTGTTGAGCCCCTGCAAGGATATAGACACCAGTTGGGTCCAAGTGCCTCACACTTCCTCCCTTTCCCTTCCCATCAGGGTCTCTGATTGTCGGTTTAAAACAGGAACTGCTTCATCTTTTGCAGGGGCAGTGAGTCTTCCAGAATGAGGACCTCGGAGGTTCTGTAGATCAGGGCGGGTTGGGTGGTGGGGGAGAAAAATTGTCATGGGCATCAAGTTGTACAGTGCCCTAGCAATCCTTCAGTAACTAATGAACAACAGTTTGCCTGATCTCCTGGGCTGTGGTTTGCTTAGGAAAACAAGATATGCTCCTCAGGCTTCACCTAACATGAACTACTGGCCTGCTCCATCCTAGACCATCAGCTTTAGCCCCACGTCCTGGCTGGCTCTGAGAGAAATGCATTTGGGAAACCTGGGGTGGGTGCCTTCTGTCCAGCCAAGAGTTCTGCCTGCTGCAGACCAGCTCCATGAAACCCAAATCTCTTGCAGTCCCTGAGTCCCACAAGGCACAAATCACCTTTCATGTCTCCAACCTGACCATACTGCCAGTGGGCTTCTTGGGCATTTGCGTTGTTTAGATATGAACTTTGGATCCAGCTGCAATTTCTTCTGAATGACTACCCCATTGTCCCAACATGGCTTGTTGAAGAGTACACACTAGAGTCACACCCAGCACAGTGAGGTGCTCACACAGGGAAAAGCGTGTAGGGACGGCGACTGAGGGAACAGCAGATTCCAGTCCCCATGTATCTCATGCCCTTTTTAGGTATGTGCTCTTTGAGTGGTAGCAGACTGAAATCCCTGCATAAATCATTTGATCTGTTTTTGTTCTGAGCATATATCTATGTAAATAACTAAAAGTCAAATGCTACATGCCATGTAGTTCCTAACAAGGCCAACCTCCAGGTTTGTGTGTGCTCTGTTAAGAAGCCCCGGCCACCAGTGATGGAAGGCTAATACCACCACAGTCTAGAGCAGGGGTCAGCAAACTTTCTCTGTAAAGGTCCAGATAGTAAATATATTAGACTTTACAGGCCATATGGTCTCTGTTGTGACCAGTCACTGCTGTTTTTGCCAGACAAAAGCAGCCATAGACAACATGTAAAGAAATATTAATGACTCTCTTCCAATAAACTTTATTTACAAAAAGAGATGGCGGGCCGTAGCTTGCCAAACCCCTGAGAGCAACTGAGACCTAATTTTACAAGACCTGTCCAGAGGCAAATTACACATCAGTCACACAAGAGAGTGCCAAATCAAATATAGGGTCATCAGGAATTTTCATGGGCATCTTAAATGGAGCCTTTCAGGCTGGGTAGGTGGGCAGGGCATCTGGCTTATGTCCCTCAACAGTATGTCCTGTGCCCACCCTCGCAGAGCAGGTCATTCTGGCATCTGGGTCTCCTAGACTATCACTGGATTAAGTCTAAATCTCAACTAGGGCCACTACACATAGGTATTGGTCCCTTGCCTGCAGAAAGCCATTTATATTAGCTCACTGGCTGATGTCACGCACACCACCAGCCAATCCTGGGCCACCCCTTGCCTTGCCTGTGTAAGAAGAAAAGAGACATGAATATTGCCAGGGTGGGATGTTGCTGCCATTCATAGAAAACACAGGAAGAGAAGGAAGTTTGTGAGGGTACAGTGAGTTTGCTCTGGAATACGTTAAGTTTAAGATGGCTGTGGGACATCCAAATGCAGAGATCTGGCAGGTGGTTTTGCACAAGCATTTGATTTATCTGAATTCAATTCTACTCATGCTGCTAAAGAGAAAAGATGATGATGGAAAGTAGTCTAGTGATTCCACCTGTCCTTTGGCCAAGTAAGCATGGACTCTGCAATGAAAGTGAGACAAAGAAGTGGGTCTGTTGCTCCTTCAGTGAGTCTCAGTTCTTCCATGCTTGTCATGGTAGGACCATCTCTCTGGGCTGATACGGGTCATGTATTTTAAACTATTGTGAGGCACCTTTCTGGCTTAGTTGGTAGAGCATGTGACTCTGCTCTCGTAAATTCGAGCACCATGTTGGGTGGATAGATTACTTAAAACCTTTAAAAAAAAAAATAAACCTGCTCTATCAACAATAGCCAAATTATACAAAGAGCCCAAATGTCCATCAACAGAGGAATGGATAAAGAAGATGCGCTACACACACACACACACACACACACACACACACACACACACACACACAGAGACACTGGAATATTACTTGGTGATGAAAAAGAATGAAATTTTGCCATCTGCTACAACATGGATGGAATTAGAGTGTATTACACTAAGCGAAATATGTCAGTCAGAGAAAGACAAATATCATATGATTTCACTCATATGTGGAATTTAAGAAACAAAACAGATAACATAGGAGAAAGGAAGGAAAAATAAGATAAAAAACAGAGAGGGAGGCCAACCATAAGACTCAACTACAGAGAACAAACTGAGGGTTGCTGGAGGGGAGGTGGGTCGGGAGATGGGCTAAATAAGTGATGGGCATTAAGGAGGGTACTTACTGGGATGAGCACTGGGTATCATATGTATATGAGGAATCACTGGGTTGGTTCTACTCTTGAAACCATGATTACACTATATGTTAACTAATTTGAATTTAAATAAAATTTTCAAAATGCAAAAAACTATAAAGCTGATGTTGTATGGTGTGTGCATGACATGCTTCCTGGGAGCATTATTTCTCTTTTGGGGTATTTAAGGGGTTTTTCTGGGTATACAATTTTTGCCTGAAGTACTTACCTGTAGAGTGTATGCTGAATGGGATGTGATGACACTGTAAATGTGTCTGAAGTAGAAGGTGGTGGGGAAGGACACCGCTTCAGAGTTTTGAGATCCATTTGCCCATAGGTGGCAACAGCCGACAGATGAGTGAGCAGGGTTTACAGAGCAAGAACAGAGAGTAAGAAAACAAGTGGCCCAAGCCCGAGGCTTAGGACTTAGAATGTGCTGTCATTTAGCAATATGGTCAGGGAGGAAGATGAGCCTACAATAGAGCCTGAGACCACATGGTGAATGAAGTGGACGAAAAACCAGGAGGAGCTTGAGTCCTGGCAGCCTGGTGGAGGCTGCCACATGACCTTCTCCCTGTGTGTGCATCCTTGTCCAAATGTCTCCTTTTTCTAAGGACACCAGTCATATGGGATTAGGGACCGCCTGCTCCAAAGTAATGTCATTTTACTTAACTAATTATATCTGCAATAATATTATTTCCAAATAAGGTCATAATGACAGGTACTGGAGGTTAGGGCTCTCACAGATGAATTTTTGTTGGGGTTGTGGGGAGGTGGAGCACAATTCAACCTATCTTCCCACTTCTTCTCCAGTTGTCTGGCCAGGAATGATTCTGTCCGTTCCCATTCACATCTGTGCCTCCCTTTCTCCAGCTGTGTCCTGGCCTCCATCCCTCCTGACCCCTCTCCAGAGAAGATCTAACACATCAGCTTTCTGCAGGAAAATGACCTCTGCACCCTTGTTGAAACTTTCTAAAAAATTTGCAGCATTGAGGGGTGGTGAAGGAAGCAAGACAGGAAAACGAAATTTCATTTGGTCTGTTTTCAGGGAGATGGGGCTGAAACCTCCATGGCCTTTACATGATCTCAATCTAGTCCCAAAACATTGTTTTTCTTGTTGTCGAATCATAGGCCATAAGAGATTGTAAGAATGGTCACTGAAATTCCTCAAAATAGAAATTCTCACAACACCACAGAAATGACTGCAGCTTTAAATACCAGCTTTATAACGGGGAACACTCTCCTCTGCCACCTACTGGCCACAGCTACAATCAGTAAGTGATCCTTGCTCCTCGGAGCGCGGTCCACCATTAGAAAGAGGTAGAGTGGCACATGGTCACTAGATGGCCCTTACAAGTGTCCTTTGTGCCAGGCCGTGGCGTAGAACATCATGCCCCAGGGAGGTGCGAGGCTGCTGGAAAGCCCCAAGGTTGCCTGATGGTGTGCTGTCTGCTGGGCTAGAAGTTAGTGAAGAGAAGCTTATGAACACTAGGGACAGGCCAGGCCAGGGATGTGAGGGAGCGGTGTGGGGCCGGGCTCCATGCCCAAGAGGCCCTCTCTAGTCGCCTACAAGCCTGAGCCAGACACTGTGGCCGTTCATTCCAACACACAGATGTTTCTTTCTTTTATGAAATAATGTTTTCTTTAATCTTTTTCTGATATAAAAAGTAATGGATGCTCATTGTAAAACATTTAGAGAAGCAGACAAATATAAAAGTAACAAAATAATTTAGTTGGCACAGAGGGTGGTTTGGGAGGCTTTACCATAATCTCATCAGCACCCTCAAAGTTGTTCCAAATATACATGCAGCGTAAGGAAAAACTCCACTTGCTATGCAGATATGGTTTGCAGTTTGCAGACAAAGTCACTAGCGTCCCTTTGAATGGCTTCTAAACCTTCCTTTACAGACATTCTGGAGCCACTGCTGCCCACAATGCCACCACCCAGTGGTGACTGATATCGACTGAATGGAGCATTGACTTCTACTATTATTGTGCCTATGTTTTCTCTTTTGTAAATTTTACTTTTTGTTGAGATATAATTGATATATAACATATATTAGTTTCAGGTGTATGAGATGATAATTTGATATTTGTGTATACTCTGAAATGACCACAATAACTCGAGTTACCATCCACCACCACAGAGTTACACAATTTTTTCTTGTGAGGAGAACTTTTGAGATCTAGTCTCTTAACAGTTTTCAAATTAACAATATGGTATTGTTGACTATATTCACCATGCTGTATATCACATGTTTTATCTTTATGTATTATCTTTTTATCTGATTTTTTAAATTTGGGAACATTTGGTACATACCCACTTAGAGCCTGCTTTTCTGCTCAATGTACACCTTAGCATTTTTCCATGTCACCGTTCCTCAGCAACATTACCTGTAAAGGTTGCATAATGTTTTATCCATAAAATATATAACATGTTTACCCATCTTCTGGTTCTGAAGGCTATGTAGACTGTTGCCGGGTTTTTGCTCTATTGCTAGGATAAACCTCTGTGGACTTACCCATTTGTGCTCCTCCTGGCACATTTCCTAGAAGTGGAACTGCTAACTATGACTGTCTCTAGGCTCTTGATACCTATGACCATGTTGCTTCTAGAGAGGTGATGCTCATTTGCCCTTTGACAAGCAGCAGGACATGCATGTTGTCCCTCGCCTGTGCCAGCACTAGAGTTATAGATGACACAGATTATTGGGTGCCAGACATTGGGCTAGGTCCTGGGGTTACCACAGTAAGAAGAATAAAGAATGTGGTCTCAGCCTCTGCAGTTCCTGATCTAGTGGGAGAACGGCCTGACCGTTGGTGAGAGAGCAGTCAAGGAAGAAGTCCGTGTAGCTGAAGCAGAGACCATGGGGGTGTCAGGATGTGGGAGGAGGCTAGAGTCAGTGGCACTCAGACCTGCTGCCTTGCAGGTCCCAGTTCTGGGAAGCCACTAAACGGCTTTAAACAGAAGGGTAATGCAATTACATCTGTCTTTTGAGAATCACTTCATTACTTTAAAAGATATTTTTTAATTGTGCTAAAAATAACAAAATTTACCACTGTAGCCATTTTTAAGTGTATGACTCAGTAGTGTGAAACATATTCATATTGTTGTGCAACAGATCCCCAACATGTTTCCATCTTGCAAAACTGAAACTCTAAACCCATTAAACAACAACTTCCCATTTCTCCCTCCCCCCAGCCCCTGACAATCACCATCTACTTTCTGTCTATAAATTTCACAGTGCTAGGTAAGTGGGATCATACAGTGTTCGTCTTTTTATGACAGGCTTATTTCACTTACCATAATGTCCTCAAGCTTCTTCCATGCTGGAACATGTGTCAGAATTTCCTTCATTTTTAAGGGTGAATAATATTCCACTGTGTGCGGATACCACACTTTGTTTCTCAGCTCATCTGTAAATGGATACTTAGGCTGCTTCCACATTTTAGTTATTGTGAATAATGCTGCTATGAACGTGTGTGTGCAAATATCTGTTCAAGTACCTGTTTTCAATTCTTTTGGATCTATACCCAGAAGTGCAATTGATGGATCATATGGTAGTTCTATTTTTAATTTTTTGAGGAACCTTGAGAACCACTTTTAAAAAGCAAATTTGGCAGGGGTGCCTGCGTGGTTTGGTCGGGTAAGTGTCCAACTTTGGCTCAGGTCATGATCTCACAGCTTGTGAATTCAAGCCCTTCATCGGGCTCTGTGCTGACAGCTTGGAGCCTGGAGCCTGCTTCAGATTCTGTGTCTCCCTCTCTCTCTCTGCTCCCCTCCCCACTCACTCTGTCTCTCTCTCTCAAAAATAAATAAAAACATTTAGAAAATTAAAAAAAAAAAGCAAATTCAGGAAGGCTGATCTTGTTGCCCACAAAAACAATAGAAAATAGTACTGGATGGCTGCTAAAAGCTATTAACTTCTTAGACTACATTATTAATATAATTTACTAAGTACACAGACACCCACAAGTGAGCTCCTCTAAAGTTAATAGAGCTCAGTATGAATAATTAAATGCATTCACCTTTCACAAACACCTACTATATACAGACTTGTGTCTTTAAGTGCTCTGAAGGACAATCTTTATTTATTAACCAAATACCATTGAGCACTTCCTCTCAGGAAGGCATTGTGGGAAAGCCCAAAATATGTCTAGCTTGGTTCCCACTCTCATGATACTTCAAGTCCCAGGTGGGCAACAACACTTTGAGTGCGGTGTGTTAATATAGTGGAACAAGGGGAGGGTTCTAAGAGCTCAGAGGAAACAGGAGTTCTGAGGAAAGGTTTTCTGGAGCAGGTGACATTTGGGCTTGATAGGGTTTGGACAGGTGGAGTGGTAGTGGCGAGAGAGTTCCAAGTGACTGACACAGACTGAGCCAAAGCAGAGTGTACATGAGTTTAGGGAAGGCAAGGGCATGACAAGGTTGAGTGGGAAGTTTGGCCAAAGAGGTGGGCGGGAGAGACTAAAGAGAGCTTTAATACTGGGCTAAAGAACTGGGACTTCTGCAGTAAGTGGAGGCTTGGGACTACGAGGGGTTTTGATTAGGGAAGTGTCATCAAAGCAGTGCATTTGGAAGATTAGTCTGGCAGTGATGTGTGTAGAATAGCCTGGGTGGCTCAGTCGGTTAAGTGTCCGACTTTGGCTCAGGTCATGATCACACGGTTTGTGGGTTCGAGCCCCATGTAGGGCTCTGTGCTGACTGCCAGCTCAGAGCCTGGAGCCTGCTTCAGATTCTGTGTCTCCCTCTCTCTCTGACCCTTCCCCGCTCACACCGTCTGTCTCTCAGATATAAAACATTAAAAAAAAAAAAAAAGAATAGACTGAAACAGGGCTGAAAAATTAGTTAGAAAGGGATTGAACAGGATATACCAGGCCTGAGATAATGAGGGTTTGAATTTACTGGTGGGGCATGGGAAGTGGGCAGAGGAAAGGAGGGACCAGATGGACGAGACCATGAAGGATCTGACCTTGGACTCCCTTCCCAGAATATCCCATCACACCTTTTCTCCCCTCCTCTCCCTCTTCTTCCTTCCTTCCCTCTTTCTTCTTTCTCTCCCTCTTCTTTTCCTTCTTTTCTTCCTCCTCCTTCATGAAAAATATTGTATTTGTCTTACAATGACCAGTTGCTGCTTTTGGTTTCCTTCAAAACCTTGCATAGTGGCCTACACTTAGCAAATGCTCCATAAATATTTGTTGAATTGCACTTGGTGACTGATTAGAAGTGGAGCAGGGGCCAAAAATAACCAAAGCTTTAAGCCTGGTGGATGGGAAACAGTAGGATGCCAGAAGAAGCTGCTCAAAGTCAGGTTAATTTGAGCTTCTGGAAGGTCATCCAGCTGACTTGAAATCTTGGGATGTAGCTTGAAGAGAGATTTCAAGGAACATCCCCACTTTCATCTGCATGCCAGCTGGGGAGCACCAATTATGGTCTGGGGTCATATTCTGGTTTTCCACTAGCCCAGTACCAAGTAGTCTCTCTGAGCCTGTTTTAGCCACCTCTAAAAGGGAGATAAAGTAGTACTTAATAAAGTGGTTGTCAAGGCCGAATGTGAGGTTAAATGTATCAGTACAGCACCTGGGGTAAATGACAGCTGTAGTCGTTAGTGACCATCACCATTATTAAAGTCAGAGAGAGCGTAAATCATGTCGTTGCCAAGTAAAGCCATCCATGGCTTCCTGTTGCACATAAAATAAAAGGCAGCCTCCTTCCCCAGGCTTCACAGGCCCTGCCCACTTCTTGTCCAACACCCCCGCTGTCACCCTACTATGTTCCCCCTGCCTGTCCCCTGAACACAGCAAGCTGCTTTGCTGCCATAAGGCCTTTGCGTTTATTCTTTCCTTTCCTTGGAATGCTCTTTGCCAGATCTTGTATGGCTGGCTTTGTTTTTTTTGGGGGGAGGCATATATAATGATGATATATAATCATCATTCAAATCAAGATTTGGGATCTTTTGGGGGCGCCTGGGTGGCTTAGTCGGTTAAGCGTCCGACTTTCGCTTAGGTCATGATCTCGCGGTTCGTGGGTTCGAGCCCCGCGTCGGGCTCTGTGCTGACTGCCAGCTCAGAGCCTGGAGCCTGTTTCAGTCTGTGACTCCCTCTCTCTCTGACCCTCCCCTGCTCACGCTGTCTCTCTCTCTCGTAGAAATAAATAAAACATTAAAAAAAAAAAGATTTGGGATCTTTTGGCTTCCTGATTTAAGTCAAAAAGATTTAAGTCTTAGCAGACATCACCTCCTCAAAGAAACCTTCCCTGACCTAGTCTGCTTGATGTGCCCTCTGGTACATCACCCTTTATTCTCTGCAGAGCACTTGTCATACTAATTACCTTCTGCACTATTACTATGTCTGTTTTCCCCATCCCGCCACACCCTCCTAGTGAAAGCACCGTGGCTTCTAAAGCCTCAGCACCTTGAGAGGCACCTGGCACACAGGAGGCCTCAAATACTTATTGAATGAATGGTTAATCAATATTGAAGATGCAAGGGGGGTGGTGATGAGTGATGGGAACAAGTCCAATGAGGGTGGAAAGAGAAGGGTTCAAAGCACAGTGGTAGAGTTAGCCTAGGTGAGGAGGAAGACCACTTATTTCTTACAGGTGGGAAGGGGGAAGGGTGAGGTAAAGCTGTAGACATTTTGATTTGCAGAGCAGGGCTCTGAGAGGGCTGTTTCCACTAACTGCTCTGACATTTTCACAAATTATGTGGTCACCTGCTGAGAGCTGAAGGGCTGAGGAAGAGAAGTCTGGGCCTTGAAGCCAGTGGAAGGTTTTAGGATAATTAGACTAGCTGCCAATTACTTAGTACGTATGCATCAGGCACTGTTCCTGGTCCTTGAAACGTAGTAGCTGATGCCATCTCATGATGATCCTGAGGAAAGATACTATTATTACTTCTATTTTAAGATATGGTAACTGAAGCCCAGAGAGGTCAGAGAACTTTTGCCCAAGGCTAGACATCTAGAAGTGGCAGAACTAGGATTTGAACCAGGCAATCTAGCCATTGGAGCCTATGCAAAGAATCACAGCAATTTCCTGCCTCTTGGTCCCTGAGGTGTCAAGTCTATGAAAGGTCAGTAAGAGATGGAGAGGAGGACTGTGGCATGAATGATATATGGCAGGCCTAGGGGCAGTCAGCCAGCCACCATGCTATGCCAGGAAGCCGTGGAATGGGAGCAAAAGAAAAAGAATGGGATGGAGGTGCATGGGGTGGTGGTAACTTTGAGTTAGGCATGGCAAAGGTGGAAACTGAGCTATTTTAAAGTATACAAGAGAGGTGGTTTCTGGGTAGGGGGAAACAGCATGTGCAAAGGCCCTGAGGTAGAAAAGAGCTTAGCTAATTGGGGGTAGTCAGTGTCATAGTACAGTGGTGGCGGCAGGGGAGGGTTACTGGTGAGCATTTAAACATTCTAAGGGGGGGTTTAGGCACTGGTATTTTTTAAAAACCCTAGGTTATGCAGCTAGGGTTGAGAACCACTGATTTAGACCAGCTTCCAGGTGACACTCATTTGGGGGCCGCACTTTGAGAAACATGCCCTAGATGAGTCTAATGAGCAGCCAGGGTTGAGAACCACACATCTAAGGTAAAGATGGGGACTTGAATGGCACAAAACCGTGGCTGCAAAGTGTGATGGAGGAAGAGGCAAGCCCCTCTTCTCTACCCAGGGAGCTAGGGGATGGGAATAGCTTCCACAGGACAGAAACAAGGGAGAAGGTAGGTACCACTGACTGGGTAAGAATCAATGTAGGTAGGAGCAGTAAAGGTGCAAACTACAGGGGGTGGGGTGAGGGGGCAGATTTATCCACAAAGCAGAAAGGAAGAGAAAGAAGGGCTAGGAACCAAGCACCCAGGGCAGGGCATGGCAGAATAGGAAAGAGCAAAAGAAGGATGATGGGGGGTGGGGTGGGGGGTGGGAGGGCAGAACAGCAGATGTGGCTCCTGAGGCTCAACATCTGCTGGTGTACATGCTGGTGACGGCAACTCCGCAGCTCGTTATTCATCCTTTAATTTACACCTCATCTCTACTCCCAAAAATTCAGCAAAAGGCTGAAATACAGATGTATAGAAGGTGACACTGTGGTGTGTCTGTGGTGGGGAGAAGGAGGGCAATGGAGTAGGCTGAGCATAGGGTCTGATTATACCTAGTTAACAAGGTTAACATCAAATCAAAGCCATAGAGCCTTTGGCAGTGCAGTAGAGTCAGTGAAATATAGTGGAAAGCTAGGGGAGCAGGGCATAGGTTAACAACTATACAACACCCACTGCTGGCCAGGTACTGTGCTTGCCACTTTGTTTCTTTCTCATTTAATAATGCAGGGACTGGTAGGCCATGGAAGGTTTGGATTTTCTTCTAATTAGACTGATAAGTTGCTGAAGAGTTTTTAAGAGGGAAGTGAGGAGATGTAGTTACGTAGTCAAAGATCAATACTATGCCTGCTCCATATTATAGGCCACGAAACTACAGGTTAGCCAGTCTAGGGTCACACACAACCAGGAAGTGGCTGAATCTAGATTAAAGATCAGGCCTCTCTGAGATAAAGCAACATGACAAAATGTTAATAGGTGATGAGTTAAGGGTATAGACTATTCGTTATATCCTTTCGACTTTTCTGTATGTTTGAAAGATTTTATAATAAAAAGTGGGGGGAAAAATACTAGGTCTGGGGCACCTGGTTATTAGCTCGGTCAGTTAAGCGTCTGACTCTTGATTTCAGCTCAGGTCATGATCTGAGTTTGAGCCCCACGTTGGGCTCCTCACTGACAGCACAGAGCCTGCTTGGGAGTTTGTATCCCCCCTTTCTCTGCGCTTCCCCTGCTTTTGCTCTTTCTCAAAACAAATAAACTTAAAAAAAAAGAAAAGAACTAGGTCTAATACCAAAGCTTAAACTCTTTTTTACCCATTATGCATTGCTGTATCACTAACCTACATAACCCTGAGTCTCTCATTGTCCCCTCTGAGCCTGATTTTGCCCATTGTAACAATGAGACTCGGTTAGATCACCACTAAGGTTCTCTCCCTAACACTCAGTGATCCCACTGTGGCAGTGTGTAGCTTTAAGTCAGTAGGCTACAACAAGAGCCAGATCATTAGCTTGTCCTGTGGTCTGAAAGAGCCTAATGGTTCCCCTATAACAGCAGCCAGGGATGCAGTTTGTAACCTCTGGAAAGAGGTGTGTGTTCTTTCCAGGCCACATGGCCTGCTGCTGTGTAAACACTGCTGGTGTCAGCCTCCATCTACTGAGGGGGAATCACTCTCAAAAGGAGACACCTTCTGCCAAGGCTTTGGGTGGGGCTAAGAAAATTGTTCGTGACAACATGAATCAGCACATTCATCAGCGTCAAGCTCACAGTCAAAGGGAACTGGAAGAGGGCCCTGTTTAAGAAAGCTGCAGCTGAAGCCTCTTCAGTCTCAAAGGGAATGGAACCAGAATGGGAAAAGTCACAATGGAGATCGGCAGGGGAATAAAAGGCATCTTGCTCAAATTAGGGATTTCCTCTTAAAGTCTTAGAGTTCAGATTAGAGCCCCCTCAGAAGTGCTTAATTTATGGACTTCACCCCCCTCCCAAGAGGTAGTAAAGCTTCAAAATGGGTTTTCAAAAGTTGTAAAATGACTTTTGTGAAAACAGGCTCTTTGTAGAGGCATGTCTAACCTGCTGAGGCTATGTCAGCAAGGACAACTGGGGTTTGTCAGATTTCTGGGGCTGGAGTGATCATGGATCTGACCCAGTGTGATATTTACATGTATAAACAATCAACATCCCTTTTTGTTAATCATGTTAATGTGTTGCCTGAATCCCAGAGTTAAAATAAGAATCCTGGGCTAGCCTCTGGAAGCACTGTGACTTTATTAGCCTCTGAAAATAACATGGCTTCTTCCCTCCAGGGGCAAACATACTGAGAATTCTTCTGTTTCTGTGTAAGACAGGAAATGACAGTACAATCGTAGCTGTGAGGACTGCAGGCAAGTGGGACCCAGCGACGATAAGACCCCCTTTACCAAGATCACACTGATTTTTCACACAACATATATTTATTCAGAAAAACATTTGCAATAAATTATAATAAAAAAGATGACACAAAATACAGAATCCCACTAGCAGCTTTGCTTAGTGACCAAGACATTTTTGAGAAATGTAACAATTACAGAATAAGAATCAGAAAACAATGAAAGGGAAACGAATGCAATGTCACCATATAGGTTTGAGCCATTTCTTCCCTAAAATGTGGAGTCCTTCTCTACCAGTTGGATCTGAACTCCTTACTTCAGGAGCTATGAAATAAATAGCACATTAGAGTTACTTAGGAATTAGAGGTGGGCGTGCTGGAGTAAGCACAGTAGGGAGACAGATTTCTTACATCTACTCTATTTCTGTCTCCCCTACCTAGAGATTGTCTCAAACCCTTAGTGCTGTGTACATCCCAGGGCCAAAGCTGGAAAAACAGAGTCAGTAAACAAATTTAGTGCATCTGCTTGCCTTATGAGGAAAGAATCAGGATGTTGCCTGCACCCGCCACCAACCACATCCTTGATCACCCAAAGGTCCCAGGTTGGCAATATACTAGACAATGTGGCCAGGACAGGCATCTCCCTGTCTTTATGTAACGACCTTGCCCCAGATTCTATAATCTGCCTCTATGATCACCTTCTGGCCAAGTGGAGATGGCAAAAGCATTCTGCCTATAATCTTCTATTAACTGAGTTCAACACCTAGCCTCTGACCTATCAGATCTGCAGCTATTTGGCACAGAGAACTTAACTCCTAGTTCCATAACTCCCAATCAGGAAATGGTTTAACCAGTATATCACAGAACTCAACTTACAAGAGATGGGAGGGGACTGAAGAACCATTCAGTGGTGGTTTCCCCTGGCTCTCTCTTTCAGTGTGCTAGAAGAGTCAGGAGTCGTTGCCTGGGACCAGACATAGAGCCTGTACATTAGGCTCCTTGGATTTGATGTTAACAGTCAAGAATGAGTTAACTCAGGCCGCTTTTAATGAAAGAAAACCAGAAAGAAGCCAACTGCATCAGGTAGTTTTGCAGTCAGTGGCTGGTGGCTGGTTTGCCAACCAACACAGAATAATTTTTTTTAAAATGCTGCCCCACAGAGCTTGAGTGAATGAAAAGCTCAGAGGGTTGTCTTGGGTGGGAGAGAAACGGGCTTCATTGGTCCCACTACACAGTCTCTTTTACATAACACTGGATAAGGTGACTAGGAGCCATGGGGAGCCGGTCACACAGCCCAGAGCCAGCCTTGAGAAGAGAGGGAGCAACATCTACCACTTGGTATTTCAGGAGACCAGAGAGGGAGTTCTAATGGTTATCCACAACAGCCTTGCTAAAAGAAGGGACAGTATCGCTGGTGAGGCCCACCTGAGATGCAGACTGCCTTTTTGACTGTGATGCAAGCATTGCTCTGGATGTGGATGCATAAGTGGGGAATGGGTCCCACAGACAACCAGGATGAGTTCTCATATATAATTTGAATAAAAACAGAAAAGGGATGGTAGAAAGCAGGACCTGTCACACATGAATATTCTCACTCTTGAAATGCTCAAAGTGCTTCCATTCTGATCGTGATTCTCTCACATCAATGGGATGGCATCTCTGACAGTCCCTAAAGTTCTGTTAGTGAATGTGGTCGGAGACAAGAGAATATGGTTCCACCTAGTGCCGATCCATGACAAGGACAATGTTACAGAGACATACAGATACCACTGTAGTAGAAATGCACAAATGCATGTCACAACCACACGCAGATGGTGAACTCACTGTTGGGGACACCCAAGGGTCACTAGGTTCACCCAGATGTCCTTTGACATAATAGTACTAGTGGAGTGGAGTGCAAAGAGGTGATATGGGAGGGGCCGGGCAAAAGTGCTTTAGATGAAGGACTACAGACAAGTCTGAGCTATGGCACGTAGTGCTTGTAGACCTAGAATGGGAACATCTGAGAATCTAGGCCTAGGGTGCTAAGGACAATCATGATAGCTGGGCAGGAGGGGAACAACCACATCCCAGATAAAGGAGTGTAGATACAGATCTCTTGCCTGATAAAGAGAGAACACAAAAACACCAAAATATGGTACCTTTGGCTTGGCAATATAAGTCTAAAAGTATTTTGCTGTGCAGGATATGGTAAGGGAGGGATTAGGAAACTCTCTTCCTTTTGCACTAGAAACAACTTTTTCATGCCAACAGCCTCAAAATTCTGCAACTGCCCCTTCCTGTGGCATGACTTTTCAAATAATTCTGAAATACTTAGTGCCCGAGACGTTCCGCCTCTAGAACCTCGGAGAGTAGTAAGAGGTAAAGGCTTATTAGTCTTCATCGCTCTCAAGAAACCCCAGAAGGAACTGGATAGCACGCTGACGGTCACTTGGAGTCTGTCTTGCCATCAGATTGGGTGGAGGTCTTAGGAGAAGACTAGTGAAGAGAGTAGCTAGAGGGTGAGAGAAAAGAAAAGGAAAACCCTTTGTCAAACACAACCTAAGCAAAGCCTCAGGGACGGGAAGTGGGGATCCAGGGGACAAGGGCAATGGGAAGGAAGTAACTGCTGTGTGCCTGGACGTGAAGGAAGGAACACACTGTGTACACTATACACAAACTGTCCCGACCAGCCTATTCCAACTCATGTTACCATTCTTATGAAGCACTCTTACCGATCATGTTTTCGCTGACATTGTTGTATTTAGAGAATTTTAAGAGTTCTCGAAGGAATGCCATCAAGTAGTGGAAAACATTTCTATGGCATCTTGGAAGCTGGGAAATCACCTGTTTTTTTTTGAAAACAAAAAAAGTGGGGAGTGGGCAGTGAGAACAGGTGAAAGAAGGGAGTAAGAAGAGCTTACAGTTGCCACAGAAGTAGTTTATAATCCAACCTATACAGGACACCATTCATCTGTCACAACTCTCGTTTATTCACTCATGACTAACAGAGTACCTGCAAACAATAATTGCCAAGTCAGAAAGGTCATACTGTTTGGCCTGTGTGTATACTCAATGACCAGGCCATGTGGTCATCACACAGTCACACGCACACCCCACCTCACAAGCAGGTTGGTATTAATCTAGTCTTTTCCTATCTCCTCAGACACACAGCCATGGCATCTGCCAAGCCAGATGGTTTTCTCTGCAATGTCATTTAGCATGGATGGGATCTCCTCCCAATACTCATTAGCCTGATTGAGAGGTATTCTCAGCGACTGCGCATCAAAATTATTTCAAGATTAAAAACAAACACCAAGAAGGGGTGTCTGGCTAGTTCAGTTGGTGGAGTGTGTGACTCTTGATCAAGGATTGTGGATTGGAGCCACATGTTGTGTGTGGCCCCCACTGTCTGTAGAGATTACTCAAAAATAAAATCTTAAAAAAGAAACACCAAGAAGACAAAAAGAAGAAAGGCTTACAAGTATCACAAACTGTTCCTGGTAATGTCAGTCAGAATTCAGTGTATGATCAGCTTCATGAACAGTCTTATGCCAGAGTAGAGGTATCTGCCTTACTCAATAGGCCAACTAGAGAAGTTTGGAAACTATAATAGGAAATAACACAACCTAAAATTTAAGAGTCCTAACTCTCCGGAGCACCTGGGTAGCTCAGCTGGTTAAGCGTCTGACCTCAACTCAGGTCATGATCTCCCAGTTTGTGAGTTCGAGGCCCATTTCAGGCTCTGTGCTGATAGCTCAGAGCCTGAAGCCTGCTTTGGATTCTGTATCTTCCTCTCTGTCTCTAACCTTCCCCCACTTACTGCTGTCTCTCTCTCTCTCTCTCAAAAATAATTAAATGAATGAATGAATGAATAAATAAATAAATAAAATAGTCCCAACTCTCAATGCTAGTGTCCTACCATGAAAAATAGATTCAGACCCACCCTACCACATAGCTAGCTACACACCTGGGTTTGTTAGATTGATTTTTCTATGGGGGACCCTGCCCCAGACACATCCTCAGAGCAGTAAAACTCACCTGTCGGCAGCTCTGGGGATCCTGAGCAGAGTCAAGGCATCGCTGATACAGCTCATAACAGATGACAGGCTCTGGCAGGGCCTCCAAGAAAATGAGCAGTGCTTCAGCCACAGAGTGATTACTGCCAGCTGGATGAACTTAAGTCAAGGGAGAGAGGCTCCAGGAAAAAGGTCACACAGAGACCCAATTTGCTTCCTTCCTCCAGCCCCCTCAGGGACAGTTTCCTTCCTATTATTCAGGCACACTGATCCTAACTGGGGTTTGATATTTTATTGATCCAGATACGTTGCAGCTGAGTTGTTACAGAACTGATCAAAGACTTTTGGGAGGTTTGTCTGAACTTGAGAGTCAGGGGATCATGGCATGCAGAATGATGTTCACACTGGATCAGTCCTTAAAACTAGTCCCCAGTGTTTCCCATCCTCTTCCTTGTCCTAGTGACAACACATGTGGTGGCAGAAGTGATCAAAAGCCTGAAGCAGAATAGTACCAGTGCTGTGGGTCTTATGTTCCATGTTTTTTAAAAGTTGTTATTACCTACCCCTTGATTCCTTTCAGTAAGAGTCTGATACAGAGAGCAGTCAAAGGTTGCTGAAAGAAATTGAAAAACAACTGCAGAGTCAATGATTACCTTATAATAAAAGACAGTTACAGAGAAAGTACAGATAGAAACACAAAAAGTAAATGTAGGTGGGATGAAGAGTTTGGTCAAGAATTCATCCAGCTTCCGGGACACCTGGGTGGCTTAGTCAGTTAAGCGTCCCACTTTCGCTTAGGTCATGATCTCACGGTTCGTGGGTTCGCGCCCCGCGTCGGGCTCTGTGCTGACTGCCAGCTCAGAGCCTGGAGCCTGTTTCAGTCTGTGACTCCCTCGCTCTCTGACCCTCCCCTGCTCAAGCTGTCTCTCTCTCTTTCCTAGAAATAAATAAAACATTGAAAAAAATTAAAAAAAAAAAAAGAATTCATCCAGCTTCCTAACCCTTTGTCAAAAAGGATACGGATTGTCTCAGGAATGCTAGTATCCAGACAATCAATGATCTGCTGTAACTCCTCCTGCATTCCAGGGGTTTGGAACAGGTCCTCCTACCAAAGAAGTGACAACGAATGGAACAAGGCAAGATAATCAGCCCTAAGGTTCTGAAGACTACCCAGGGATCATGAAAGTGGAAGGATGCAAATGGAGGCATAATGTGCATACTTGTGATTAGGAATGGAGGTATGACAATGGCATGTTTTCCCTTTATCACCTGTATAAGCCATGTGAAATGTTACTTCAAACTAGAAAATGATCTTCAAAGGTTTTAGCCTATACCTGATATGGCAGAGGACTAGATGGCTACAGTGGGAGACCAGGTGTTCCCACTTCTAGCTTCCTGACAAGTAGAAGGCAGAGTCTGAACAACTGAACCACAGTCAAATCCTGATCCTAGGGAATGCTAGGGCAGCAGCAAATGGCATGCCCATACCAAACCTTGCTTTTGAGTTGTTATGCTTCAGTAGGTAAGAAAACATTTTCCTTTGGTTTAGTCCTAAGAGATTTCTTCTTTTGGGGGGTTGGGTTGGGGGTGGCTAATATTTTACATAGGATTAAAAAATGAAAATCAAATTCAAGAAATTGGCTTGAAGTTTGCTTTGGACTTTAAAATCTGCAATACCTATGTGAGATGGGAAACACACATTATAGACCGAGGTACACAGCGGTCTAGGGGAAAGTGTGTGTAGCCAGAAGACAGGCATGGGCTTGGCTCCACCATTACACTTATGGCTGTGGTCTTAACTAAATCACTTAGTTGGCATGCTTCCAAATTCTCGTATCTGTAAATAGGGATACTTCCATCTGCCCAGATGATCTGATAGTGCTGCTCTGTGAAGATAGTTTTGAAAAATTACAAGCACAATACTGACTGAAGTATTATCATTTACCACCGGATTCACACACCTTCCAAAGTTGCAGGGCATACCCACAGTTACTTACCTGGTGACAGGCGTATTTGAACAAGTGATCTACCAGAAGCCAGATCTCCTTGGGGACCTGAAGGGGTCTCTCACTGGCACCTTCATCCAAGGGAACCATCTGCAAAAGGGATTTCTCCTAAAAGATGAAAAATGAGGGGCGCCTGGGTGGCTTAGTCGGTTAAGCGTCTGACTTTCGCTTAGGTCATGATCTCGCGGTTTGTGGGTTCGAGCCCCGCGTCGGACTCTGTGCTGACTGCCAGCTCAGAGCCTGGAGCCTGTTTCAGAGTCCGTGTCTCCCTCTTTCTCTGACCCTCCCCTGTTCACGCTGTCTCTCTCTATCCTAGAAATAAAATAAAAAAATATTTAAAAAAAAAAAAGAAGAAAAATGAGGAGAATCAAAGCAGTCTTAATAAAAATGTGTGTGTAACTTAGTGTCCTCCAGATCCTGCTTATGTAGGTACAATTCAATCTTCATCTCTTAAGATTCTTCACTTTTTCTCACTGGGGTCACTCCTGGTCAGAAGGCACTTGATACTGATTCCCACAGTTAAAGGATCTTGTCTTCTAGATGCTTAACAATTAAGCATTCCATTTGGGCTCATTATGTTTATCACTGGATGCACTGTGTGTTGTAAATGTTCTCAAGGGTGACAGTCATGGCAGAGCATATATACTGCCTGAGACTTGTGAACCATTAAATTATAATGGTCAACACAGTACTTTGAGACAGTAGTACCTAGTTAGGTTTTTGGTGACTTTTAGCTTATGATTCTTTCAGGTCTTACTACAAAATTATAGTTTTCATTGTTGATTTAAATGAGGCTCTCTGGGTCACAGAAATTAAAAACAATTCTCCACATTACACCTACATTCATGAATATTTCAGGCTCAATAGAAAGTCTAATCTTTTTTTTTTCGACTTCTAAAAACTTTGTTTTATATTTAACATCAGTTTCCTTTCTTTCCCAGTTGTATTGAGAAATAATTAACAGATGTCACTGTATGAGTTTCAGGTATACAGCACAATGGGTTGACTTATGTATTTGGTGAAATGACTACCACAATAGGTTTAATTAACACCTGTCATCTCATTCAGATATGAAGAAAAGAAGAAATTTTTCCTCCCCATGAAAACTCTTAGGATCTACTTTCTTAACTGTCTTCTACATCGTACAACAGTGTTAGCTATAGTCAGTGTGTTATATATTACATATGCAGTACTTATTTGAAAAGTAAAAGTTTGGACCCTTTGACCATTTTCCCCATCTCCCCCCCACCTCTGGTAACCACAAATCTGATCTCTTTTTCTAGGAGTTTGGTGGTATTTGGGGGTTTGTTGTGTCATGTTTGTTGTTTTAGAATTCTGCATATAAGTAACATCCTACAGAATTTGTCTTTCACTCTGACTTATTTCACTTAGCATAATCTCTAGAAGGTCTAATCTTAAGGCACTAAAACTCATAGCCTTTAGATCCAAAAATAGTAAACTGAATACAGCATACCAAGAGCCAAAAATACTGTGAAAAGTTCCAGATCTGAGTCCAGAAGTTATTCTTTATATTAATAACTCAGTAGAGATTTCTCAGGGCTATGACCTCTTTTAGTTATCTTTATACTTTCTGTTAGATTCTCCTGAAAGAATCTAAGAGAAAAACCCAAACGTGACAACTAAACCTGAACTTGAAAATGGCTGGAGGCATAAACTCAGTTATCTTATGCTTATATAATCAAATATAAATTGTATCAAAAAGGGGTCTGAAATAGATTAAGTCCTATGAGGGCAGCCTTCAGAAAAATCCTAGTGGAGAAAATGGTGACCAATTCTTTGCATCTGCCCCCTTCTCCAGCTTAAGGTTATAAATTGTGTACTTGCAACGTTAGGAAATTCTGTAAATTCCAGCCCAACCCCAGCCATGCTGCTTTATGGAAAATAAAAGTATTTTACTACTTCCAGAGACTGTGTACACTAGAGCAGAGATGAGGGCTTTGCTTAACATTATGTTCTTCAATCAGCACTGCTGACCTCGTAAAGCTGCTGTACCTTTCTAAGAGAATGAAGAAAAGAACATGACAGTTGGTTACCATTTAAAATCTATGTTCTTCACATCTATTTTGCTTCCTTTCTTTCTTTCCCTGGCAGTCTATCACTTGATATTCATGTTCTCTGTGGCTGCCAGAACTTTATCAGGGGCTCATCCACTAACTTCTTTCTGGTTGCAAGTATTAAATCCAGGCATCCACATGGTATCTGAACCAAAACACTGTCCATAATGCACTCTGCTCATTTTCTGAACCAAATGCAACACATGTACAGATTTAGCAGATGCCTCCAAACTTACCATATATAAATTATTCAGCACTGATTCATGTACTTTTTAAAAAATCTGACATCCAACTGGTGCTTTTTCTGTACTAAGGCATTAAGGCAACACAAGGCACTCTCCGAGATGAAAAGACATCATGGCCTGCTATTAACAAGGAAAGGCCGGAAAGCAGAACTGCCTCAATTCTTAGTGGTTTAAAAAGGTTAATAAAATGTCAATAGGTTATATACATCATCCACTATCCATTTTCAAATTCATGCATGATAATATGAAATGTCAGACTTGTGTTTCTGAAGTCTAATAAAAGATCATGCACAAAAAATAGTACTTTCTCAAAAGTCCACAATTATCCTGGTAACTCTAATTTTCAAGGGGAAATAAACTTTGAAACCTTAGTGCTAATAACTAATGCAGAAAAACAGTACACCATCCCCACCATCAAAATGCATTAAACTCCACCAAATGGGGAGATGACGTTATATGCTGTGTGACACTGCTTTAAGAATGGCTTTCAAGCCCACATTTCTCTATGTGATAGCCCTGTGTGGAGCCAGACACCCTCCAGCTTGAAGATACAAGTGGCAAAGCACTACAGGCACCCTTTACTAGGTTCCTTGACTAGTTATTCAGGAGACATGGGTTTTACTGCTCTCTGCCCCACACCCCTGATGTCAGGAGCAGTAGTATGACTTTAGTGAGTTTTTCAACCTTAGGCCTTGGTTGTCTTGTCTATTAGAATGGGGAAAAATACCTTACCCTGTCTGAAGGCAGAGAGCTACACCAGATGATCCCTCATGACCTTGTTCAGCTCTATAATTCCATGCTCTTTCTTAACTGTATAACTGTGTATTCTTTCAATAATTAATCACTACTGTCAACAACCTCATATCACTCTTAATGCAACAGAAATCCACTTCTGCTTTTACTATCACTGAAAATGTAGGAAAGCTAAGTGGTACCCTGCTCCACCTCATGAGATTTCAGATATATCAGTACAGCTCTTTAGTTACTTCTCATTTTAAAAATACAAATTTGGAAACTTGAGTCCTATTGCTTTTATGTACTGGGTCTCAATGACTACCAGTGTAATAAAAATCTTTTTTATACTTCAGACACACTTAACGACAGCTGGCAGGACTTTGGTGGATTCTCGTGGAGTCAGAGGTCTCTGAAATGGGAAAGATTAGAGACAAATTCCAGGGACCACACTTAGGTGTTAATTAAGCACAGGAAACACATGACCACCAATGGAATGCATTACCTTTTCTAGGAAGCTGTCTTCTTCCTGAGAGCAGAGCAGGAAAAGAAAGTCATTGACAGACAGAAATTAGAATTAATTTACAGAATTAGAAACAGACCAGTATTATTAGAACTCACTAGCTTGCTAGATACATACACTTTAAACAGCTGTAAATTTTTCAAATAAATCATTATTGTTGAAAATGGCACGTTTTCTCTATATGCAAAGTTCTCTATTGTACATATTAAATGCTCATGTAGTTTATGGAGATTATCACTCAAGAGACATAAATGTGCAGTCCTAGTCTTTTGTGTCCTTTGGCAGCTGCCAGCTGATCTGGCCAAATGCCCAGTGATAGCTCCTTTCCATGTGCTTCCTGGAGGCAGGCCCTGCTGCTACACTATGCGGCTTCCTAAGTCATCCTAATGCCACTCAATGGGCGAATTTGGTTGTGAGTCTGACAGTGGCTCTTCAGAAGGAGAACAATTGGCTTCTCCCCTCTCCCTGCCATTCCTCTCACCCTAAGCAGTATCACACACTCTTCGATCACCACATACCTACTCCCCTCCTCAAAGGCCCCAAGACTTCCCAAATATGGAAGTCCCTCTGAAATGTAAATTTATTTCATTTCAGACCTTTGTGGACCATAAGACTCATTATTATCCCCTATTGTGTTTTCTTGTATGGTATAAGAGAAAAAACCTGAAGCAAGGGAGAGGGAAGAAGGCATCTTTTTAATCAGCTCTGTCTTCTGTGCTCTTATTATAATCCAATAACAAGAGCAACAATAACTACTGCCATCACTTAGAGAGCATCTGCCATGTACTGGAAACTATAAAGTACTCGTATACAATGTCATTTAGTCTGCACAAGTGTGCACAATAGATATTATTCCCATTTTACAGATGAGGAAACTGAGGCTCTGCCAGGTTAAATTATTTGCCCAAGATCATACTATTAGGTATTAAGTGGCAGGTACAGGATTACAACTCAGGTCTGACTCTATATAGCTTTACCACTATGGTCCCCTAGACAACTCAAAAAATACAATCTGGCTGCTTCCTGGCAAAGACGCAGGGCAAGGCTGTGAAAAAAACCATGAGAAACAAAGCACCATGGTTAGTGGAGAGAGTACAGGCACTAGGTAGATAGTCCTGGGTACAAATCTTTGTTCTGCTTCCTATTAATTTTGTACAGACCTTAGGCAAGTTACTAAATTTTATAAAGCCTCAGTTTCTTCATCTCCAAAACAGGGATAATGATATTTACTTTGTAGGGACAAGGAAACAGCCTCAACGCCAGGCATGGCAGGGCACTGGTAGTGCAGTATGCCAGCACGTCCCCAGCTACTCCCAGCTGGAATCCTTCCAGTGCTGCCATGGGCCACCAAGAACCCGAGTATAAATCACACATCTCATGTCTGCCAGTAAAAGGAGGACCCCTGATCTTACTATGAGAGACATGCAGGAGGCTGGAGGTAGGGGATTGTGTACTCTCTGATGTTCCAAATGGTAATGCTAAATGCATTTCCACCAAACAACTGTTTTATATATATGGTGGGTAAGTTTTTTACTATTATTAGACACATTATGGATTAAACAGCCTCTTGTAGGTTTACCTAGACTTTTAAATACCACATATAAAATGAGATAAAAATAATCAGAGTAATACTGTTTTATGAAGTATACAAATATTTATAGTATTGTAATTATAGTTTTTTTAATTTAAAAGTTAAATTCTGAGTGCCAAACATCTAATTTAACACAATTTTGGAGCACAACCTTTTTTCAAATTCAGGACTACTTATTAGGAAATAGTAGAACCTGCCTAACAGACTTCTCTCTTTTTTCCTCCCATGAATACATGCCACATGATACAATGAGTAAAACTAGGCAGAGTTTTTATACACTAACCTCTCAAACCAGGCCCTCAAAGCAGTTTTCTTCAAGCAAGGCATGCCTTTGAGGGACGTTGGGGGATGGATGAAAAAGGAGGCTATAGAAGGGAATGATATGGTCCCTGATTTGGGTTTGCAATTGAGTTGGGGTAAGAAGTCCCAGAATTTATAGCCTGATATTGTTATAATTCACATAGATGCATTCTCAGTAAATGGTTACTATGAAAAACAAGCAAAGGGGTTCAAAAGAAGGAGACAGTTTTAGGCTAGGGCTGCCAGGGGACTTTTCACAATGAAGATGGGACCTAACTAGCCCTTAAAAGATTCATAGGATTTTAAAGAGTAGAGATGGAGTGAGGGCACTACAAGTGGAAGGGACAAAAATTCAGAGAAGGTAAATCGTAAGGTGAGAGTAGGGAAAAGGTGGTTATCTGTTCTGCAGAGAGCATGGGGGGATGTTGAGAAAAGTAGTGGGAAATATAAAAAAGAATGTTAAAGTCAGACTTTTTGGTGAACTTGAATGACAGGTAAAGCAAACTGGATTGTAGTTAGTAGGCATGGGGGAGCCACTGACTACCTTTAAGCAAGGAAGTGATAGGACTCAAAGCTGTATATAGAAAGATCAGTCTGGGGGCGCCTGGGTAGCTTAGTCAGTTAAGCGTCCGACTTTCGCTTGGGTCATGATCTCACGGTTCGTGGGTTCGGGCCCCGCGTCGGGCTCTGTGCTGACTGCCAGCTCAGAGCCTGGGGGCTGTTTCAGTCTGTGACACCCTCTCTCTCTGACCCTCCCCTGCTCACACTGTCTCTCTCTCTAGAAATAAATAAAACATTAAAAAAAATTAAAAAAAAAAAAAAAAGAAAGAAAGATCAGTCTGACAGCCCTGAAGAGGAAAAATGAACGAGTAGCAAGGCAAAGGGGAATGTTAAAGATGTTATCAAAGTAGGTCAAAAAGGAGAGAGTAAACACTTTAATTATGGGAAAATAATATATATTTTAAATAAATAGATAGAAGAGAAAACTCTGAAAGAAGAATCAAAAGGACTTTCATTAGACACTGGTGGGGCAGCACATTTATACTGAGAGTTTACTTCTCTGGCTACAGACATATAGTAGATGTAAATAACATTTATTTCAACACTAGGCTCTATTCTGAAAACAGAAACACTACATAGCCTTCACTAATAAACAGCATACTCCTAAGGTAGTCCTAAGGTTGCTTATCATCACTTAGTTCAACTGACTTGCCCTCTCTCTACAAAAGGCAATGCATTGATTACATTAAAAATTTTTAAATGTTTATTCATTTTTGAGAGAGAAAGAGAGAGAGAGAGAGAGAGAGAGAGAGAGTGTGTGAGAGAGAGAGAGAGCGAGCGAGCGAGCAGGGGAGGCTCAAAGAGAGGAGACACAAAATCTGAAGCAGGCTCCAGACTCTGAGCTGTCAGCACAGAGTCCCACACGGGGCTTGAACCCACAAATTGTGAGATTATGACCTGAGCTGAAGTCGGACCCTTAACCAACTGGGCCACCCAGGGGCCCCTGCACTGGTTACATTTAAAACAGGAACCTAATTCAGATTTCCCAGTGGGACAACACTGGCATGCTACAAACGTACTGCAAAGCATTCTTCACTCCAACACTCATCCTTAGAGGAATTGTGCCAGTAGTAAATGTAGCTAAGATCATGTTAAACAGTCATTTAGAGGCAGATTCAAATTTAAAAATAAAAAGCAAAGGGGCGCCTGGGTGGCTCAGTTGGTTAAGTGCCCAACTCTTGATTTCAGCTCAGGTCATGATCTCATGGTTCATGAGTTCAAGCCCTATGTCAGGCTCTGCACTGAAAGCATAAACCCTACTTGGGATTCTTGCTCTCCCTCTCTCTGCCCCTCCCTTGCTTAAGCACTCTCTCTCTCTTTCTCTCTCTCTCAAAAATAAACTTTAAAAATAAAAAATAAAAAAATAAAAAGCAGAAAACTGAATGGATATCAAAGTTCTACAAAGGATTAATTCAAATGAAATATAAAAAGAAGAAACACAAACCATACACATATCAGGATAAGAAATGAGTGGTTGATCAGTAAGATGAAGTAAACACCTAGTGAAAAGATCACTGGAGAAGAAACCATTATTCTTTTTATTTCAACTTTGATATCATTCTAATAAACATGTCCCCAAGCAAATACAGTCTGTCCATTCATCCCTCAACCTTTTGTGTCTCTGTAACTACAAGTAAAACCTTTAACCATATCTGGTAAGTTCAAACCTGGTCTATCCATTAGCCCAATCTATAAGCAACACCAAACTGTTCCTCCAAATATGTCAATTTACAATCTTACACTACCCATGAAAGTCTTCTGATAGTTGTAAATGCCCTCTGCTCCAGCATAAATTCATCTGTTGACTTCAAGACTTTCTATCCTCTGCTCCTAACCTATCCAATCAGCCTCGCACTTTTTCCTTTACTCTTCACTCTTTCCAGGGAAATCTCTTTTTAAGCTTATTTATTTATTTTGAGGGAGGGAGGGAGAGAGAGAGAGGGAGGGAGGGAGGGAGGGAGGGAGAGAGAGAGAGAGAGAACACACATACACACAAGTGCGGGAAGGGGAGACAAAGAAAGAAAGAGAGAATCCCAAGCAAATCCATACTGTCAGCACAGAGCCTGACTTGAAGCTTGATCTCACCAACCGTGACATCATGACCTGAGCAAAAATCAAGAGTTGGATGTTTAACTGATTGAGCCACCCAGGTGCCCCTTCCCAGGGAAATCCTGTAATTTTTCATACCTGGTCTTTTTGCTTCCACCATTTTTTTTTACAGTAGGCACCACGCCCAGTATGGAGCTCAACATGGGGCTTGAACTCATGACCCTGAGATCAAGGCCTAAACTGAGATCATGACTTGGATGCTTAACTGACTGAGCCACCTAGGTTCCTCTGCTTTTAACTTCTAACATTTATCCGTGATGTTCCTTATACCTGGAAGACAAGTTCACCCAATATGTTAATACATATTTCTTGAATGCTTGGACTTAACTCAAAATACTTCTATGATGAAACCCAAATCACTCTTCTAGTCACACTTTATTCTTATGTGCTGAACTTGTTTCTAGTAATATTAATGTTACATGAATCAAATATGCATTAAAGCCAAAATAGGCTGGTTCTGAGATTGATCTTTATAGAAATTAGCTGGTTAATCAATAAGCTTTTATAACATATAAGGCTTGAGTAAACAACACAGGAAAGGAATCTATTGTTAATACAAATTATAAGCTCCACAACTCTCATGACAAATGCCTCTCCAAAATATTGACTTACTAAATACACTGGACATTAGCCAGTAAAAGTAGCTACTGTTTGGGGCGTGGGGGTGGCTCAGTTGGTTAAGCGTCCGACTTTGGCTCAGGTCACTATCTCATGGTTCGTGGGTTTGAGCCCCACATCCGGCTCTATGCTGACAGCTCAGAGCCTGGAGCCTGTTTCGGATTCTGTGTCTCCCCCTCTCTCTCTGCTCCTCCCTCACTCATGCTCTGTCTCTCTCTGTCTCAAAAATAAATAAACTATAAAATTTTTTTAAAAAGTAACTTATGTTTACAGTATCTCTAACCAAATTTCCTATTAACCATTATGTAGAATTTAGCCATATTGTATATATAAGTAAACTTCCATCACCACTTAATTGCAGGAACCCACATAAACTCCATTAATACTTTGTATTCAATGTGTAATGAATAAATATTGATGATTATGTGCTAGTTAAGAAACTTTTCTTTATTCTGGAAAAGAATAAACATGATTACAAACAAATTTTCCTCTGTCACTTGTGCTAATTCCAACTATTCTAGTAGGGCAAGAAGAATGAAAAGGATTTATGCCAGTATTTCATTCCACATTTGGTAGAAAGAGGGTATGGCACAAGAATTTTTCTGAAGCGGTACATGAAAGTCAACATAGGCACTGAAATCATTTCTGGTTTCACCAATATTTTGGAGTAAATAATACAATAAAACATAATAGATATCATTATTAATAGCATCATCTGATAGGATGTGAAATATCATGTTGGGTCTTGGAACAAATATGAACAAACATTAAGAAAGCATTGCAGAAGGTCAAAATCAAGTCAAAACATAGTGGGAAGGGGTGCCTGGGTGGCTCAGTCGGTTAAGCGTCCGACTTTAGCTCAGATCATGATCTCATGGTTTGTGGGTTTGAGCACCGCGTCGGGCTCTGTGCTGACAGCTAGCTCAGAGCCTGGAGCCTGCTTCACATTCTGTGTCTCTCTCTCTGACCCTCCCCTGCTCACACTGTCTCTCTCTCTCTCAGAAATAAAAAAACATTAAAAAAAAAAACAGTGGGAAGATACTACAAATAGGGTACAGATAATTTTACACTTCAGCTCAGGTCATGATCTCATGGTTCATGTGTTCAAGCCCTGTGTTGGGCTCTGTGCTGACAGCTGGGAACCTGGAGCCTGCTTTGTTTTCTGTGTCTCCCTCTCTCTCTGCCCCTCCCCCACTCAAACTCTCTCTCTCTCTCAAAAATAAACATTTAAAAAAATTTTTAAGGGGCACCTGTCGGTGCTTTTAAGCTCCTGTCGGAGCCCTTTTATTTTTTTTAATATTTTTATTTATTTCTAGGAGAGAGAGAGAGAGAGACAGCGTGAGTAGGGGAGGGTCAGAGAGAGAGAGGGAGATACAGACTCTGAAAGAGGCTCCAGGCTCCGAGCTGGCAGTCAGCACAGAGCCCAATGCAGGGCTCGAACCCATGAACCGCGAGATCATGACTTAAGTGAAAGTCGGACGCTTAACCGACTAAGCCACCCAGGTGCCCCTGTAGGAGCCCTTTTAAGGGCTCAGTTGGTTAAGGTCCGACTTCAGCTCGGGCTCAGTTGGTTAAGGTCCGACTTTGGCTCAGGCCATGATCTTATGGTTCATGGGTTTGAGCCCCACGTCAGGCTCTGTGCTGACAGCTCAGAGCCTGGAGCCTGCTTTGGATTCTGTGTCTCCCTCTCTCTCTACCCATCCCCTGCTCATGCTCTGTCTCTGTCTCTCTCAAACATAAACATTGAAAATTTTTTTTAAAGTTTTTTAAAAAGAGAGGCAGACTAAGGTGTTCACCAATGAAGTGACATAACACTACTTAATTTCAGATGGTACAGCAAAAAAAAAAAAAAGCATGTCTATTTTATGTAAGGCATGTGGGGGCTCATTGTACTGTCCTTTCCATTTTTCTGCATATTTGCCACTTTCATAATTAAAAGTTGGGAAAAAGAAAGCTAGGAAATGATATTTAGGATGGAAGGAATGGGGCAGGGAAAAAAGGGGAAACTTCATTTAGAATATATCCTAAACAATAAATACTCAATTGGAAAGACAGAATGTGATGGTGAAAGTAAAAAATAAGTATCATTAAAAAATAAGAGAAGGTAAGGATGTGAATTTCCAAAGAAAATGGTTCTCTTTCAAACAGAGGTAATACACCCAGTCATGAGGGCTCTAGGGAAACAAGTATAATTCCAAGAAAGAATGCTAGGACTGGACTCAAGTGTTTTAATCTGTCATCTGAGTCATAGCTAAAACAATTCCATGGCAACAGAACAAATCACACAAGCCAGCAGTCTGCCCGCTAGTCTAGTCCTCCTCGCTAGATGATAACATCACTGCTCGGGCCAGGCTGAGAGCATCAACATGAATAGTAATAGTAGTGATAAAGTATGGCTGCCACATCACCTCGTTTTTCTTGGTAAAAGACCAAAAGCATACTTTTATAGCCCAAAGAGGTCTGCACACAAATCCAGCAGTATTTTTATTTAGAAGAAAGGTTCTTAACAGGATGAACTTGTTATTATATCAATTTATGTTATAGAAGGTAGTAAGCATTTCCTATATAAGGGCACTGCTATTATAGCTTGGAGTCAGGGAAGGGTAATCCTACTGCTTCCCTATCTTAAGTGAGCCCCATTAAACATGCAGCAAACTTCAGTGCACATTATAATCATGTGGGATGCTGATAAAATGCAGGTTCCTAAGCTCTGCACTCTGAGACTGTCCTTCCATGGCCAGATGTGAACAGAGGGAAGAATCTGTACTTGTTTAAAGACCCCTGGGGATTCTGAGGTTCATTTACAGGTCTGGGCTGCAATATGCAGCCACGTTTGGGATTAGATATGGTGATACAAGTTACTAGAAGGAGTTACTAGACTGGGAGTCAGAAAGTCTGGGGGATAGATTCATTGCTAATTTATTCTACTTTCGGCAAGTTATTACCTCGTGCCTCAGTTTTCTCATGTGTTTAATAAGGATAATACTGCACCCCCCCACTTACTGTACCTTATACACAGACTAATTTATACAAAAGTGACTTAAATTATGAAGAGCATAACAAAAAAGCATTAGATTTTTAAAGAAGGGAGTCTTTAACCTAATTCAGTGAACACAGTACTATCTATTATATTCCTGACAAGAGCCAATTACAGATTACTTTCTCTTCTTTCCTTTAAGGCTGAATCTAATGAAAGTAGAGCTAGAGTAAAGTGACATTTTTGCTCTTATTTATCACTTGACCATTCCCCCGAACCCAGTGAAAGAAAAAGCCCAGAAACAATGAGTACATCACTTAAGTATTGTGAAAATTATATCTAGAGAAGTTCTGTCTTAGGATGTTTCTTACCAAGTCTATGAGTTTGGTAACGGGAACTTCTCGGATTGGTCTTTTCATTCGGCACAAAGCCTCTAAGGATGTACCAAAGCAACTTGGGAGGTAATTTCCACTAATGGTCAAGAAGTAATCTTTGCCTCGATCCAGGTGAAGAACTAGAATATCTTCAATCTTATCTTCCCCTGAGTTCAGGATGGTCACCGAGTCTTTGCTGACATATACATCAAGGGAAATGTCCACGGTCTCATCTGAAATACAAGAAATGACACATGATAACAGAAACTTATGGAGGAAAAGCAAAAGGAGATGAGAACCAACAGAAGAAGTGTCCTCTAAAAAGTCATCAGGTGATGAAGGAAAGACTGGACACACAAAACAGGTCTCCCCAATATAATGACAGTGAAAGTAAGAGACATGTGGTTAGAAAACATGAAGTTAAACAGAGGAAGGGGTGGGAGCCAGGGGGAGAGGATGCATTGCAAGCAGAGACAATGGTAAAGGGACAACTCACTTGGCTCCAAGTAGCCCTCAAAAGGTTCAGCCCGAAGCCATGGCTTGCAGTACTGGCTGTCATTAAGTTTAGGGATGAAAGAAAAATGGCAGGGAACCTGTCCATTGTTGCTGATCTGGAACTTCTCCTTTTGTAGTTGCCGAAACTTCACATTCTCAAACACAAACTGGGGAATAACAGACAGACACAAACATGCATCACTAGTAGGGGAAGTCAGTCAGTTGGATTATTCCATAGGGAATATGAATAAAGAATAAGGTAATTATTATTGACCAGGTGTGCAAGTGCTGTCTGTATGCCTTTACCAACTGAGCTGGCTGTATGCCATGCCCTCTCATTTGTTATTCTACTCACAGCAGCAGAAGAGGAATTAGGCAGCTCTTGCTACTTCTCTGGACCACTCGGATTGTTCCTGAGATCCTCAGAGGATAACCCAACCTTGGATCAGGACATTCAGGTCATGACCAAGTCCTAGTTCCTGAGATATGAATTAACCAGCAACTCTGAAATACTCAGTAAGAGTGGCTAACATCTGAGGGCTTACTTTGTGCCAAGCATGGTTTAAAGAGCTTCACATGTATTAACTCATGTAATCCTCACAACCACCCCTTTAACCAGAAAAGGAAAGTATGGCTCTGAGAGAGTCAGACACGTGCCACTGGTCATATATCTACTACATGACAGTGCTTGAGTCAGAATGGAGGCAGTTTGACTTCAGCACATATGGTTTTTACCACTTTGCTGTGTTGCTTTATCTAACAAACATGGTTTCCCCTGTACTGACCACGATGGGCAGTACGTGGGGAAGCCATGTATTTTTGCTCACCTCCCTCCTGCTGAGCTCCAAGGAAGGAAGGAAATCATTTTCCATTCTGTCCATGATGCGTACAATATCTTCAAACACTTTCCGATACCTCCGTTCATCCACAACCTTTACCTGAAAGAAAGCAAACCCTTTTCAGTCTTCCATGCTCCTAGCTCATCTTCCTTTGAGATTATACCTAACAATTCAAAATGGGTTCTAAAATAAATTGTGGTGCACTGAGATATCACCTCACGCCGGTCAGAGTGGCTAAAATGAGCAAATCAGAGGACTCTAGATGCTGGCGAGGATGTGGAGAAACGGGCACCCTCCTACACTGCTGGTGGAAACGTAAACTGGTACAGCCCCTCTGGAAAACAGTGTGGAGGTCGCTCAAAAAATTAACAATAGAACTCCCCTAGGACCCAGCAATAGCACAGCTAGGAATTTACCCAAGGGATATAGAAATGCTGATGCATAGGAGCACATGTACCCCAATGTTCATAGCAGCACTCTCCACAATAGCCAAAACATGGAAAGAGCCTAAGTGTCCATCAGCGGATGAATGGATCAAGAAGATGTGGTTTATCTATACCATGGAATACTACATGGCAATGAGAAACAATGAAATCTGGCCATGTGTAGCAACATGGATGGACCTTGAGGGTGTTATGCTGAGGGAAATAAGTCAGGCAGAGAAAGACAAATATCATATGTTTGCACGTATAGGAGGATTAGGAGGAACTTGACGGAGGAACAAGGGGGAGAAGAAGGGTGGAAATGGTGGGGGAAAGGGAGAGAGGCAAACCATGAGAGACTCTTGAATGCTGACAAAAACTGAGGACTGATGGATGTGGGGGGAGGGGGGGATGGGCATAGAGGAGGACACTTATGGGCATGAGCACTGAGTGTTATGTGGAAACTAATTTGACAATAAACTATTTGTAAAAAAAATAAAATAAAAAGGGAAAAATGGATCCAAAGATAAGTGGATTAAAAAAATAAATAAATAAAAATGAGATAAAAAAAAGATTTACATTACTTCAAATTAAATAAAATTGAAAATTCATCTCTCTCAGTCTCACTAGCCACACTTCAAGTGATCAACAGCCACCTGAAGCTAGTAGCTTTTGTACTAGACAAGATAGATCTTTAACATTTCCATCATCACAGAAAGACCTATTGGAATGTACTGGTCTAGACAGACATATTCATAATGGTAGTTGGCCTGGCTGAGAAGTGGGGGTTTGGGACAAAGGTGGGAGTGAAACAGGGATTGAAGAGTTTCAGCCTTACCTGTAAATTTTGCCTAAAACATTTTTTTTTTATTTTAAAGGGAAAGCACTTTTATTTCTTGCATAATTTAAGTAGTATTAAAAACCAGAAAGGTAGACATTTATTAAAGATACACAAAAATACACAGGAAGCATGGAAATTTTTAAATATCCTGCTGGGAGCTCTGGATTAATATGTGTGGAATATTACAAATATTCCAAGGTTCTGAAAAGAAATACAAACAAAAAAGCCAAGCATAGCTGATTAAACCAAAAAGGTTAGTGTCTGGGGAAAGACATCCTTTTAAAAATGAATTAAGAAAATTCAAATGAAGAAAACAGGGCAGCTCACAAGTACAGAGTAGAAATTAGGTGGGCTAGAAACATTATCTAAAGGTTTATCTAGTATAGAAGTTCTTTGTGACTATAGAGGCATTGTGGGGTTAGCGGAAAGAACATCTGTAGGCTTGGGAGTTAAAGAGACAAGATTTAAATCTTAGTTCTCCTTCTAGTTGAATGCTCTTTTAAAAAAAAAACAAAAACATTTATTTATTATTGACAGAGAGAGAGAGAGAGAGACAGAGCACGAGCAGGGTAGGCACAGAATCTGAAGCAGGCTCCAGGCTCTGAGCTGTCAGCACAGAGCCCGACGTGGGACTGAAACTCACGAACTGCGAGATCATGCCCTAAGCTGAAGTCAGATGCTTAATTGACTGAGCCACCCAGGTGCCCCTCTAGATGAATGCTCTTAAAGAAGTTATTTAAACTCATTAGTTCTCTATTTGCTCATTTGTTAAATGAGAAATATTTAACTCATAGCACTGTTGTGAGGAGTGCTCATGAGATATGTGTAAACTGCTGATCCCAGTTCTTGGCACATACTAGCTATTATTTGAGAAAAACTTAATATTATTTATTATTATTTAAAAATTTCAAAGTGGACAAAAATTAAGTCACAGTTGCTTCAGATTATTCTAAGGCCAAGAAGTAACTTTGTATATAAAGGAAATACCCCAAAGTCATTTCCCTTTAAGACAGAAGGACAGGGACGCCTGGGTGGCTCAGTTGGTTAAGCATCTGGCTTCAGCTCAGGTCGTGATCTCATGGTTCGTGGGTTCGAGCCCCACGTCAGGCTCTGTGCTGACAGCTAGCTCAGAGCCTCGAGCCTGTCTTCAGATTCTGTGTCTTTCTCTCTCTCTGACTCTCCCCTGTTCATGCTGTCTCTCTCTCTCAAAAATAAATAAAACATTAAAAAAATTTTTTAAAGACAGAAGGATAAGACATGTTCAGGGATAATCTATCGGAGAAGCAAAAAGAATCAACATATACACAAAGGAAAGAAATTTACCCTATTATGTTCTTTGCATGTCTTAACTCATTAATCCCCATAAGTAGTACCACTGTTGTCCCCATTTTATAGAGGAGGAAAATGAGCCACAGGGCTGTTATATAAATTTTCCATGGTTACATGGTTAGGAAGTAGTTGAACAAGGATGCAAATCTAAGCAGTCTATCTGTAAAGTCCACACTATAAGACTGAACTAATATAGATTCTGACAGATTACATGACTGTAGGTCTGGGAAATCTACAAGAAATCATCTAAATGTAGTAGCTGTAATAAATTAAATCAACAAGATCCCAAGATATAACCTGCATACTATTAACACACAGCTAGAAAATACCATGTGAAAACAAAAACTACTCACAACACAGACCAAAAAATTAAATAACTGGGGGCGCCTGGGTGGCTTAGTCGGTTAAGCATCCGACTTTCGCTTGGGTCATGATCTCGCGGTTCGTGGGTTCGAGCCCCGCGTCGGGCTCTGTGCTGACTGCCAGCTCGGAGCCTGGAGCCTGTTTCAGTCTGTGACCCCCTCTCTCTCTGACCCTCCCCTGTTCACGCTGTCTCTCTCTCTCCTAGAAATAAATAAAAACATTTAAAAAAAAATTAAATAACTGGCCATTAATCCAGCCTAGGATGCAACAGAGTTAAAGTAAATTTAAAACGTGTGCTCCTGAACAGGAAAACTTCACTAATAGTACAGCTGACAATATGCCTTTTAAGCTAACATATATAGATTTGGTTGTATGCAGATCAGTCTATGCCTTTGTTCCTGCTGTCCCCACCCTTCCATCTGGAACTTCTCTCCCAGGCCTTCCCCTCCTTACTATCTATCTACTTATTCTTTAAAACCTAGCTTGTAACTCCTCCTTATGTATAACAGCTTTAGGAAGTAAGGTTACTACCTAACCATTCTACAGCATAAGAAACATCTGTGTCACTAAAAGGCCTAGCACATAAGAACCAAATGGACAGGGCGCCTGGGTGGCTTAGTCGGTTAAGCGTCCGACTTTCGCTTGGGTCATGATCTCGTGGTTCGTGGGTTCGAGCCCCGCGTCGGGCTCTGTGCTGACTGCCAGCTCAGAGCCTGGAGCCTCTTTCGGTCTGTGACTCCCTCTCTCTCTGACCCTCCCCTGCTCACGCTGTCTCTCTCTCTCTCCTAGAAATAAATAAAACATAAAAAAAAAATTAAAAAAAAAAAAGAACCAAATGGACAGCATTTAGGATGGCTGGGGGCACTAATTTCTCAAAGTTGCAAATAATTATTTGGTTTTGGTAACATTTTTGGCTCACTGAACTACTGATCTGTTCTGAATCTAAATGATGCTCTACGATACTTTACCTACAAACAAATAAATGAACAAACAAGTGTTTACCCCAATATGGAAGAGGGCGCTAACAGGCTTGTGGTCACTGGTTTTCAGTTCCATGTGACTCCGATAATGAAGCTGATTAACATTTGTTCCTCTCCAAAGAATCCGGTCACACCAGGCTGGAACCCGACATTTCCCACTGCAAATAAAGAAAGGAATTATGAAGGGAACATACCACACAACAATGTAATACTTACCACACTGGTTTAGACCAGGGTTATGCCATCTTGATAAATGCTTCTCCTTCCCTAATGATCCCAATTACAATATTCCCTACTGTATTGCAAACTCTCTAAAGGGTCTGTGTCTGCTTGTTTGCCACTGAATCCCCAACTCCTAGCACAGTATCTTGTGCAAAGCAGGTGCTCAATGATTAGTTATGTAATGAATGAATAAACAGTGCTCCCCAAATTAGCATTACCTCTTTAACAACGTTGCCCAAGGGGAAAATATAATAGCACCTTCTTAAAATATCCTAAGAAGACCAGGATTATACTCAGAACACTTTGCTCTATGAATTGCAATGACATTTCACAACAGATAGACAACTAGTAAGAATCTAAAAATCCAATGGTATATTCCTAGACTGGGCTTAATTTCTGGAAATAACTAGAGATTTCTCCTTTTAAACCTGGACTTTCATGACTAGCTTCTTCAAATAGAGATGAACTAACATCTAAGCATGCAAGTCTGAACATATAACAGCCCACAGAATACCAAGGGTAGGGAAAAAGCCTATTCATCATTCAATTAAAATAAGTAACACCTTGTACACCTGAGCCACTAGGTGACACACTTAAGTTCTTATCAGTAGCTCTTCAATTGACTCTCAAGTCAGGTGAGTGGAAGAAATAAGGTGAGGTGTACAAGATCCATGGGTGTCACTTTTCACTTACTGACCAGTTTGCTCAGAGCACAGAAATGTAGACCCCTCTGCACCCCATCCTAGTGCTCTCTCTGAGTCTAAGGAAGCTGAATCTGCCCAGAGCTTTTCCTTCTTTTTCAAGCTTCTGGGCTCAGCCAGCTAGGATGCCATAGGAAACAAAGAGACAGTAAGTAGAAGGCAAACAGTTCGCAGGAACATACTGACAGGGGGACTTAACTGGGGGTAATCAGGAAATCAAAGGGCCTCCCTAGGCAATGGATCTTAGCTGTCTCTGGCAGTTGTAGAGGTTGGGCCCAGGTATTAGTATTTTTTAAATGTTTTATTTCCCTTTGAGAAAGAGGGAGCATGCGAGCAGGGGAGGGGCAGAGGGGGTATGGGAAAGAGGATCCAAAGCCGACTGCACTAACAGCAATGCACTCCCAGGCATCAGTATTTTTAAAAGTCCCCCAATAGATTCTAATGTGTGATCAGGAATGAGAATCACTGTGCTGGAAGAACCTTTTGTGACTCAATTTCTGGTGTTCAGAGTTGAAGAGTTGAGAAACAATTTGGATAAACCAGTGAGAATAGGACAGTAGATAAGGAAATGGGGAGGGGGGTTGGGAAGGTAAAATCTCAGCAAATCTGTTGAGACGACAGAAATAAGGCACTGCAGACAGCCTGTAAAATTTCAATAGAAATAATACTTTCTTAAGATAAACTCACCTGTGAGTACACATGCATTAAAAACTCTTCTGTAACAGCACTGAGCCATTAGGTCTTTATATATGCCTCTGGTATGACCTAAAAAATTCCTAGCCATTCACCAATATGGAGGGACAGAAATAATACCAGGCCTGAACCTATTCTGTGATGAGGTTCTTGTTACTTTACCTGGAATCCCATCGGTCTGTTTTAGAGTCATACTTATAAGTGGGGATAAACTTGATTTCTCCTTCAGTGAAGTCAGCAAAAGCTTTTTTCTGTGTGCGCTGAATATTAAGCTAGAGATAGAAGCATCACATAAGCAGGGTAACACCATCTTAATACAAGTGATAATCAGGCTGATCAACAATTTCTAAATATTGAGTTCCATAGCCTTTGCAACTGTCAGAATACATAAATAAAATTTCTGCACCTTATGAATTAAATCTTGCCATTCCCATGACATCTAAACTCACCCACAGATAGGATGCTCATTATGAGCACATCACTAATTTTTTATTGCTAATAGTGGTTGGGTGGGATGCCTGGGTGGCTCAGTCAGTTAAGTATCCGACTTAGGCTCAAGTCATGATCTCGCCATTGGGGAGTTCCAGCCCTGCATCAGGCTTTGTGCTGACAACTCAGAGCCTGGAGCCTGCTTCAGATTCTGTGTCTCCCTCTCTCTCTGCTCCTCCCTTGCACTTTCACTTTCACTCTCTCTCTCAAAAATAAATAAACATTAAAATAATTTTTAAAAACAGTGGTTGGGTAAAATGGGAAAATGAAATAAGAATAATCTTTCTCTGAAGTTGGACAGGAATCATCTAGCACAATTTTTATTTTTTAAAAAAGCACACAAATATTGAATGGATAATTCCAAAAGCCAAATTCAGTGAATAGTTATGGATCGTTTTGAAAGTTATCCTCTTTCAAATACTTTACCAGAATCACATAAGACTCAAAATTTATTACAACTGTACCCCCTTTGGAAATATGACAGAGGAAGAAATGCAAAGACATTAGCCCGATGACCTCAATATGAAGAAAAATAGAGCCAAAAAAGACTCACTATAAAAAAAACACCCCACCATTCTACTGCAAAACTCCTACATTTTTACTATGTCTGAAGGTCAAAAAAGGTTTCATAAGGACTTAAAGACATTAAAATCAAGTTGAAACGTTTTCTTCCCTCCATAAAAGTGTTCACTTTTAGCAACCAATATTCATAAGCTTAAGTAAAAATTCAAGTCATGTGCCAGGTTCCAAGGCAAATTTACAGAAAAATTGAATAGCAAGTTTTATATAAATGTCACCGAATCAATGCTTTTCCCACAGGTTTAAACATCTATAAGCTAGCCAGCCCCAACTTCTCAATCAGTTCCCATTAGACCACAGTCTGTGCTATCTATTCCAAACTTCTGTTCTTCCCAATCCCCTCACAGGGCCTCCCTCTTTTACCTCCATGCTGTTACTAAGCCTGCCAAGTAATCATAGAGCAACTTTCCCTGTCCCATCTGTCAAACCACATCAACATAGCTGAAGGCCCACTTCCTCCAGGAAGTGGTCTCCAATTAACCCCACCCATTCTCCAACTTATTTTATATAAATCTCTGAAATCTCTTCTTGATAAAGACAATGAACAAATGTTATATTTGCTTTTTATCTTTCCTCCTCCTATGCAGGTGTTCAATAAAAGCACTACAAACCTTGTGTGCATTCATTGCATTGCTAGTCACACTGTTTTCCCAAGACAATGAGACTTTTCCATCAATTCCTAGAGTAAGACACACCTCCCATACATATATCTCATAAACCTAACAATTTTATCTGCCATCTAGGAACATATCCATAAAATGAAAATTTACTCACCTGGTCAAACTTCAAGAGTCTCTGAAGGTCATTCTTGTTTATAAGACTCTTTACTTCATTGGCATCAGGCATGCAAAGCCTATAGTTCAAATCTCCCAACCAGATGACAACACTGAAAATCAAGAAATACACGAACAGAAGTAGCAAGAATTACCGTAACAAGTCAGAGAAGAATGGAAAGAAGAAAACTAGGTAGATTGTTGATAAGGATTCATTTATAACTACCTGAGACAAGGAGTTTAACCTGTCACTTATCCTCTGGTGGCAAGTACTAACAAAACCTGAGAAGGACTAGGGATTACTAAATAGGTGGGAAGATAGACACTCCATACATGAAGAACAAAGAGAGGGAAATACAGTATATCTGTGGGATTCAGAAACCAAGGAGTTAACTGCCTAAAAGAAGCATGTAGTTTATTTGCTGGACTAGCTCCAAAATTTTGTCTGGCTTCCTGCCAGGTCTCCAGAGGAAGAGAATCTGAACATTTTCTGCCTCTCTTAGCCCTGACATTCTACAGGCTCTTCACTGAGGTCTGCGTGGTCTGACCAGCTATCCACCATAGCCAATTTGCCTACCCCTGCTCCAGATGAACAGTCCAAGTCTCAGTCAGGAAGGAGACTGGCTTGCCACAGGATCCTAGTCTCCCAATCACAGCAATAGGCCCCTAGATGAGCTGAGAGTCTCCACAGAGGAGACCCAGAAATTACCACACTACAAGGAATGCTGCTGTGAGCTATCTCAAGTCTTGAATGGGTTTCTTTGCCAATCTTAAATGCAACATGAAATTTCTGGAATCCTGAGGAAATAAATTTAAGGCATTTCAGGGCAACTTTATGATCATTAATGTCAAGGTCTTGACTTTACTTCCATGAAGCAGAATTCTATAGCATCCTAATTGTTGAGACATTACAGAAACAAGCCAATATCACTACTCTTCCCTACTCTTTTCTCAAATACCCTACTCTCTGCTGATCCTTAATATGCTAAATTATCTTTTGTTTTCCTACTAATTCCCATCTCAAACCACTTGTTCCAAATCACACCATCCTCTCAGAATTTCAATTACCAACATTAATTTACTGACAACTAATCATCTTCTACCACCCAATCCATCCCTCAACTGATTTCTACTTCTTTCCTTAAGTCTCATTCTTCACAAACCTTTCTCTCATATTATCCTTTCTCTTATACTATCTCTCATATTATCCACTGCCCCAATTCTTAATGATTCACAGCCATTAAAAAGAATAATACAGATATAATACAGTATATACACATATATATAAAACGCATATATTAATATAATGTAGTACATACACCCACTGGCTTGGAAAGAGGCCCACAATAGGACAATATAGTCCTCTACAATGAGTGTGCATGTGTTTGTATATACAGAAAGGTCTAGAACAGCACTATTCAAAGGAAATAAGATGCATGTCACAGATGTAATTTAAAATTTTTAGTAGCTGCATTTATTTATTTATTTATTTTTAAAATTTTTTTAATGTTTTACTTATTTCTAGGAGAGAGAGACAGCGTGAGCAGGGGAGGGTCAGAGAGAGAGGGAGTGACAGACTGAAACAGGCTCCAGGCTCTGAGCTGGCAGTCAGCACAGAGCCCGACGCGGGCTTGAACCCACGAACCGCGAGATCATGACCTAAGCGAAAGTCGGACGCTTAACCTACTAAGCCACCCAGGTGCCCCCTAGTAGCTGCATTTAAAAACTAAAAGACACAAGGGAATATGACTTTAACAATATATTTAACTCAATATATCCAAATTATCATTTTGACATATAATCAATATTGAAAAATGGAGGTATTTTACATTTTTCCTACTAAGTCTCTGAAAATTCACTGTATAGTTTATGCTTACAACACATTTCCATTTGGACTAGCTACTTTCAAGTGTCTAATAGCCACCTATGGCTACTGGCTGTCACATTGGACAGCACAGTTCCAGGATATACACCAAACTATTAATAACACTTTCCTTTGAAGATAGAGACTGGCTAGGGGACAGTAAAGTGACTTCTACTTTTATCTTTTATTATATTCACAATAAACATTTCTATTTTATAATAAAAAACAATAAAAGGGGGCCTGGTGGCTCAGTCAGTTAAGCACCTGACTCATGATTTCCACTCAGGTCATGGTTCAAGCACCACATCAGGCTCCATGCTGGCAGTGCAAAGCCTGCTTGAGATTGTGTCTCTTTTTCTCTCTCTCTCTCTGCCCTTCCCCGACCTGTGCTCGCTCTCTTTCAAAATAAATGAACTTAAAATTTTTTTTAAATAATAAAAACTGACTCCAATTGACAGATCCCTCCAGCATTACTCTTACATGCCCACTTAACAGACTCTCTGATAGCAAATCTGATTTCTCTGCTTCAGTGAATCTGCTATTCCTTAAAAACCTGCTCTTCTTTGCAACTCCAATCCCTAAATGGTAATCCTTCACTCTTCATAGTTCTATAGTTTCCTACCAGTTTAATCTCTTTTCAGCCCCACTATTCAAAGGCCAAAGGAGATTTAGCCACTCACTCATGTTTCATGATGTTCAACTGTGGGAGTGTCTGATTTGGAACCATAAAACTCATTCGTGCACAGATGTCCTTATAATCTTGGTTCCTTCTCTCAAAGTCCTCCACATGGGCAGCCAGGTGGGAATTGACAATGCAAAAGGTAGTGTTGTGAAATACAAATCTCACAGCTACTCCACCTTTGTTTCCCTGTTAGCAAGAGTAATTAGTCACAATCAGTACAAAGACACAACTGGCAGATGAATTTCACATGGACATAAATAATAATCAAACTCATTTCCAAAGTAACTCACCATTTTCCCCATGATTCCAGTTCCAACTGTTTCCGTAGCAACATCACGGATATATTGCCACTGGTCCTTTCTGGCAAATATGAGGAGCATCATCCCAACAAGGCGGACTAGCTGAACCTACAGTTTCAGGGAGTTAGAAAAAGTTCATGTTAGGGGCGCCTGGGTGGCTCAGTCGGTTAAGCGTCCGACTTTCGCTTAGGTCATGATCTCGCGGTTCGTGGGTTTGAGCCCCGCGTCGGGCTCTATGCTGACTGCCAGCTCAGAGCCTGGAGCCTGCTTCAGTCTGTGACTCCCTCTCTCTGGGCCTCCCTGCTCACGCTGTCTCTCTCTCTCCTAGAAAAAAAAAAAAAAAAAAAAAAAAAGTTCATGTTAATACCACTCTTTGCCACACATCTAATCCCATAACTAATTTTCTACCAAGAAGATATTAATGATGCTCAAATCTGAATCCAAACCCTCTAATTTCCCAGTGGACCCCATACAAAAGAAACAAAATTTCTCTGGGGAAGCTTTAATCCAGCTCTGACCAGTTGTGGAGTTAAAAATCTTTGGGGACATCAAGAACACTCAGCTCTAGGATACATTATTTTAATCACATCTATCTATTTATTTTAATCACTTTTAAACTTACTAGAAGTAGTTAGCATTAAAAAACCAAATCTAAAACCACTATCCTGGCTTGCTCCTTTCACCTCTCCTTCTTAGTTTATGATTTCCAATTTCTTAAGAAATTGAAATATCTAAAATAGCAATCTTTTTTTTTTTTACTTTATGTCTGTAAACTAGAGCCAGAAATATGTCTGAAATATGTGTTAGTCAGGGACTTATGTGAAAGGAGTAACACCTTCAGTATTACCTATAACAACTGTTAGAAGGAGAAGATGAAAATTATTCAGAGGATTCCTTTTAAAGGGGTTACTATGGTAACCATGTAATTAACTCTTCTGGTAGCCTCTACCACATGCCTTCCAAAGATCAAGAAATTGGCCCACCTTGCTAAAGTCAACTCTAGTTTTGATTTACAACAAAGTTTAGAACTCATTTAAATTCCACAACACTTCTTCCTGCTTCCCTATGCACCCACATGCTTCAAACTACTTTTCTGTAAAGTATCCGGTTCTGACCAGGTCAGTGAACAATTTTGATCTTAAACTCTTACTGTTACTTCATAAAGTAATTATCTTAAGCTAATTATTATTCTGAGAATAAAATTCTTCTTCTTCTCCTAAAAGCTACCCAAGCAATGAAAATATAGGGTCAGAAAGCTTAGGAAAAAATTGTTTTCCTTAGAAAATAGGTGTAAAGAATTATTCTGCCCTATTGCAGTATTACACACAGAGAAGAATTCAATTAAGCGATTCTTTTGGACCAAGTTATAGATAACAGAATAACTTCTAGTGAGTTCTATTTAGTTGTATACTAAAAAAGATAATTAAATGCAGCTTACTTTTTTATACTTGGCTTTGGAATGCAAACCCCTCTCTACAGCCATGGACCACTCTTGTTCCTTCACAGACTCAAAGTAGAAAAAGGCTTCTGTGCTCAAGTCCAGTTCTTGAAATCTGAAATAACATGAAGACGTGAGATCTATGCATATCCCATAATTATCTCTGACTACCTCCCGTCCCATTTTCTGAGACATTAGGTAGAAAGGGAATGGGGAAAGAGAAATTTTATAGAACTGTTCCACTGACCCAGGTGACCCAGTAAGGACAAGCAGCTTTGTTTTCAAAGGATTCTTTATAAGTATATGCACAGGCTATGCAAAACATAAACAAACAAACAAACAACCTCTACAAAGGATAACAGTGGAGATTTATCCTAGGAATAGTCACTGTTGGAATTGACCTCAAGTCTCAGTTTCTATTAAGAATATAGTTTTATTTGCATTTTGAGATGATTGGATGTTTTCTTTCACCATTTCAGGTATCACTTCTTTCTTATCTCACAAATTTGACCCACAAGTTAATTTTCACATACAGTCTATAGTAGGTTTTTACCAAATAGTTAAAAAAGAAAAAGGAGGGCAAAATGTCACGTAAACTAATACCAAACATATAGCCAAAAGAAAATTCCAGATGTATTCTTTACCCAATGCAGTAGAGATCAGGAGGATTTGAATCACAGTTCAGCCAAGGTTCCAACTCACTATCTGGAGACTGGCCATTCACGTTCCACGTTCCAACAAAAAATCTAATACATAATACCAAAAAATCATTTGAAAACATGAAAGGTCAAGTATGAACTAGAGGAAGCTCTCTCATCACTTTTACACAATGGTATATTCACAAGAAGCCAACATAATTTCTCAAAATGCTTTGTTATACACACATAAGAAAAACGTGTTGCATGTAGAACACAAAGGCAGTGGACTTATTCTCTAAATTTTACATTAGGTGAATCCACAAAAAGAAACCAAGTCTCTTTTTTAAAAATATAAAGTTAATTGCTCTACCACATTTCCTTTCGATAAAACTCCATCCAAACTTATACTTGAAGGGAAAGCTTGTAAAAGGGGGTGGGGAGGGTATCTTCATGCTGTAAATACATCTGATGTAGATAACTGTTCCCTAAGGAGCTATAGATGAATCCAAAACCTCACTTTACAAAGGATTACAAGGACTTCTGTGTAGGAAATTCTGTTGAGGCAGATATAATATTAAAGGGGAAAGCAGAAGGGAAAACTCATAATTGTCTTAACTGTTTACGTACAAAAATAAGTGTCATGGGGAATATGAGGAACTACAGGTTTTAGCGTAGGCATACAGTTGTAATTGAATTAGAACAAATGAGGCATAATCGTATAGCAGATGGGACTGGAATCTTGGACTATTAAGGGTACATGCCGTTCACAAATAACAAAGAAGTGTTGCTGCTTTGCACATTGGAATATACATCACACCACATTGCTCACCACTCACACTAGGTCCAGAAAAGAAGAGTCTGACAAGCAAAGGTGAAATGAAGAATATGATAAAGAGGAAAGAATCTAAGACAGACGTCTCAATCAAGAGGACTGGGTGAAATTTTCTTCAGTTAACTTACCCAAAGTAAGTAAGTTAAGCTAGTAGTAATGGGAGACTTTAATCTTCCAATAATGATGAGAAAAAACTGAGCAGGCCAGAAAGATAAACACACTTGCTAAGGGAATGTGCTAAGGGATAATTCTCTAGTACATGTGAACTTGATTTGGTTCTGAGTAGACAGAACCATTAGTAGACATGGTATCATTAGTAGTTAGAAAATCCAAGGGAAACTGTAGCATTTGCTACAGTTTTGTATATGTATATTTTTGAATATGTATGTTACTGACCAATATAGAGATAGGGACTTGAAATGGCTCACCATTCCTTTTAATTATGCTTTGGTTCTTAATTAAGCTAATTAAACTAATACCTTAAATAACAAAAGGACACTTTATGCCATACCTCAGTAAGTAGAAGCGAGACTAACCTGAAATTTTGAATATTGACATATTCTTTCTCCCGCTTTGCCAGGATATGTTTGATGAGACCTTCTCGCTGTCCAGACTGGGTATTTGGTACAAAGAGCTTCCGCATAGTATTGGTCACTTTGGGCTGTTCCTTGTTAGAAATGTCTTTGTCACGTGGAAGCCTAGCAAATAAATGAGAAATTCAAAAGTGAAACTCCCTAAAATAGAAAAATCTCCTAAATGGGAAATATGTTTTGACATAGGACTTACATTCTATTCACAGAAGGGGGTGGAGGTGGAGGTTCCCGATGAATCCCTGTAGGATGATTTTGTGAATTAATTTTCTTGTCCAAATTCATAGATGAAAAATTATCCTCAAATCCAAGAAGCCCTGAAGTACACAGAACCCAGAATCAAAGGGGAAAAATAAAGGTAACATCCAAATTATCCAGGATAGACAGAGTTTTGCCTTGATCACGGCAGTTTTGATTTGACCACTATTTGCTCAATGGCATTACCAAACAGAAAGGTATCATAGGGATAGTGATAAGTTAGATTGGGGGAAGAAACACATCTGTCCCCTGAAGGACCTGACATATTAACTAGAACAACAGCAAGTTACAATAATTTGGAACCTGAATAATAACAGCTAACATCTAATGAAGACTTAGCATAATGCCTGGTTGATAGTAAGGGATTATATCATCTCCTTTAATCATCACCAAGACCCCATAAGGCCAGGAGTAGTAAAAGTATTCCCATGTTAAAGAAAAAGAAATGGAAGCTCAGCATTATTGAGTGCCTTGATCAAGGTCATACATAACTAGCAAGTTGTATAATTGGAATTTAAACCCAAGCAGTTTGGCCCTGGAGCCTGCCAATTTTAACCACACTGCTAGGCTGGCTCCTGAGGAGCTAACATGCCACAGAAAAGATCATGAATGTACATCAGTGTCAGTGGGCATGAACTCAATAAAACCAATCCATAAGAGAAGGTGTCTGAGATTGACATTAATCCACATTATCTTATCTGTCCAGATAAAATCTATTGACTCTGCAATGATCATAGCAACAGGAAAAAGAGAATCTTTTCAGTACCTGAAAAAACAGGTTTGTCCTTAGTGTCTAATTTCTGGTACCAGCTAGATGAGTCCTTTGGCTCTGGAACAAGCTGTGACTGAGCTAGAGAGAAAAGAGCCATGGTCAGAAACAGGGGAGCCCTTCACTGAATTTTACCATAACCAAAAGCCATTAATTCAGCACTCCTCAAATGCAGGGGCCAGCAGCATTCTTGAATGTAAAGGAAGAGACTAAGAATATGAGGGCAGCTCTGGGAACAGAGGGAAGATTACTGTCTTCAGTAAGCTGTCCATGCTGTGACACTGAAGATTCTGGAAAATGGCTCAGTGTCCTTATAGCTGAATAGATCTGTTCTCTAGCCTAACCCTAGGTTCATTCCTGAAGGAAGAAAAATCAGCTATGAAGACTCAAGGGGTGAGGTACTTTGCTAATGGCTGCTTGCCTCTGCATCAGCATTCCAGAATGTCACTACCATTCAAATAGTAGAAAGAAAACTGCTGAGTCTTGAGTTACCTTCCTGAGCAGCAAGGACCTCTGAGAGGAACTTCAAACAACGTTCCTCATCAGGGATTTCAAAGCGCCGCTCCCTGGTCCAGTCCCCCTGAATCCGAATTTTGCAGCCACCTAAAAAGAAGTGAAATCCATACACACACAGCTATGGAATATGTGCTTTTGGGGTCATATTCTCAACGTACTAGTTTAACAAAAGAAGGTTCAGAGCACATGTATTCTAAGACCTCTAATGTAGGAAGCATATCTACAGGATCAGGAGATTTGGTGTGGTGGGGGGTGCAATACAGAGAGGGAAATCTAAGGGGCTAATGAACTGTGTCAGTGAAATTGAAATCATAGTCTCCATTGTCAACGTAGGGACCAAATTCTAACAAAAGATCAATTCCCCAACCACCCTCCTCCCATCTTCCAACTGGAGATTCCTACCATTTCAAATCCAGATCATATAGTTAGGGTATCTGAAGCATAAAGGGAACAAAGAAAATAAGATGGTTTCCTCCTAGGTACACATTGTACCTAGGCAATTGAATTTACAAACTAAAAAAGAAAAGAATAGTAGAACTGGCTTGAATTATTCCAAAAAGAAGCATCTAGATCTCATCATCTCAAGTAAACAATGCATATCTTGAATAAATGTATGAAAGCAATACAATGACCTATGACCAGGAGTGGCCTGGTTCAGGAACAGCCAATTGGAAAACAGTATCATTAGTAGTAAAGTTATCTAGGACTTTAGTTTCTTATGTGTCTAACATAACTGTCTCCCTTTTTCTGATGCACTAGTTCTCATCTGTATCAATGGTCTGGATATGGTGATCCAGGAAACCTATGTACTTGTTTATATTCTCATTTAACTGAATACTACATACATTGCTTTCTCATGTCGCTGGAAACCATAAGCTCCTTGAGAGAAAGAGGTGGGCTACAGATACAGGTTATCCAACACAATACTTTCGAGGATCTCCCGGACTGTCTGGAACAGAGGGGCTTCTCAGGACTCAGGACTTTCAAAGCGAATACCGGGAAAGTCTCAGGCAAACCAGGATGGTTGGTTACTTTACTAGTGACAATGATGTCAGACTTCACAGACAGAAGGCATTTAATAAACGACCACTGAAGTGACTCTTTCATACTTGTAAATGACAAAAAGGTGAGAAAATGAAATGAAACTCCTAGTTTCTTATGTTGGAAACCCACTTGTGAACCCAACTCATTTTCCTTTGTATTCCTGTAAGTTTCTATCTTCACAGATTTAGTAATTAGAAGAAAAGAGATAAAAATAGAGAAAAACATGAGAAAGGAGGCACCCAAGTGGACCACAGATAAGAAAATTAGTGAGGGTGTTACTGTAAGGAGAAGAAAAAAATGAAGGACATGAATAAAGGCTGTCAGTTATCACAGTCTTGAAGATACAGGGAAAATCTCCTTCAGGGTACAAGTAGTCCTCCCTTTCTCAGATAATTTATATTAAAAGTAAAAAAGAAATTAAAAGATCAGTTTCTATCTGATAAAACTTGAACAAGAACACATTTTCTCTCTCTCCCACAATCCTTGAAAGATATATTTTAGTAAATATAAAAAATACACTGACTCATTTAACAGAAAATTCTAGAAATTGCTTACAAAATAACACTGGATGCTCTCTCACCATACTGTATGGGAAAGAGGACAAATTATCCCATGACACAACTTTCTATACTCTTCCTTCCAAATCCCCCTGGCCTCTTTGTAATCAGCAAACACTCCTATATCCTCAAATTTCTCTGAACATTCCCTGCATCTCTCAGTAATTCTCAACAGAATGCATTAGAATTATCAGAGGTATTTTTAGAAAATAGACATCCGTGTCCTATCCCAGGCCAATAAAGCAGAATCACAGGGGGTGAAGCCCAGGCACTGGTAGTTTTTAAAATATTCCTCAAGCGATTCTAATGTGTATGCAGATTGAAAACCAAAGAGTCACCTGCAAAGTGGCTTGTCCCTGGATGCTGTTTATGGTCTCTCACATCCTATGGAATTTAAGACTGGTGTCCTGTTTTGTCCTAATGCCAACTCCAGACCATTCCCTCTTCTCCTCCTTCAGGACAAATCACTTCTCCTTTGAGGTTCACCCACTGGGCTACACCAGCTTCTTCTCTTCCCTCCCTGATTAGATCATGTGCCATCCTTCCCAAAACTTCTGACCAGGATTCAATACCTGACTCATAAGACTTCCTCTCCATTCAAACTCTTGCCTTAAATTTGAGTCCCTTCCAAATTAACACAGAAAACATAATAAACATCTTCAACTTCCTTATGCAGTGACCTTGCCCCACCATCTCAGCCATCTACTTCCTCAGTCCCTATGGGGACTCCCTCAATTAAACCCTAAAACTTTTCAACATAGAAACACTATCACCCCATAAATGTCTAATTCAAATACCCCACTCTGACCTATTACTTACAGCTTACTTGCTCAAATGGGAACCTCTAGCCCTCTACTTAGTGTCCATTCACTTCCCATTTTATCAAACAGATGTCATCATTAAACTGTTGCAAAAGTCCAGAACTGCCTTACCACTCTGTTCCTCCACAGCACCTACCTGGTTAACTTTCAACCCTCAGAAATCCAACTAACTACCTTATTCCAGAGGGAGTAAACACACACACACACACACACACACACACACACACACACACACACACACACACACAATGATTATAAATTGATTGCTAACCCCAATTGGGCCCTCTATGATAGGAAGTAATGTAAGTTTCCATAGTCAACTAGTCTCCTACCACTATTTGGAACAACTATTTTGCACCTCCTCATTTATCTGTAGATCCCCCTTCTCAAACCCTCTCATTCCAAGCAGACTGCTTCACCTCATGTTTCAGAGAAAATGGAAGGCATCACATGGAAAGCTACCTGTATCTGTACCCATCTTCTCCTTTCCCTTCTGATATAAGAGGAGTCCTCCTATCAAATACCACCTTCTCTTTGAATTATAGTCCTTCTAATTCTTTCAGGAATCTTACACTCACAATCATTCCCTAAATACCTCCGCCCAGTATCTTTAATTTCCCCCTTTCGCAGGCTCCTTCCCTTTAGCATTAAATTGTGTTCCAGGGGTGGTTGGTGGCTCGGTCCACTAAGTACCTGACTCTGTTTCAGCTCAGGTCATGATCTCATGGTTTCGTGAGTTTGAGCCCCATATCGGGTTCTGTGCCAACACTGTGGAGTCTGCTTGGGAGTCTCTCTCTCTCCCTCTCTCTGCCCCTCCCCAATTCATGCTATCTCTCTCAAAATAAATAAATAAACTTTAAAAAATTAAAGAAACTAAGTTGTATTCTAAATCCTCCCCATTTGAAAAATAAAAAGCCTTTCTGGGTTCCTTATTTCACTCCAACTCAAGTCCATCTCTAAATTCCCTTCCACAGTAAAGCTTTTTTAAAAACATACAGGGGCGCCTGGGTGGCTCAGTCAGTTAAGCGTCTGACTTTGGCTCAGGTCATGATCTCACAGTTTCCCACATCAGGCTCTGTGCGGACAAGTCAGAGCCTAGAGCTTGCTTCAGATTCTGTGTCTCCCTCTCTGCCCCTCTCATGCTCATGCTCTGTCTCTCTCGGTCTCTCAATAATAAATAAATGTTAAAAAATAAAAATTAAAAAAAAAAATAAAAACACAGTCACTACTTACCTCCCATTTCTCTCTTTAATCCATTCCAATATGACTTTGGCTCCCACCACCCCCTCTGAAATAGCTTTGTTGAGGTCAACAATAACCTCCATATTACTAAATCCAATGGATCCTCTTCAGTCATCTTATTAGACCTATCAGTAGAAATCAATAGTTGACCACTCCTTGAATAATCTTTTCCAAAGGATTCTATGATACCATACTCATCTAGTTTGCCTCTCTCTTTGGTCACTAATATTTTAGTGCCCTATGAGGTATCTCATCCTCTATCCTTCAAAAACAGATTTCCTTAGAGTTCAGTCCTAAACCTTTTTCTCACTGTATCAGCATTGTGTAATATGGTAACCACATGTGGCTACTGAGTTTGAAATGTGACTACTTTGAGGAACTGAACTTCTAATTTTATTTCTAATTAATTTTTTAAAATATTTTATGTTTTATTTATTTTTGAGAGAGAGAGAGAGAGCGCGAGCATGAACAGGGGAGGATCAGAAAGACAGGGAGATGCAGATTCCAAAACAGGCTTTAGGCTCTGAGCTAGCTGTCAGCACAGAGCCCAATGCGGGGCTCGAACCCATGAATCGTGAGATCATGACCTGAGCTGAAGTCAGAGGCTTAACTGACTGAGCCACCCAGTGCCCAGGCGCCCCTTCTAATTAATTTAAATAGGCACATGTAACTAGAAACTAATGTATCTGATAGCACAGCTCTATTTGCAATCACATCATCTTTCAGGGTTTCAAATACCATCTATGTGCTAGTGGCCCAGACCTTTCTTTTGAGCTTCAGATGCATACATTCAACTGTCAATTTATAATCTACACTCAAATGTCTCAAAGAAATTTCAAACTAAATATAGCTAAAACTGAATTTGCAACCCCCTCAAAGGAAAACCCATTCCTCCCACAATGTTCTTATTTTTGCAAATGGTACCATCATCCAAATTCATGCCAGTAACCTAAGATTCATCTCTGACATTTCTCTTTAATGTCATGCCCAAACCAACCTCTGCAGATTTAACCTCTGAAAATATTTATCAAATCTGTCTACTTCTCTCCATTTATACTGCCACCATACTCATCTCATATACTCTAGCTTAAACTTTGGAGACAGCTTCCCTACTCCTATGCAAAATGACTAACACCCTGGCATAAAACCCTTCATATTCTTCCCATTTTTTTAAATATAAAATCTAGATTATCATGACTTACAAGATCCTACTGGATCTGGCCTTACCCCTTCCTAACTTGATGCCTAAACCTTGTTCCAACCATCCTGGCCTTCTTTCATTTCAAAGGTGACAAGCTACTTACCCAATTTGAGACCTTTACTCATGTGGTTCCTTCTACCTGGCATACTTTTCTCTCCCCAATTTTTACCTGTCTTACTTAGCCCCTCTGGTCTCAATTTAAATGTCATTTATTAAAGAGGCCTTCCCTGACCATGCCACCTAATTTAGTCAGCCCTTTATTATAAACTCTTTGTATTTCTCCTTGATAGCATTGATCAAAACCCACAATTATGTAAATATCTATACCTTATCAGTTTAAAGTTTGTTTCCTGCACTGCTTCATGAAGTGCCATGACTATATTGCTTTCTGATATAACCTTAAAAGTAGCACAATGCCTGACACTATGAAACGTATTCATATTTTTATAGAATGAATTAATGGAGTATAGGTATCTGTGTGGCCCTAGTACCAAACAACACAGAAGCAAGAAAAGCAGGAGCAGCAGTCTTATCTATGTTGTTCTCTACTGATTCTGCAGCACTCAGAACAGTGCTTGGCAAATAGAAGGCATTCAACAAATATTTGTTGAATAATGAATAAATAAAGGAAGATTTAATATTAGGAAATCAGTATAATATAGTCCATTGATGGGTCAAATAAGGAATAACAATATTACCATCTCTATAAATAGTGTAAAGAAATCTGATAAAATTCAATATAAATTCACAATTTTAAAAACCACACAAACTTGAAATAAATGGAGTTTCTTAATATGATTTAAAAAAAAAACAAACCTATCAAATCAATAGGCAATAATGTCCTCAACAATAAAGCACCACCTGAGACATTCTTACTGAAAATAGGAACAAGGATTATCATCATTATTTAATATTGGTCTTAAAATTCTCATTGATGTAATGAGACATGAAGCAAAACTAATAGTTTTAGCTACTAGAAAGGAGACAAAATTATTATTTGTAGATGACCAGGGCTATTTATCAAAACCAAAAAACAAAATAAACTCCCAAATTTTTAAATATATTTCTATAAAGTGGCTAGATAAAAAATAAATATCTAAAACTCAATAACTTCTCTATATACTAGTAATAAGCAATTAGAAGAGGAAAAGCTTCCACTGACAAATAGCACTCAAACAAATAAAATCTACCATAAAATACTTAACCTATAAATGTATGATATATATGAAGAAAACACAAAATGTTACTGAGAGATATAAAGAGGACCCGAATAAGTAGAGTGATAGACCATGTTCTTTGACAATGTCTTAATTTTCTTTTTTTCTTTTTTTTTTAGATAAAGTGTTCAATTATTTTTTTTTAAAAATAGTTTATTGTCAAGTTGGTTTCCATATAACACCCGACAATGTCTTAATTTTATACAGGAGTTTATTTAATAAAATTTGGCACATACCTATGTGAAATATTAGTCAGTAAAAATCATGTTTTTAAATAATTTTAAATGACATGGAAAAAAGTTACAGTTTAATGTTAAATGAAAATGCAGGATAAAAACTACATATAAAGATTCCAATCATATTAGGGCGCCTGTTGGTTGGGCGTCCAACTTTGGCTCAGGTCATGATCTCATAGTCTGTGGGTTCGAGCCTTGCGTCGGGCTCTGTGCTGACAGCTCAGGGCCTGGAGCCTGCTTTGAATTCTGTGTCTCCCTCCCTCTCTGCACCTCTCCTGCTCTCTCCCACACTCGCTTGCTCGCTCTCTCTCAAAAATAAATAAACATTTAAAAAAAAGCACTGGGTGTTACATGGAAACCAACTTAACAATAAACTATTTGTATATAAAAAAATTAAAAAATAAAAATAAATAAATAAATAAAAGATTCCAATCATGTAAAAATAGAAATAGAAAACTGGAAGGAGATATATAATGTTAGCTACAGTGGTGATCTCTAGGTTGCAGAAGCATAATTTTAATTTGTTACTTTAAACTTTTCTGAATTCTCCAAATTGTATAGAATGAAGATGTATCTATTACCTCTACAATCAGAAAAAATTATTTTAAAATGTTTAATACCCACATGCAGACAATTGGAAAACACATATTGACGCTAAAATCAGGCTTGCCTAATAAACCCAGGGCCTCCCTCAAGCAACATACTATGTGCTTTATAGGTTTATGTATGAAGCCCAAGGATCATGATAAAATCTGATTTCACTGCAAATATTACTAAATGGGCAGACATAGCAAAAGATTTTGTTCAAGTGGTTACTGAACTATTACTCTGCTGTGATCCAGTAACTGGAACCCTGAACAACACACGGCTAATTTCTATGTAGGGGAGACCAAAAGAACTAATGCCATAAATAAGTTTTTATGAGAGGAAAAGCACAGCTCAGTTTAGCTTTTCAGCTTTGGATCAAATACCTATTTCTACAGCAAGAACAGGACATTTCGACATCTTATTTCGACAGCAATGTCAGTCACTGCTGAAATGCCTTTGCTCAAATTTTGCTTTTTTAGTGTTGCTTCTGCCTTCTCCTTTCTAAGCACAATAAGACATAGATAGTAAATTGCTCTCTTAGATACCTGCAGAAGTCAGCACCTGGGTATATTTACCCTTTGAGAATCAACTCTTAAGACTTCTAAAATCCATGACCAAAGAAAAGAATAATAAAACCCAAACCAGAAAAAGCCTATCTAAACTGTTCAATACAAATTAATGGTGGCAAGTACAGGGATTGTTTCTAAACAAAATTATGTATAACCCATAGCTCCAAGGGAAGGGCTAAGCCCCACTCATCCAAGGACTCAACCAAGAGATAAGGCAACCAGTTTGATTTACATTCATGTGGTCACAAACTCTTTTCTATAGCAACCACAGACTAGTCAAGGTAGCATTCAAGTGCCCATTTTCTCCTCTCCCTAACACAGTACGATTAGATGATAAACAGAGAACAGCTTGCACAGAAAGTCAATATGATTTGCTTCAAACAGATAAAAATGAGAGAACTGAAACAGTGAGAAGGAAGACCATGTTATTTCTGATAAAGGGATGCCTTGAGGGGATGGAGCTTAAATAAAAGACCAAAAATATTTTAAGGAAAAAAAGGTAGCTTGGGACAAGCAAAGTATTCCTGGTACGAGAATACCTTGTATTCTACAGCTTCCCAAAATGATAAAATGAATAAAGGAAAACATTATGATTTAATATGCAAAACTAAAAAGAAAGTGAGAAAAAAATTTTAAATGTAATAGCAGTTAAAATAAAAACATAAAATGTGCTTTAAACGTTTTCTGGCCCTTCCTGGAATTTTCAATTCCAATGATTTAACTGATGGCAAAAATACTGATGGTTCAAAGAAGTTCAGCATTAGACAAGCAGATGATATTTTAAACTTTTTAAAGATTCTTGCCAGCCATCTGCTTTTTCTTATGCTTAGCCTAAACGTTTTTGAGAGGACAATACTAATTTGCATGGCTGCCTTAAGAAAATGAAGAATAGGGGCACCTGGGTGGCTCAGTCTATTAAACATCCAATGCGTGATTTCAGCTCAGGTCAAGATCTCAAACTTTGTGAGATCAAGCCCCTCATTGCGCTCTGCGCTGAAAGAGCAGAGATTCCTTGGGATATTCTCTCTCCCTCTCTCTCTGCCCTTCCCCACTCAGGCTTGCACACACCCTGCCCCAAAATAAATAAATAAACATTAAAAAAAAGAAAATGAGGAATACAGAATAAGATGGTAAAATAGAAATGTGCCAAAAGAGGTGTCTTAAATATAGTGGGTATTCAATTAAGTATTTGCTAAATAAAAATCAGCTCCACTCAGAAAGATACTCACTGTTTGAAGCTATATCAATCAAAAGAGTTTCTTCTGCTTCTGAGGAAAAAGAAGAACGAACACTATTAGGGAAGGGAAAACCATTTATTACAACTAAGATAAGTATATACCTAAATAAATAACTTCTTCTCTCAATCACTACTCCTAGGTCTTAGAAAACATTTTACAAATCCTTTGCTTTTTTTGTTTAGCATTTTTAAAAATGGGTTTTGGTAGCACTAGGTTCTAAAGATTATGAGCAGCTCAACTAAAAGAAGACTAAACAAATAAATGAATGGAACACTTCAAAGCAAATCAAGGAATGACAATAGGAGGCAATATAAGAACATGTTAATTTAAGTGAAGGTGAGTTTAATTCCCCTCAACTAAAACAAACTGACTTTAATATAATCTGTGTCATTTATTCTTTTTTTTAAAGATTTTATTTTTAAGAAATTTCTACACCCAACATGGGGCTTCAACTTAAAACACAAGGATCAAGAGTCACATGCTCTACCAACTATGCCAGCCAGATGTCTTTTATAAAAAGCCAAGGAAGTGACCCCCAAAGGCCCAGAGGTGAATTATTTTCTTAACTTAGACCTAGTCTCTAAAAACTTCTCAGCGATTGCCTTTCTTCTGCCTCTAATTCGTTTAGGATCAGAGAATACCTTCAGTTCTTGACCTTAAGGCTACAATTAATACCTGCAGGTCAGGTCTACCACACCCAACAAGGAAGTATAAAACAGGGCAAAGCACAGTCTCTTGAGTTTAGAGTTCTCTTCTCTCCACCCCCAACCCCCCACTCCCCCCCACCCCCCACCCCGCCACCCCCGCTCTCCTGGACTTCCTTCCTTAGCTCCAGTGTCTAGATCCAACCCATCTCTTTCTCTTGGATTTCCCTGGATTTGGCCAACCACACCTATAAGATCTTCCTGGCTATTGGAACTCTGGGTGCTGACTCCTTAGGATTAGCCTGGATCTACCTTGGCCAGATGCAGTAGTCTCAGCCTTTTCCAGCTCCTTCAGAAGCCCAGATTATATATTTGGCTGCATTATTCAGTTATTACAGAAGCTACAGTAAGGAACTAAGTAGTCTAATATTTAAAAATTGCCTCAATACCCTCACTAGCATGATAAATCAAGGGACAATAGTGCATCAGGACATAGTGCTTTAAGTTCACCACTGTTCTTGAGTAACTTTAATTCTTTAAAACCCAAGTATTTATAGACTTATCAAAATGGATGCACAGGTTGGGAAACAAAGGATGTGAAAACTCAAGGAGGTAGCCATCCTAGCTTTGTTATGGGGAACAACAATGTGTGTGCACACGTATTTTCTTAGATTCCAACCGAACAATATATCTTATATTCTTATTAAAAACAATACTAAGAGAAATAGGATAAAAGAGACTATAGAAATAATACAATAAGGTAGAAAATTAACAGCATGCGAAAACCTAAAGTCACATTCTTTGGTTTTTCTCCTCCTTAAAGGGCTAGGTATGTAATAAAGAGTGCTACACCATGAAAAGTAAAGTGACAATAGTAACTTACTATGGCAGGCAGGTGCCTTGTTCAACATGTACCTCTCACACAGGGCAGGCTAAATAGCTATGATTTCATTCTTCTATACAATGTGGAGACTGTTATTTTTAATTCTCAATACAACATTGTCTTAAAAAAATCATTCCCACTTAGTATTTCTATTCAGGAATAAATCCTAATACAAGATGTGCAAGAAGATTTATGTACAGAGATATTCATCACATTATCATTTAAACTAGGAAAAATTAACCCAAATGTCAAACACGGGAATACTTACATTGTAGGGTATTCATAAATGGAATAGTACGCTACCTATTAATAGCATGGAAAAGCACTCATAATATGATGGCATGCAGAACAGACAAAAAACTACATATAGTATGAGTTCTGCCAACCCTGAAAGTTACATGTGTGGAAAAAAAGATAAATGTTAGGTGTTTGTTTCTGAAGGGTGGAATGTATTTATTTTCTGTATACTTTTTTGTTCTTTCCAAACTTTCTACAGTATACGTATTACTTCTGTGATCAAAAAAGTTCATGAAGTTTAAGAAAGAATCCATGTGAGGTAAGATTCAAGTTTTTCAAGAAGCTACAGCTGATACAGAATGTTTCTTTCTGACAAAGCCAATGAACCCACTGGAAACATAATGCATTTGTTCTCTAGTAATCAATTTCCCTTCTAAAGCAATGTGAGATGACAGAAGCAACACTTCCCACACAAAACTACCAAATTTTGAGTCTCATTGTAGCAGATGAAACAACAGATTTTCTGTTCTCTGTCCCCAAATTTGAGGGCAGGAAGCCAAATATGTCCTTCTTGGAGTTGATTTTCTTATGATTCACCAACATCAAGGTCTGAGAATCAGTACAATTGAGTACAAGGTATTAAAATCTGGTAAGGCGTGTTGACAAATGTTTTAACTTCAGTATGGGAAGAAAGTGCTGAATGTGTGTGAACCCAGTGACCTTGATACTTTACAATAAGCAGTGTTTGTTAAACAAAGAATGTCATTTATATCCACATAGAAGTCCATAAGCATAAAAGACTACCTACATAGGTAAGAGTACATACATCTCTAACGCCCAGCTAGGGAAACAGGTGAGACTATATACATATTTCAGTATAGCCCTTCAGCACTCATAGACAAAGCATTTACCATCCTCTCAATAGTAGCTTAGTAATGTTATCACTTTCTGCAAAGACCAATACATTTCATTTTATGTGCAGTGACATATTTAAATATGTATGGTATTACACAATGCAATAACGACCAAGGAAAAACATTGTAAAACTAGCTAGGTAATTAAAGCTAGTACCTTGAACACATCTAAAGTGGCTATTTATAGGAATGATATCTTGAACATGCTGTTCCTTCTCGCGCAACTGGATTATTAACCTAGGAAACAGAAGAATGCATCAACAAATGGCTACTAAAAAACGCAAACATTCAAAAACAAAATATACTGCTGTGTTGTTACACAAATCTAGTCCATATTTATTAGACTTACTATATCTCATTCCCTGGATCTGAGCATCATGACAGCTAGATATCACTCTAGATCTAAGAGAATGTTAGTGACAATCAATATCTGAATACCCACACTGTCTTATGCTATAAAGAATATACAATAGTCTATGTCCTAAAAACTGCTTACAATCCCAAAAGCAAGAATTATAGTGCATACACCTTCAGAGCATGTATACTAGAGCGAAGAATAGCTAGGTGTGGATGGCATGAAGGCAGACTTATGGTTGTATTTTCACAACAGTATTTCTAGCAACTATCACAGTGCCTGGCACATAGCAGTCACTCAAGTTTGCTGAATAAATGAATTAGAAATTTCATAAATTAGCTTTCAGATTATATTCCTATGGCTTTTCCCAAAGAATGGTTCTATCTCTTCAAACAGGTATACAGGTTCATGGAGAAGTAAGAAGAGGTACCCAACCAGCCAAATCAGTTAAAATAACCCATGACCAAGGCAGCAGATATCACAACCAGTGCCTTATATTCCTTGTGTTTTTACTCTGGTTTCCAACTTCATGCTGGTATTTCTAGGTAAACATAACTGGATATGGCCTCCCACTATGAAATGAAAGACTTCTAAATTCCTAGGTACTCCTGAAATATTCATTTTCATTTACTGCTTATCCTTAGTGGCCCAGGATCAAGGTATGACCTACTAGTAAACAACCATTCTGAACATCTAGCTTCCCCAAATCAAGCAGTCTTCAGGTGGTTCTTTCTGCCAGGAACACGCTTCCATTCTTCCTGAGACCCAGCTCAAATATCACCTCCTCTCTGCAGGTTTTCCTAATTCCCCCAAGCAGAACCAGTACCCTGGTACCCTTCATCTGCCCCTATAATAGAGTACTTATACCCTCCATTGCAGTTATATTTATTTCCCTCACTGATCTGAGCTCCTTGAACAAAGACCCTATCATATTCAGTTTTGCCTCCTGCCTAAGAGATGCTCAATAAATATTGGTTGAATAAATAAACCAGTTTCACTAAGCTATACACAGAGATAAATTTCTAAATATAATTTGTTCAACCTCTTACATTTAAAAAATGTCATTGTTTTGAAGGGTTTTATTTCTAGTTTGTTGTCTTTTCAGGCGTTATTGTTTTAGCTTTTTCAATTTTTTTCAAATGTGTTAAATTTAAAGGAGATCAAATGGGGAAAGGAACTGCTTAGACAGAACTAAGGGAAATAAAAGTACTGATGCTATCTTTCTGCTCTGATTCTGCCTGCCTAATCTGTAGATGTTCATATTTTAAGGTGACTAGAGGAATATAGGGCAGGCTCCTTTCAACGTGCAAAGTTCATGAGGCAAGCAGAGTCTTATAAATCCAGATGGAGATCAGAAACAAGATAAAAGACTGACGAAGCAAGAGTGAAGGAGGAAGTGCTTACTTTGGGAAAAATGAACACAAACCAATACAATCTCAAAGAAATGAAGACTAGAAATACAGTGTTTGACATTAGCAGTAAAGCATGAACTAGATTATACTGTTAAAAGTCATCACATAAGGGACAACACGGATGGACCTTGAAGGCATTATTCTAAGTGAAATAAAGCAGAAAAAGACAAATACCATATGATCTCACTTATATGTAAAATCTAAAAACAAACCAAAAAACCAAAATCATAGATACAGAGGATAGGTGATTGTCAGAGGTGGGGGGTAGGTGAAATGGATGAAGGGGGTCAAAGGTTCAAACTTCCAGTTATAAAATAAGTAAGTCATAGGGATGTAATGTACAGCATGGTGACTACAATCAGTAATACTGTACTGTATAATTAAAAGGTGCTAAGAGAGTAGATCTCAAAAGTTCTGATCACAAGAAAAAAATCTGTAACTATGTATGGTGATGGATGTTAACTAGACTTGTTTTGGTCATTTCACAATATATATGGATATCAAATCATTGTGTTGTGCACTTGAAACTAAGATATTATATGTCAATTATATCTCAATTTAAAAATGCAACCCATTACAAAACAAAGATCAACTTGGAATTTAAGTCAATTCCACAATATCTACCATGTGTTAGTCACTAAATAAATTGTAGCAAGAACAGGGTTAAGAAGGGGCACCTGGGTGGATCAGTTGGTTGAGTGTCCAGCTTTGGCTCAGGTCATGATCTCACCATTCATGGGTTTGAGCCCCGCGTTGGGCTCTGTGCTGGCAGCTCAGAGCCTGGAGCCTGCTTTAGATTCTGTGTCTCCCTCTCTCTCTGGCCCTCCCCTACTCACACTGTCTCTCTCTCTCTCTCTCCCTCAAAAATAAATAAAACATTAAAAAAAATTTTTTTTTAAAGAATAGGGTTAAGAATAAATAGGGGGACCTGTGTGGCTCAGTCGGTTAAGAGTCCGACTTCGGCTCAGGTCATGATCTCAGTTTTTGAGTTAGAGCCCCGTGTCGGGCTCTGTGCTGACAGCTCAGAGCCTGGAGCCTGCTTCAGATGCTATATCTCCCTCTCTCTCCCCTTCTCCATCTGCACTCTGTCTATCTCCCAAAAATGAATAAATGTTAAAAAAAATTTTTGAAGAATAAGTATAAAAATTCTTCTGGGGCTCCTGGCTGGCTCAGTCAATAGAGCATGCAACTCTTGGTCTCAGGGTCAGGAGTTCAAGGTCCATATTGGGCGTGGAGCCTACTTAAAAAAAATATTTTTTTAATTCTTCCTAAATGTAATCATTAGTTTCAGACCAGAAAGATGAAAAATAATAGGTATATTGCAAAACAATGGATATTAGAATTTGGTAGTTGTCAAACAGAAAAGAGTAACAAATTGTGAAAGCAGACTCAGCATTATTCTAGGAAATACTTTGACTTGTTCAAGGAAGGTTAAAGATGAAACAACATGTTGCATCATAATCCATTTTCCTTGAAAAAAAACATTATTTTTAATTGTAATTTTACTCTCTCAACTACATTTCTCCAATGGTTGACAGCAGGGACTACAGTACTAAATATTAAAATAGACTTCGAGTTATAGAATAAAAAGACCAAAAGGAAAAAAGTTGTGAGAAGAGCCCAAGTCAGAGAAGGTAACAAGAATGTGAGGATTATAGATGGTATGACAATATTTGGTATCTCCAATAAATGATTTCAAAAGAAACTTCTCAGTGTCATTCTGAAATGTTACACGGGTATCTCAACAAGTGACCTGTCAACAAGTGACTTAATCTCTCTGTGCCTCAATTTCTATTATCTAGAAAATGGGGTGATGGTGATATTACAATTTCACAGTAACCCTCACATGAGGGTTAATGAACTAATTCATAGAAAGTCCTCAGAAAAGTACCTGGCACACACCAAGACAATTAAGTGTCAGTTGCTGCTGTACCCCCTTAACTCAAACAGATATGGAACATAAAACTTTCATTTCTTTGTGAAGAGGACAATAATAGAGCTATCATTCCGAGTTTAAAAGTTCTCCTACCACATGAAGCCAGATAGAATCAAGGTGAGCTGCTCACTCCCCTATTAGCTAACTAGAGCTCCAAAGCTATCAAACCAAGGAACCATATCTGAGGCTGTGGTCATCTCAACAATGTAGTTATTTTATTTAATCCTCATAACTTTATTTCTACAGAAGAGGAAGTCGAGATGCAAAAAATTTACTGGTTTATCCAAAGGTCACATCTCTCCACTCCATTCTAGTCTTTGGAAGTGGCAGTGGTATTCCGCTTTTCAATTCACTTTTCTGTTGAATTTATTATTCAACTGGTCTTTCAGGGTTGGATGAAATCTGGGGAAAATAACATCAATTTACCACATCAACAGAACTGACCAAGCAGGACCTAGGGAAGAACTACTTCACAGGTCAGCTGTTGTCCAGTTAGAGTGGCAGCAAGTCTCAGAAAAGGGAAGACTAAGTCAGTGGGAAGTTCTTCTGTGTAAATTCGACAGCATAGACACAGACTGAGTCTGTAAGATCTAAAAGCAGGGACTTGAGAAAAATTGTTTTTAGGCCAAATCCAATGTTGGGAGAAAGCAGGATTTAAATGATCACCGATTTTTAAACTCGGATGTCAAGAAACCAATGAAGAATTAAGGGAGGTGAATTGGGCACGCAGCAACAGGGCCTAACGGTCACCATGGATACTTTTAAGATGGGGCATTAGTGGAAAGGGAGTGAGATCAGCAGCTATAGCGATAGCTTATCAAAATAATCTTCTATTCAGTCAACAGTATTTATTGAGCCTATACACAAGTATAAGCCTATACGCAAGGCAGAACGGAAGGTAATACACACTGATAAACTGCCAAATGCTGTTTATATTTCTACACGTTTCATTATTTTTTTCTAACAGTCAAGTCAATAATTGAGGCAGTTACTGGCTTACACTAAACCATTACTGAATTAATGAATATGCCTTCAAGCAAGTGGAATAAGGGAGTAGGGAAACTGGAGGAACCAGTTGAATGGGGTTAAGAAAAGGCACTTCTGTAAGGTTAACAATGAAGCTCTTCTACAACACTTTTACTTTTTGCAAACCGCTTGTGCATTTATTATTCCACCAGTTACAACTTCAAAGTCTATAAGGTAAGGCAGTTAATGTTTTCATTTGACTGATGAGGACACCAAGGTCCACAAATCATTATTGACTTGCCCAAGGTTACACAATACATGTCAGTTGCAGAGGCAGGAACTAAAAACCCAGGCTTCCTGCTTCAACGCCCGCCTGTTGAGTCCTTCCACTGAGCCACACTGCCAGGAGCAACCTAGCGGCTTGAGAATTGGGGACAAAGCCCCATGGCTACAGCGCTTGCACTTCACACCTGAGCCTGAACCTGTTGCCCACGCGGCCTCAGTGGAAGGAGAGTGGGTGGCTTGTCGCGGTTTTAGGTTGGGAGGTAATGGCAGGTTCCCCTCCTCAGTGGGAATCAGGTGGTTACTTACTCATATTGCCCGTTCCTTTGGGCTAGCGTCAGAAAGCAGGGCTCCCGGAGAGCACCCTTTATCTCCATACCCTCGATAGTATGTGGGCGAGAGTCAAGGGTCTCCTCCAGAAGCGCGGCCAGGGAGGGTTGGCGCGGTGCAGGGTAGAGAGAGGCTCTCACCCCTCTGCCCGCCCTCCAGGGTGCCCAAGGCATCGCCTCCCGCGCCGGCCCCCATCCCCCGCTCGGCTCTACCTCAGGGTCCGACCACCCTCCCCACCCCTCCGCGGCGTTCTGCAGTCCCTCCGACCCCCACCCCTCCGGCCCTGCGCGGCCTCCCCTCCCCCTTCCCTCTGGCGGATACGGCAAGGGGTTGGGCTCCGACCGGGAGCGGCGGATCCATCCCGGCGGCCTCCGGGCTCAGTGGGGCTGCGGACTGCGGGCGGATTCGACGACGCTGCCTCCCGCGTCCTCACCCACAGCCCTCGGCTGCGCGTTGTTTGAGGAACGGCTCCACGCAGGGCACCGGGAGCCGGGAGCCGGCAGCCGAGCCGAGCCGAGAGCCTGACCCGAGAGAGAGCGGCGCCTCGCGCCCCGGTGAGTTTTCCAGGCCGCCGCAGATTTCGCCCCCTGCGGCCAACCTGCGGAACTGCAGCTAGAGACCCGACGGACTGGGGGCTTCTCTACAAGATCAAGGGAGGAGTGCGTTTTAAATGCTGCCTGTGACACGAGAATTGTTTTGTGGACCTCGAAAATTGCCACAGAAACAAAACACAGTCATACCTATAGGAAAACTCAAATGTGTTGGGCCAATAGGACCCACATCATTTAGTTTAAAAAAAAAAATCCTTATTACAGTTAGAACGTGCCATGTTGGTTAATTCTACCTTTCAGATGTTCTCCCCTTCCTCTTCTTCCTTCCACCACCGAAATCTTAGGACAAATCCCCAAAGCTCAGACCTTTGCTCTTCCTTTGCACCCCTCCAGGTCATCTCTAAGCAGACAACGACCAAATACACTTCCCTAGCTCAGACCCCTTGCCTAATATACCCCATTGTTAACACAATACTGGATGACAAAACCAACTCGTCATTTCACACAGCCACTCAGGGTTGAAACTTTGAAGCCATATGCACTCTTCCTCTCTCCTAATTTCTCTGTATCTAGGCAGTCAACAAACGTTATTAATGTTTTCTTTGGAATTGCTTTCAGATTCCATGTTTTCTCCCTATCTGTACCACCAGTCGCTTTATTGTTAGCTCTTGTGATATCTCCTTTGATTGTGTTACTCTCTTGATAATAATAAGAACACTTTTCTCAGAGTAATGTTTCAATTGTATTTTTTACTTGCTCAAGAATCTACAGTGGACTGGATAGCAAGATTGATCTTAAATCTATAGTAATTAAAACAGTGTGGTGTAGAGCTGGTCAGACCAATAGAACAGAATGCAGAACCCCAAACAGACCCACACACATATGGAAAGTTGATATGCAACATATGTGGCATTTGAAATTAGTGGGAAAATAATGGATTATTCACTAAATGGTGCTGGAACTCTTGATCATATAGAAAATAATAAAAGTAGATCCCTACCTCATACCATAGCGGAAAAATTCAATACCAGGTTGAATCAAGATCCAAATATGAAAAAGCAAAATTTTACAGCCTTCAGAAGAAAATAGAATATCTTTATGAGCTTGGAATAGGGAATGAGAATGACTCTTTAAGACACCAGACAGTGCAAACAATAAAGGAATCAATAGATACATTTAACTACATTAAATTTCAAAATGCATGTACTTCAAGACAACATAAACATGTTAAAAGACAAGCCACAGACTGGGAGAAGATATTTTCAATGCACCTGACTGACTAAGGGTAACTTAAGAAGTTCTACACTTCTACTTGTCAATATCTTACCTACTTGTCTCCCACCACTCTCTACAACTCTCTCTGCTTAGTCACACCGCTCCTTGTTATTCCTAGAACTTTCTAGGCATACTCTTGCTTCAGGGCCTTTGCACTTGCTGTTTACTCTGCCTGGTCTCTCACCTCCATCGGGTCTTTGTTCAAATGACTCATTCCCAGTGAGGCCTTCCTAGACATCTTCATTTAACATTGCAATTCAACAACCTCTTTATCTACTTCCACAGAAATGTGGAGCTTCATTCATCTTCCATGTTCGTTTTTTCTCCATAGGATTCATCACTATCTATTATCCTATATTTTACTTATTGATCTTGTTTATTGTTTACCTTACCCTAGTATATAAGTTCCAGGAGGGCAAAGATTTAGTCTATTTTGTTCATAGCTGCATTCCCAGCACCTATAACCATTCTTGGAACAAAGTATACACTAGAAAAATATGACTAACGTAATGAATGAATTAGTGTCCAGAATGTATAAGAACCCTATAAATCAGCGAGAAAAAGAAAGAAACCTAGTAGAAAAATTGATGAAATATATGAATAAGCAATTCATAGTCAAAGAAACCCAAATGGCCAATAAAGACAAGAAAGGAAGTTTCACTTCATTACTATTCAGAGAAATTGAAAACTGAAATGATGAGATAGCATTTTACAACCATTGGTTTGGCAAAATTTAAAAATTCACATCACACCAGGGTGCCAGGGTGGCTCAGTCAGTTGAGCATCCAGCTCTTGATTTCAGCTCATGTCATGATTCCAGGGTCATGGGATTGAATCCCACGCCAAGCTCCACGCTGAGCATGGAGCCTGCTTAGGATTCTCTCTCTCCCTCTGTCCCTCTCCCCTATTCATCCTCGCTCACTCTCTCTCAAATTAAAAAAAAAAAAATTAGACAACACCAAGCATTGTTGAGGATGTAGAACAGATGAAATTCTGATTCACTGCTAGAAGGAACATAAGCTGGTAGAACTACTGTGAAGAAGAATCTGAGAGGCACCTGGGTGGCTCAGTCAGTTAAGCGTTCCACTCTTGATCTCAGTTCAGGTCATGATCTCACTATTTGTGGATTTGAGCCCTGCATCAGGCTTTGTGCTGACAGCAAAGAGCCTGCTTTTCTGTGCCCCTCCCCCACTTACTCTCTCTGTCTCTGTCTCTCTCAAAATAAATTAAAAAAAAAAAAAAGAATTTTACATTGCCTAATAAAGTTGAATATGTAATACGCCTCAACCCAGAAATTCCATTTATAGATATCAACCCAGGCAAAACTTGAACCTTTATGCCCAAGAAGACATGTAGAAGAATGTTCATTACAGCATTATTTGTAGTCTCAAAAAAAGGAAGGAAATTAAATGTCCATCAGCAGGTGAATGGATAAATAAATCATGGTATTCATGAAATTAAATACTATTTTGAAACTAAGATGAATAATTCGAGCTATGTATTAACAGTTAAATCTTAAAATATGTTGAACAAAAAGAGCAGAACATGGGCAGTAGACTATATAGTATGAAAATATTATCTGTTGCTTATGGCTAATGGTATATAAGACATGAAAGTGCATAATCATCACCAAACTCAAGGGAGGGAGCAGATTGCAACTGGGGAGGGGCATACAAGGAATATCAACTATATCTATAATATTTATTTCTTTAAACATGATCTGAAAGTTGATGTTGCAAGATTTGATAGAACTGCATGGTGGGTGTAAATATTGGTTATGTTATTTTATATTCTTTCCTGCATTTGAAATTGTTTGCAATCAATGAAAATGTAAAACAAAGAAGTAATATGTAGGGGAGGGTTTAGCAGTGTCAGATACTACAAACAGGACAAGGAAAATGAGAATTGAGAAACTTTTTGGATATGTCAAGGAATTCACTAGAGACCACTAAATAAGTGGTTTCATTAAGGAGTGAGAATAGAAATAAGATGACAGGGAATTGAGAAGGGACTGTATTGTGAGGAAATGGAAGCCAGAAACTATGTATTAAAAAGGTTTGGAAATAGAAAGGACTGAAATATAATTTTAATTAAATTAATTATAAGAGTCAAACAATTTCTCGGGCACCTGGGTGGCTCAGTTTGTTAAGAGTCAAACAAATTCTTGATAAAACCTTTACAGCAAAGGGGAGGGACCAGCAAAGAAGGGGACATTTAAAAAGCTAGACGAGGGAAACAGAAATGTTGTAAGAAAAATCCCTTGGTGATTGGGAAGGATGAAGATCCCAGGTGCAGATGGAGGAAATCAACCTTAAGTAAGAGGAGAGAGATTTCTTCCTCCAAATCTACAGTATCCTCAGCACCCCAAACAGGGCCCGGCATATAGTGGAGTACTCAAATATTTGTTGTAAAGAATAAGAGGTTGGGGGGCACCTGGGTGGCTCAGTCAGTTGAGTGTCTGACTCTTGGTTGCAGCTCAGGTCATGATCCCAGGGTCCTAGGAGAGAGCAGAGTCCCTTGTTGTGTTCTGTGTTGAGGATGGAGCCTGCTTGAGATTCTCTCTCTCTCTCTCTCTCTCTCTCTCTCTCTTCCTCTCTGCCCCTCTGCCCACTTGCAATGGCGCTCTCTCTCCCTTTCTAAAATTAAAAAAATAAATAAAAGGTTGGGAACAGATGGAAGTATATTGAGGTGAGGACACTAAACACTGCAGTCTCTCACAGGGGAGATCATGACTTTCTCCCCCGCCCCCCAAAAAGTAGTAAGTGGATGTTGTAATAGTAATACCAAAAATAATCCTGGTGACTAATGTCTTATTCTCATGTGACAGACACTCTCCACATGGATTTACACATATACTTTCATTTAATCCTCACTAAATCCCTGGAAAGTAGTAATATTGTTTCCATTTTAAAGGTGAGAAAAATGAGACTCAAAAAAGTTTAGCAGCTTGCACATTAAGTAGTAAATGTCAGAATCACAATTCAGACTTGATGTTAGTGTGACTCCAAAGTTTGAGAGCCCAATAGGGGCTTGAACTCATGACCCTGAAATCAAGACCTGAGCTGAGACCAAGAGTCAGCTGCTCAACTGACTGAGCCACGCAGGCACCCCAGAGTTGGAACTTTTTAACCAAATACATTATGCTGTTTGTTTAATATTAACAGTATTAACAGTAAATGTTTACTTAGAACCCTCTATGTGCCAGGAATTATGGCAACTGCTCTACCTGAATTATCGCATTTAATTTGATGAAACTGAAGTTGAGAGAGAGAGTTTGAGAGCTTGAATAAGGTGGAGAAAGAGGGAACAGCCACTATTGGAAAAGTGACAGTGAATCCAGAAAAATTAATAAAGAGTTAGAGGCAACAGAGAAAGCCCAATTGGAGGAAGATGACATGAATTTCTATGGAGGTCCAAATTGGCACGGGTCTGTAACTTTCTCCAGCAATGCTTGGCAGATGAAAAGCAAGAGTAGTAAAAATATACCAAGAAGGTGCATTAAGCTTAGGAATTAGTATAGCAGAGGAAGCAGAAGGGTGAAGGAGTCCAAAGTGGTAGTTGGGATGCATTGAAATAGCTGATCCTGGAGTCAAAGTTAGGTAAAGGTACATATCCCCTCAGCCTAGGGCCAGCAGAGAGAATGAAGGCAAGCTTGACCAATGTAATCATTCCCCTGGGTCTGATCCTATAACAAATTATTGTATCTTTTTTAGGATCACTTCAGAGACTATGCTTAGTTACATGCTTCTGTATATGTTAAGGAATTTTTATAAGTTGGCTAAAATAATGATTTTAGCCACAACCACCTTCTGACTTAGCTGTAGTTGTTAATGATGTCATTGTTTAACTAGTCGCCCAAGTTTGAAACTTCAGGTTTATTAGTGAACCATGCTTTCCCTTCATCTATCATATCCAATAACTCAAGTTTTGTCTGTTCTATAGTAAATTCCTTAGTGTATATCTCTGATCATTCTCACCTATCATCATCAAACAGCATTTTGCCTAACTAAATAAAAGTCTCATGGCTTATATTTGTATTTACAAGAGACATCCAATGCAAAGAGTTAAATGGCTGTGGAACAAAATTCAAATAAATGAAACTCTAGCTTCAAGAAAACATGAGTCTTACTGCCTTAAACACCATCACAAATACACACACACAACACACACACACAACACACATGCATATGACACACATACAACACACACAGTTAAATCAGTCCTCAGTGCCTATCTTTTACCCATTAGATGACTGTAACTAAGAGCTTAGAACTTACAGTCTTTTTAGAGACAAAATTTAAAAAGTGAGATGTTAAGAAGAGAATATAAAATACGAAAAGATGGGAAAACTTAAAAATAATTAATTAAATGGCTACAAAATATATCAAGTTCATTAATTATTACATTTTCTTTTTTCTTTTTTTAAAGTTTACTTATTTATCTTGAGCGAGAGAATGAGCACGCATTGATGAGGGTGAGGGGTGGAGTGGCAGAGAGAGAGGGAGAAAGAGAATCCGAAGCAGGGATTCAGGGACTCTAGCTCGTGAGCCATGAAATCATGACCTGAGCCAAAACTGAGAGTCAGACGCTTAACCGACTGGGGCACCCAGGCACCCCATTTTTCTATTAAAAAATCCACTGTCTTTAAAAACAATTCCCAGATTGGATCTTCTCACTTCTCAAGAATTTTCAAATATGCATAATGATTATGAAGAAATCACAGCCATTATAAATTAAATTAGTTATGCACCAACAAATAATTTCAAAGCAAAATTACAAATGCCCTTTCAAAATTTTATAGCAAAAATATAAATATTTAATGCAAGACGTAGATGCATTTTAATATGTTTAATATGATGCTGGCTGAAACTTTCACAAGTGAGAGAGCTTAGGGCCTGCAAAGGCAGAAACAGGCCTGCCTAACATAGATGAGGCTGGGGAAGATTTCACATAGGTGAGTCAGCAGCCAGAGGCTGAAAGGCAGGCTGAGCAGAGGTATAAATGATTCACTGATTTTCAAATCATCACAGTTGAAAAGCTTTACTTCTCATATACACAAATCCAACATAGATCTGGCTTTCCATACAAAGCAGAATAAAGAAGAGCTCATTTTTATTTACATACTTCCATTTATACTTTTCACTCCTTAAAGAATTTGGTACTTGCTGCTTTATTCCTACCCTAGCTAGTTTCTTCATTTCCTTCTGCCCCTGCCCCTATTTCTCTCTCCTAGGCCAGGCTCTCCTTTCTCTTTCAAGAATCCCATAGCCAGGTCCGTCATTGCCCAGGCCTACTTTCCTTCTGGAGATGCTGAACCGAAAGAATATAGAGTTAGCCTGGCATTTAAGGCCTCAAGGATTCTATGCTGAACATAGCTTTCCAGTTACTTCCCAAGACCACTTTTACAAACCTTATGCTCTACCCAGCATTTCTCTTAAGAACTGAACATGTGCAGTGGTTAGTGGCAATCAGACCATTGTGCTCATGATTCAGGTATTCCATTGATCATTCAGCTGAATACTGCTAACTTGTCATCTTGGTTTTGACCTTTACAGAGTGTTAAACATTTTTTAATGGTCACAAGCTGGTGAATATATATCCACAAAGAATTAGAGAGATGCTGATGTTGAAACACAGACCATAAAAATGATAAAAATTCTACAAATTCTCAAGGTGATACTCATCAGACCCATAAGCTGCATTTATCTGATCAAAATGTTTATATGGCACGTAAAGATTTCTCCAGTACACACTTCGAAAACCTGAAAAGAGAAAATAGGAATATGGCTAAATTCAACTTTTTTTGGGTCTATTTGTGACATTTAATCCATTGTGGGGGCACCTGGCTGGCTCAGTTGGTAGAGCATGCAACTCTTAATCTCAGGGCCGTGAGTTCAAGCCCCAAGTTGGGCATGGAGCCTACTTTGAAAAAAATCTACACTGTGATAGATCTAGTGGGATGATCTATGAAGATTACCTAAGCTCTCTTCTATCCTCAACCTTGTGACCCTTATCAAGGCAGGCAGTGACACATAAGACTGGTCTCACCTCCAACACAGGTGTCATGAAATAATGGCAGAACATTCTCTTGGTTTTTAGGTTATTGTTTTATGTCTCAGTCCAGGGTATAAGACAGATTTAGGAAGAATACTTGCTAGGCAAGATGTGTTACGTTACTTTCCCCATTACTCTACCCTAGTAGATAAGAGCCTCAGAACTGAGAAGAGGAAGGCAAGTAGGAAAAGGGAACTTCGAAGATGGGATCTTGTGGTCATGATGAGAAGAAGCAGCATTTGATAGCAGTAGGGACTGTGTCATTAGAGGCCTGATGGGGAGTTAGCTGCCTTAATGAATGGCAGTAGGGATGGATAAGAGGATGACTGTATATCCCAGGGAAGGCTGGTGCAGAATATATCAAGAGCCCTAGAAGTAGACACCTCCCCTCTACCACTGCTATTTCAGTCTTGTATAAACTCTAGAGTTTCAAATCAACATGAGAGTAAAGAAGAAGTTATTTAGGGTAACTCATAAATCTGATTGAGTTTAACATGAAATGATACACACACACACACACACACACACACACACACATGCATGCATGCATGCAGCATCGAACTGACTGAGTTTACTGGGATGAGGCTAGATTGTTTTCTGCTCTCGGGAAGAATGGTGCCTCTAGAAAGAAATTAAGTCTAGATAGAGGCAGTGTAAGTTCCAGAACCTTTTCTGTCTTGCTGTGGCTGTGCACCTAGCACCTAGCACCTAGCACAGTAGCTCTTTGATAGGTATCTGTGTAACATATAATTATCCCTTGCAGAAAATAATGCATGATTTAGAATTTTCCTAAGGGTGTTAACCATCAACACAAGTTGTGAAATGCTGCTTTAATCAATTTGACTGTTTATTTCTTGATCACATGCTACTATTTCCATCTCATTAATGTTGTATTTTCCCCAACCTCCTCTGCAACCATACCTGCTGGAATCCTCTCTGTTCTTCAATGCTTACCTCCTCTTGAAGCTCTTCACTTGTCACCCCTCAGCTCACTCTTCTGAACAAGAGAATGCTCACTCCTCTGAACAAGTGTCTCTGTGTACCTCTTATAGAACTTCTTGGAACTTCTCAAGGTCTATCTTGTATCATATTGTTACAGACCAAATAAGCACATGATGAGCTCTGGTCATTCTTATCTTCACTCCCCCCCCACCTCCTCAGCATTTTATAGTTATACTTTTTCAAGTAAATCATTTATAGAACATTTATTTATATTTTTCCATAATATGCCTATTTTTTCCTTCTTTAATGAACATAAGATATATATGCACAGTTTAACAAATGATTATAAAGTGAATGCTCATGTAACCTCTAGCCAGGTCAAGAAATCGAACATCATTGGAGTGCCTCTTGATCTCGGGGCCATGGGTTCGAGTCCCAGTTTGGGTGTAGAAATTACTTAAAAATAAAACCTTTAATAAAAAAATAAAAGAAAGCAAGCACTGTTAGCATTTTGGAAGACACCCCTAAACTTGATGCCTCTCTGACCACGCCTTCTTCTTCCACCCAGAATTAAACTAGGGCTGGTATTGAGCCAGCATAGACTGATGAGGCATAAAAGCTTCTGTCTGTTTGGATTCTGTGTTTTATCAGTTGTTTAAATTTTTGAGGATCATCCCTGTACATAATCACTGTCTTGACTTCTGTGATAATCATTTCGTAGCTTTTCTTTACAGTTTTTACCCCTTACAGATGCGGCCATAAATATCTTTGCCTGTTTTCAAACTTTATATAAATGACATAACGGTATGCACTATTTCATGTCTTGCTCATTTCACTCAATATTATGTTATGCATGTATCTGTATATAGACGTCATTTTCACTGATGTATAATATTCCATTGTATGAATATAATTCCTTTGCTCTCCTGTTGATGGGCATTTGAATGGTTGCAAGAATTTGGCTACTATAAATAAAACCTACCATGAATATACTTCTGTATGGCTTTTGGTATACATATGAATGATTATTTTCTTTTTTTAATTTATTTTATTTTTTAATGTTTTTATTTATTTCTGAGAGAGAGAGAGAGAGAGAGACAGCATGAGCAGGGAAGAGTCAGAGAGAGAGGCTCGGACCCACGAAGTGTGAGATCATGAGCTGAGCTGAAGTCAGAGGCTTAACTGACTGAGCCACCCAGGTGCCCCTGAATGATTATTTTCTAGCATATATTATCCTGGTGGAATTACAAGGTCAAAGGTGTTGTGAGTGGGGCTTTCCAAAAGTAAAAGCTGAGATGGAGTACTAAGTACAAGATGTTTATTAGGGACTAACATTTGTGAAAGAAAGGTGAAGAAAGTAGGATTAAGCAGAGGAAGAAGATGAACTATGATACAAGTCTGACAAATCTTGAGTTGATTTGGTGTGTAGCTTTGGAACAAGTAGTGCCCATTTGTGTGTTCTGTGTTGCTTTTGCCTTGCTCATTCACCTTAGGAAAAGCATGACTTTGGGCAAAGCAACTCTCTGTAGCTAAGGTAGACCCTCAAGGACCTGGCAGCTGGAGGCTATTTGTTGATGCATTCCCCCATACCTGTGCAGAATGTCCTTCTTTGAAGAGGAATCTGGGTGGCATTATACCTGTTTCTCTACCACAACCCGCAATAGGGTACATCAGTGTTCAGGTCTGGTTAATAATACCAAACTGGTTTCCAAAGTGGTTCTACAGTTTATACTCTCACCTGCACGATATGAGTGTTCCTATTGCTTCTCATCCTCATCAATTCTTGGTACTGTTAATCTTTAAAACATTTTAGTCTTTCTAGTGGATGTGTAACAGGATCTCATTGTGGCTTTAAAGTTTGTTATTTTTTTTTTTGAGAGGGAGGGAGAAAGAGTAGGGGAAGGGCAGAGTGAAAGAGGGAGGGAGAGAATCCCAAGCAGATTCTGTGCCGTCATTGCAGAGTCCAACACAGGGCTTGAACCAACGAACCATGCAATTGTGACCTGAGCTGAAACCAAGAGCTGGGTGCTTAACCAACCGAGCCCTCACTGTGGCTTTAATTTGCATTTCTCTGATGACTGTTGAGTTAAACACCTTCTCATACATTTACTGCTTTGATATGTCTCATTTTTCCACTTTTATTTGTTTTGCCATCATTAGATAATAAACCTTTTTTCAGGCAAGGATCAGGAAACACAGCTTGATGCCAATATTTGCACGTCCCTCAACCTAATAATGGTTTTTATATTTTTAATTGCTCAAAAAATCAAAAGAGGAATAATAGTTCATATGAAATTCAAATTTCAGTGTCCATAAATAAAATAAATAAAATGTTATTGGAACCCAGCTATGCTCATGAGTTTACCTATTACCTATGGCTTCTTTTATGCTACCACAACAGTGTCATTGTGGTAAAGACCTTAAGGGCCACGAAGTCTGAAGTATTTATTATCTGGCCTTTTACAGAAAAAGTTTGTTGATCTCTGTTCTTGGTCATTGGTTCTAAGCTGTAGTCCCTGGGCCAGAAGCATCATTATCACCTGGGAACTTGTTATAAAGGGAAATTCCTAGCCACACTGCAAACCTATTGATTCAGAAACTCTGGGAATGGGGCAAGCCATCAGTGTTTTAACAAGCCCTCCAGGTGATGCTGATGTATTAAAGTTTGAAACCACTGGTCTAGGTGCAGGACAAGGACCTAATCCATTCTCTTTGAGGGCCATCATAGTCCTTCCTATTTAGTTCTACCCATAGTGGATAAACGGTAAGAGAGCCTTCAAAAGTGTCCTACAGATATATTTTTATGCATATGAAATATGGCCAAATAGATACCTAGGAGGAAAAGTGGGAGAAGCCATAGAGGAAAACAAAATCTGAAGGGTATATGTGGAGGGTGGAAGACACAATGGAGCTGGGGAGCCAGTCCCTGGGCCCACTTCCTTCCACCTCATTTCATGCAGTGTTTTAACAAAGATGAATCAGATATGGTCCCTATCCTCAAGGAAGTCACAGTTTATGTAGGAAAGTGTCCTGACCCTCTTCTCATTTACTGCTTTTCTTCAGAACTTACCTTTGAGGAAATGTAATTGTACCAAATTGCTGACCCTAATAAATGATAATAGAGAGAGAAAATTAACTTGGCAAACAACAGTTTTGCTTTATTCCCACTTTAGTTCAGGACTCACTTCCAGACTGACTTTTCTTGGGTCCTGGATGTTTCCTTGGCTCAGTCTGAAGCTCAATGCATTGCCTTGCTTTTTTCATGTTATCTAACATCCATTTAATGCACATTATGCGTCAAGACAATGTGCTAAATGTTTTACGGATACTTGTGCATTAAATTCTCTGTAAAGCCACTCTGAGTTAGGTTTTTTAAAGTTGTTGTTTTAATTGCAGTTAGTTTTGAGTTAGGTATTATATCCATTTTACAGATGCAAATCTGAGGCATAGCAAGGTTAAATAATTTGGTAGCATTTGAACTCCAAGTCTTTCTGACTCCAGAGCCCAAGCTGGTAATAATTGAGCTATTCTCCCTCCAAAAATATTCACCATGTGCTTTTAGAAAACCCAATTCAGATTACTTAGCATGTGTTACAGGTTTTAGGGCATGCTTTGGTATATACAATTTCAGAATGGGAAGCGTTTAAAAAACTGACAATATCTTTTTTCATATCTTTTTTTTTCGTGATGTTTTTTAACAGTAGAAAAATCCTTTACATACAACTTAAAATGATATGTCAAAAACAGTTCTTCAACCAGGCAACATAATTGCAAACAGCTCAGTAATTTATATTTCTTCTCTTACTATACACATTAAATAATTGTGTTGTCTTTTTAGTATGAAACTGTTCTTTTTCATTTTTTGAATCATTCTGTCTACTAGCTCCTATCCCATCTGTTAGGGATTATTTCAACCTGTCTGCTTTTGAGCAATATTTTGCAATTAATTTTTTAAAATGTTATTTATTCATTATATAAGTATAAGCACCTTCACCAAGGAAAATTAGAAATAATAGAGAAACAAAAAAGAAAAAAGCCACCCATAATCCCACTACCTTCCAGCCACTACTTTAACATTTAGAGTAGAAACTTCAAAACCTTTTCCTTTGTGGAAATCTATTTGTGTAGATTCATTCATTCATTCATTCATTCTTTCTTCTTCTTTTTTTAAATGGAATCATTATATTTTGTTGCTTGCCTTTTTTTCACTCAACAGTGTATTAGGCGTGTCTGTGATCATGACGTCATGTAAAGGATCCGGGAGCAAAAAGGACACAAATTATCTCTTACAAAATTGGCTTAGAAGTGAGATATCTATTCTCCTTTTATCCTATTAGATAGAATTTGTCATAGTGACTTGCCCTGATGAAAATAACCTAGGAGGGGCGTCTGGGTGGCTTAGTCAGTTGGGCATCTGATTTCGGCTCAGGTCATAATCTCACAGTCTGTGAGTTCGAGCCCCATGTTCAGCTCTGTGCTGACAGCTCAGAGCCTGAAGTCTGCTTTGGATTCTGTGTCTCCCTCTTTCCCTGCTCCTCCCCCAATTGTGCTCTGTCTCTATCTGTCTCTCTCTCTCCCCAAAATTTAAAAAAAAAAAACAACATTAAAAAATGACCTAGGAAATGAGGAGAGACACATGATTCTATAATGTGGAGCTATAAAAAGTCTGAGAAATACAACTAATCTAATATGGAGTGATCTATGTGGAGAATATGACATAGCCAGCTTTTTGGTGTAAAAATGGGAAAGAAAACTGAAAAAGAATACAAGCAGTTACTTGTTTGGAACAGAATAAAGATAAGGCAGTGTTGTAGTAGAGTTTCTATGAATACATATTTTAATAAATTTTGACTGTTGAGACTCAAATATTTTATATACACACAATAAAATTAATAAAATGAAAAACTTGAAAAATGGAACAAAAAACCTCTTAGGGGCATACTTCCGTGCCAACAGATACATACTTCCATAACTATTCATAATGATTGCATAGTATTCCCTTAATGAATGTTTTGTACAACATTTTGCCAAACACTTCCTCTTGCACATTTAAGTTGTTTCAGTTAACTTTTCCCCTACTCTGCACTCTGTCCTGAGTGCCATTACTGTTCTAAGAATTTACTTTGGGTACATGCTGTTCAAGAATCCCAAATTATTCTCAAACCTCCACCTTACGGCAACTTTTATGTACAGCTAAAGAAATTATCTGGCTGTGCATACTACCACAGCCTTAAGAGTGATAATGCCTCCTCAGAAATCCAGAGGGAACACTATGGAGACAGAGGCAAAAATATTTTCAATAATTTTCTCAATATGATTTCAATTGTCAAAGAGGAAGCCCTGTGCAGAACAGAGAACTTAATAAAGGTAAAGGGGAAAGATGAAGTTTGGAGCCAGATGGTCTGGGATTTGAATCTGGCTTTTGTCACTCACTAGCTGTGAAACCTTAGATGAGTTATTTATCCTAAGTCCCCATTTTCTGATCTGTAAAATAGGGATAATAACATTTATTTCATAGCATTACCAGGAGGATTAGCAACATCATATATCAGGAACCTAGTACAATAGTGAGTGCTCAAGAAATGGTTGATGTATACTGGCTGTTATGATGACCTTTGCCTTTAACATACAGAGTGCTGAGGAAATACCACATTTTCAAAAATGCCACTATCATAAATGTTTTCAAGGAGAATGGTGAGAAAGCTTACAGCTAAGAACAGAATGGTTACTACAGTTGCAAGCAAGATACTGTGACTATAATCCTTTGCACCATCTTCTAAAGAACATTGATTAGTGGGATCACAGTGTAGTTTTTTTTATTTTTTTTTTATTTCTAGGAGAGAGAGAGAGACAGCGTGAGCAGGGGAGGGTCAGAGAGAGAAGGAGTCACAGACTCAGAAACAGGCTCCAGGCTCTGAGCTGGCAGTCAGCACAGAGCCCGACGCGGGGCTCGAACCCACGAACCACGAGATCATGACCTAAGCAAAAGTCGGACGCTTAACCGACTAAGCCACCCAGGCGCCCCAATCACAGTGTAGTTTTAAGTCACACTGTGGTTTCAGTGATAAATTTCAGATACAGGATAAGAGAATGAACACTAAGTCTTTGACCTGGCCTTCATGAACTTTATCAAAGTATTTAATAACACCACTGGACATGCGTTCTGGCAGATACCAAACATGTTTGGCTATAGAAAAAATGGCTATTGGATAACTTCTACAATATTCACAGTCTGCCAAAATGGATGTATTGTCCAGTAGGCTAGGATTGGTTTTGAGGTTCCCAAATATGACTCCAAGGTCCTCTACAAAAGTTTGCTTTGTCTCCTACCTCCCTGGAGTACAGCAATTAAAGACCATTTCGAATGGAAAGAAAAATAGAAGGTAGTAGTAGTAGCAGATAGAGCAAGGTGTTGGGTAGGCTCAGAAATGAGATGACTCTTGTTGAGCAAAGTCTACAGATCATGAATTTTAGGCAGATTTGCAAATAAGGATAGCACATGCTCTGTAAATAACAGCTATTGCCACAAGCCAAAGGGCAATATTTACATGAATCCTGAAGCAAGGTCTATGGACCAAGCATTGACCTTTCCAGCCAAACTCATTACTTGGTAGCACTTTCAGCCATGCCATCCTGAAAAGGAAGGATCACATTATACAATATATGGAAAATTGCCAACATGAAAATATGTTCTGGCCCCCAAATTAATTTCTGAATTATATTTTTTGGAACATGAACACATATTTCCATAGAAAAGATATTACAAAGGAATGTGAGTTTCCCAGATTTCCTCTAAGAGTGCATTTAGCCCAAGGTGTAACTGAAATACTGTACATAGGCAATGAGAAATACAATGGAATAAAGTATCTTTGCAAGCAGGAACACACCAATACATAACAAATATTTACTGACCCTTTTTTTCTTTGAAGTCTCAGGCAAGGAAAGGGGAATTACATCCTCACGTAGCTGCAGTTTTGTGAAAAAGAAATCTTCCATCGCACTTTCTAGAAGTATCCTCCTCAAGTCAAGCGGATATGTGCATCCTTGTCTTTCAGTGCTTCCTGGACTTCCTGACCAAACAACTCTTAAGGACTGAGGAGACTGAGAAGGTGGTGGTGAAGGGGTAGGATGTCTAACTGGAAGTCTCAAGCTTTTATGTGGAGACAGTTCAAAGTTTGAAGTTCATTCCTTAATACATCTGTACATTTTCTAGGAAAAAATAGTGTTTCAAATGATCAGTTAGGTGGTTTAATTCCAGCTCACTTCTTAACTAAGGTCGATGCTCCAGAAATACAAACCACATACCCACGGATAGTACACATGTGTACTTCAGGACGAGAAACAAGGGCAAATGATAAGAATAATGAAAGTAAAACCAGAGCAAAGCTATTACTACCAGTCTCAGTGGCACACTCCTTCAATCACCAGTGTCTTGCTCTTTGCCTCTAGAAACCTGTGTGCCTGTGCAAAACCAGTCCCTGGACAGAATCTCACACTCCTTCACACTAAGGTGTAATGACCAATAGTAGCTAAAATGTCACAAGGATTTTGCATATGAAGCAGTCACAACTTTAAAACAAAAAGGAATTTAGGCTACTATCCACAGGAGAAAGGGATATATTTGGGGGGGGCAATTGTGTACCTTCCTGCTATTTATAGAAATCACATTTGATTTTAGTTGGTAATTTAGGAAGATATGTTGAGGGAAATTAATCGTGATTTCTTGACACTTTGGAAAGTATCTGGTTCATTTTGGAAATCATAGATTTTGTGATTGTTGTTTGTTATACTATTTTCTGCATGTTTTGCTCTCTTTCATCTGTAATGATCAAAATTTAAAAAGATGTAAATCTTCCCATTATTGATCAAAATAAATGGCGAGGAGGAATAGAAACAATATTTAGTAATCGATATTTGCATACTGTCCTATCCTTTACAAAATGCTTTTATATCCATGTTCATGCATATTATTGATGTTTAATTACTACTTAATAACGGGGATAAAAAAAAGAACATGCACCAAAAAACTCAGTAATTTAATCCAAGTACTAATATCGGGTATCTGCCACGATTTGCCCCAGGTTCTGTGAGGCCCTTGACCCTAGTCTTCCCACTCAAGAAGTTTTAAAATTCAGCGGTCAAGGCAAAAGAAGGGCTCCTGTACTTTGGCCATCTGAGAAGTATCAGAGTTGCAGTGCAAATATACATAAAACCCAAGTGTCAAGCTTTGCCTTGTAAGAGAATGTTTGCAGCTGCAATCAAGAGATTCAAGGAATGCTTTTCCTGCAGAATTTCCAAAGGTGGGAATAGCATCACCAATCCCCCTTTGAGGACCTGGGAAAGGGCAGTCCCCAGAGGGGCTCTGGGCTTTAGAAATAGTGAGACCTTTTACAGTGCGGTTACAAGCAGAGGAAAAGTTCTTTGTGCAAGAAGGGGAGAGCGCCCCGAGGTACAAAGAGCAGATTTAAGGGAAAGAGGATTCCTTCTGCACACACATGCGAGGGGAGCTCAGGCTGACTGTTGGGGGCGTGTGGGAAAGAAGATTTTTTAGGGAGCCGCCAGCTTGCGGGTTCCCGCCTCCACCCCAGTCTGCGCCCCACACTCAGGCAACAGTTGGTCGTGCGGGGCCGGCCCAGGCTCTTCGTGGGGAGGGGGAGTCTCGCGATCGTTGAGGGGGGGTGGAGGAAGGGGGGAGGGTGACGGGGGGGAGGCCATGACGTAGGGTGGGTGGACGGAAGTGGGGCAGGGTTGAGGGTTATTTAAAGAAGGGGGGGCTGAGCGAAGGGGTTGGAAGCGGAGTGAGTCCCCACCCCTGCTTCATCTAGCTCTTTCCAGTGCAGCCACTGCCGCCGCCCAGGAGCCCTCGTCCCCTTCCTCGTCCCTCTCCTCGTTCCCGCTCCAACGCAATGGAGCCGGACACGGCTGCAGTGGCAGCCACCGTGGCAGCTGCTGATGCGACCGCCACAATCGTGGTCATAGAGGACGAGCAGCCGGGGCCATCCACCTCTAAGGAGGAGGGAGCGGCCGCCGCGGCCACCGAAGCCACCGTGGCCACGGAGAAGGGCGAGAAGAAGGAGGTAAATAGGAAGGTGTGTGTGTGTGTGTGTGTGTGTGTGTGTGTGTGTGTGTGGTGAACAAATCCTGAACTGGGGCCCCTCCGAGGGGCCCAAGCCCTGACCTTTCAGCGCCGACAGGTACTGGCGGAGCTCATCGGGGATGGGGGCCCCGGGCGCGCTGGGGGTGGGGGGCGACGGAACAGTCTAGCATTCGCTCCCCTCCCCCTTTCCTCCGTGCCGCTTGGAGGGCGGGGCTGGGCACGGGCGCGGCGCGGGGTGGAGGGTGCCCGTTATCCTGGGGCTTGTGGGGCTTGGGAGCCTCTCGACAGCCCCCAGCCCCATTCACATTCCCGGAACTGGGGTAACGGGGTGGGGGATGGGGTTGTGCAGGAAAAAGCCTCCGCCTCTCCCTCTCCTCTCGCTCGCTCCCTCTCCCCCCCTTCCCGTCGGCCTCTGCCTGGGAAATCTGGGCCCTTCAATCCCACACCCGCGCAAAAGGGGTTCTGCTGGGGCTTATATTTTTTAATTTGAATTTCAAGGTGCTGGCGGTTGGGAGGCGGAGGCCGATAGGAGAGACTTTTATTTTTTTTTGAATGGCTATGTCGGCTTCTTAGGTGGTAGCGAAAAAATCATCCCTTGTTCCTTTGGTCCCCGCCTGCTGAAGCGGGGGTGTCACCCCGAGAAAATGAGCTTTCCGCGTGCTACCCGCCCCCCGCAATCCAAACCCCAAACTGAGGAACCGTGGACGCTGGCTTAGGAAAATTTCCAACGAGTGCACCCTCACCCTCTCCTGCCCCGCCCCCGACGGTATAGTGTTTCACTCCAGGGCCACCCAAATGGTCCCCCAATCCGGCCCCAAGCTTCCGCCTCCCTCTCCTAGTGGGCGCTGCTGGCTCTTGGACACATGCAGGGTTTTTATTTTTATTTTTATTTAACCCAGCGTCGCTAGGATGAGCTCCTGCTAACATACATAAGGGGACGACCCATACACCTATTAAAGCCAAATCCAGAAAATACGTATTATCTCCGTAAGGCATATTTCATATGGATCAAGACATGCAAATGAAACTATGAAACACGTTTAACATTTGAAACAAAAAATAGGATGGGGGCATAAGGATTGTTGATGTAGAATAAAATTGTAGAATGGATCCTTTATGGGTGGATTTTTTTCCCGTGTATGAGTAGATATCTCGCAATTAAAAAACGGTAGGTAATTAAAATTAAGCTTTAGAGATCTCAAGTGGCTTTGTCTGAATCGTTATATGGTACTATAGGACCAAATGAAAAGCTTTTGAAAGGAAATTAACACCTTTTGCCGTAAATTAGAGTAATTTTAAATGCAGCAGTTGTTTAAAGTGATATATTTTACTGTTACAAGGTTGACTAAACAGACAATTGTAGTGCTAAGTGAAAACCGTACAAAACATGCACATTTAAAGATCTATTTGAATCAGTAAGATGGTATTGTAAAGATGGGTCAAGTACCAAGTATCAATATAAAATCAAATGCTGGGAATTCATCAATGAGTCTAGGTGCCTTTTATTCCCTAGACTGGGCATATGTGAGGGTGAAACTGCCTTTTGTATGACAGTAAAGATTGTTGAATTTCCAGATTGTGTAAAATTTTTGAATTGTGAAAAGATTGGGAATAAAAAAAAAAACCTATGTAATGAACACTGAATTGATATGTATATTAATGAGTTCCGTAGCCTCATCAGAAGTTGCCCTAATACTATCTCATTTGTCTGCTCATCATTGGGAAGTGAAGTGTTGCCTGGCAGGAACTTTCTGAATACCTGAAGTTGATTATTTTAGTTACCACATCTTTCAGTTTTAATTTTTCCTGAAAAATCTAAAGAGTACCAAACATCTCCTTAAGTTTTTTGACTTGTATCATTCCTTCAAATAAAGTAATTTGGCACCCACCCACCCATCTAAATAGATTGCTCACTACCTTGACTGCTTAACTGATGGACTGAAACTGTAGATTAACCTTTCCCTCATGTTCATCAGTTTATTGTGCTCTGAAAGTGATATATAGGCATTTGAGATGCAGGAGGCTGCTTCTCCTCAATTAAATAACCACTTCCCAGACATTTCCAGTATTTTGATTTTTTTAAAACATTTTAACTAGGCTCCAACACCCAACATGGGGCTTGAACTCACAACCCCAAGATTAAGAGTCACATACTCTACCTACTGAGCTAGCCACTGCCTTCAGTATTGTGTTGATTTTTTAAAAACAATTTTAATGTTTATTTACTTTCTGAGAAAGAGAGAGAAACAGAGCCTGAGCTGGGTACAGAGAGAGAGAGGGAGACACAGAATCTGAAGCAGGTTCCAGGCTCTGAGCTGTCAGCACAGAGCCCGAAGCAGGGCTCATACCACAGACCACAGGATCATGACCTGAGCTGAAGTCAGATGCTTAACCCACTGAGCCACCCAGGCGCCCCTGTGTTGATTTTTTAAATGACTTTTCGCTCTCCTCCCTCAATTGTCCAGTGTTAGCTATCATTTTTTTTTAAACTTCATCTACTTTCATCAGAGAACTTATGATAAAATGACATAGATATAAGAAAACCATACAGTCATTTAAAACAACTGTAAAAATACAAAACACAACAATACAAGAGATGCAGCAGGGAGAGGGAAATAATTATGCCTGAATAATAAGGAAAAGAAATGTTACTGCAGTGGAACTCCTCTTTTAGTCCTGGACTTCTGCCATCCCTTCTTGCTGTTGACATTGTGCCTTCTTCTAGTGACCTTTCTCGTGTCATTTGCTGCTGCTTTTATTCTCTGTAGTATGGCAAGTCAGATGATCAAACTTGCTAGAATTGTATACCAAATAAAAAAGGCTCTGAGTAAGAGCATTTTTGTGATGCATAAAGTAGATGAGATTTAGTGGATTGACTTGTGACATTTAGCTACAGAAATGTATTTTTGTTTACCTTCTGGTTCTTGAACTTACTTGGTTTAAGTGACAGTTGGATAACCAACCTAACACTGGAAGCTGGAGTTGGTATTTTTGGTAATGAAAACGTCAAGAAAAAGGTCATGGTCTCTAAGGGCATCTTGATGACCTCATGCACATTCTCATGGCATCTAAACTACCAGATGATAAAATCCATAAGAAATTCATTAAAATATCTTAGTCACCTTTTATGTTTTCTTGTACGAGAAGTGCATTTTTGAAAACATACACAAAGGAGAAGGTTTAGAAGGTAGGTATTTTAAAATTTGTTGTGGAAGATAGTGCCAATTAAGTAATTACCCACAGCTTTTAATAGTACTGCTCAAGATTAGGAATTTTAATTAGCATGTAATTAACTTTTATGGTATTCTACCACAAGGTAGGCAAGAGTATTGAGTTAGGTTTTTTTTTCTAATTAAACCCTTAATTTTTCTTTAAGCGAAGTCTGTGTTCCATATGATTAGATATAAATTTGTGTACATGAGGGAAGTAATTTTAACTATTTTGAAACCTGCAAACTAGACTTCATAGAGCTTTTCAAGGAATGACAAAGGTGTGAATTTTGTTACCCAATATTCCTTTACTTGTTGCTTTGAAAATAAAGTCAGATTTATAGTATATGTGACCATTTGAAAGAGTGAGATTGAGAGGATTTTAGCAGTTTTCTTATCCATCCAGGATTACATTCAAAATATCCCCCATAGACAAGATATATGTATGAGATGCTTAAATCAAGATAGCTATTATTTGGGTTAAAAATAACTGAACAATATCTGGTCAGTGCTTCAAAGTAGAACCGTGACCGGGATCAAATTCCATAATCTTAGTTTGGATTGTCTCAAACTAGGAATTTCAGTAAATGTTGGAAGACATACTCGTTAACTATTGGAGCCATGTTTTTCTTATGTTTGAGATCACATTCTGTTGTGGATTTAGGATCTAAGTTTTCAGGAACTGGTTGGCAAAAGCCATGATAAAATGGATGTAATTTCTGTAGTTTTCACAAACTGATTTGTGACTTGTGCAAAGTCTGTGTTAAAACTGAAATACTCTCACCTCTGATACTAAGGGGCAGATTTGTGTTTTTATTGTTTCTCTATGTCTGATAGGGAAGGAGGTGTATTCTATATACCTAGTTATATTTACAAATACATGCTTATCTTTACAAAGGATGGCATGCATGAAATAACTCCCAGATAATTTCAGTATTTTTAAGAAGCTGATTTATGTTATTTTTCACTAAATCATAACTTTTTAAATATCAAAGGTTAATAGTTGATAGCCCTGAGAAACTGCTACAAAATATTTATGTAATAGGGTTTTAAATAGTTTTCTTTCCAGTTGGGGAAAATTAACATAAATCAAAAGTTTGGGACTGTAGTGTTTTATTATTTAAATAGAAACGAACACGTTGTATTACATTAAAAAGTTTAAATGTTCTGATTAGAATATGAAAACAATAAAAAAAGTGTCTTTTCAGGAACAGAAACCACAGTCGTCTTCTGAAAGTCTGGCTCATTTCCATTACATAAAGATGTGTTTCTGAGAATTAATATTTACTTTCCTTGAATTCCTTGGTTTGTGGTTGATAATATCAGCATATTCTAGATTTTAAATCTGTTCAATGGTTCTGTACTTTCTTATGCTTGAAATTAAAAAATAGATGGAATGGCTCAATGTTTCACCTTTTGGTCTTTATTTTAATTAATGATCTTTCTCTAGCTTTTATAATACAGATTTTTTTTTATTGGACCCCAGGTGCACAGAACTGGATTAATCATAAGCCCTGTTTCATGACATGCTCTCATCATTGGTCTGTGTGTGGCCCATATTGATTTATTTATTTAGGATTTAATTACTTCTTACTTTCTTCAAATAAGAATGCTGACCACTTTTAAGATCTTCCTTTGCAATTTGATGGCTTATGTTTTTTTAAATTCTAGAAAAATGTTTCTTCATTTCAACTCAAACTTGCTGCTAAAGCTTCTAAATCTGAAAAGGAAATGGACCCAGAATATGAAGAGAAAATGGTAAATATATTCCTGGGTTTGATGGTGAATACTGTAGTTGATTTTTTGTCATCGAACTGTAGTTGACACCCAATGTTAACATTAGTTTCACTGTAGTTGATTTTTATTGAGGAGGTGTGAAAGATTAAAACAAGTTTATATACGATAAATACAGAATCATAGATTTTAGAATTGGAAAGTAATTTAATAATAAATCCATCATAATAGATTTTTGTTGAATAAATAAATCTCATTTTCAGATGGAAAAATAAGGAGCAGAGAAACTATATGGGATAGTTGGGAACAGAAACCACATCTCTTCACTTTTATTCAGTATTTTTTATCTCATAATAAGATGTTTTACGCTAGAAATATTGTATCCACTATGTGAAAATATCAGTGGGAATATCATTATGGCTGAAAGAAATCAGGTCACAGAGCTGAACTGATATTTTTTTTTTCTCCCTCTCTTCTTGCTTTGGATATCTGAGTGAATGTTACATATCATGAAACATGTAATACAGTAACACTGTATCTGGAAGAGAGGACATTTTCCCTGTTCATGAAAATGTTACATATTTAAACAGTATAATCTTTGTTACGCCACCTACTGCTTTGCCATGTATTTAAAATTATTTAGTTTTTCTTTACTAAAATCCATATTTTAGCTTTCATTTTAACTAAACTTTTATGCCCGGGGATCCTTCAAAAGCAGTGAATTTGGTTAACTCAAAAGAGAAATTAACAGGTGGTTGGAACTGAATTTTTTTGTTGAGGGGTTGCTTTTGCAGTAATATAAAGATAAGTAGAAATGAAGTATATTTTTTGGTTGTTCACAGTGATTTTGCCACACTCCATGCCCTAATGTTTAAGGTCACATCTAACATAGACAGTTAATGTTTTAACAACTCTAAAAACAACATTCCAGTGAGGATAACATAAAATGGAAAAGTTTTGGCCTCCTTCCAGCTTCTGGTCTGAATATGTTTGTCTAATTCTTGTGTTTATGTTAATGAACTCATGTAAGTTTCTGGTGTTACTAATTATGCATCCTTCATTAGCAATCAAATATTCCCTACCCTGTGGTCAGAAAATGGGAATTAAAAAATCATTTTCTTTTTTTACTTTACCTAGATTAATGTATACATCTTTTGATATAAGATTTTTTTAGTGAAGTTTTATTTCATTAATATAGTACAAGTTACATGACCACTTACAATTTATTGAGAAATTATAATATGTATCAATTAAAAAATGTTTTTTTAATTTATTTCTGAGAGAGAGAGAAAGAGAGAGACAGCGTGAACAGGGGAGGGTCAGAGAGAGAGGGGGATAGAGAATCTGAAGCAGGCTCTAGGCTCTGACTTAGCTGTCAGCACAGAGCCCGATGCGAGGCTTGAACCCACGAACTGTGAGATCATGACCTGTGATCATGACCTGAGCCGAAGCCAGACGCTCAACTGACTGAGCCACCCAGGTACCCTTCAATTAAAAAAAAAATTAATGTTTATTTTTGAGAGAGAGAGACACAAACACAAGAGTGTGAGCAGGAGAGGGGCAGAAAGAGACACACACACACACACACACACACACACACACACACACACACACACAGAATCCAAAGCAGGCTCCAGGCTCTGAGCTGTCAGCACAGAACCCGACAGGGAGATCATGACCCGAGCCAAAGTTGGACACTTAACGACTGAGCCACCCAGGCATCCCATGCATGTATCAATTTTTAATAGCTAATATGTATTAACTATTTTATTTATGTGTGTGTGTGTATGTGTGTATTTTTCCCTCAAATCTTGCTCATCATTTTGGAAAGTTTTTATATTGTTAGAATAAAGTACAATTTTCCAGATCATTGTAATTGAAGAGAGAAATATTTATTATGTTATTGTACCATGGCATTGAATGTATTTTTAGACAAGATGATACTGTATTCTAAAATTTTAATTATTCCTAGATGCAACTTGAAAATTCTTCAGAGTTCTGTTTATGGTGTATGTATATCAAAGCTAATAATTTATATTTCTGTATTTAGGATATAGCATATATTATGATGCTTTATTTTGTTAACTAGGAAAATAAAATCATTATGCTTTGGAAGAGGATTTGCTTTTTGACCCTGACTCTTTAAACAAAGTACTCCTTTTTTGCTCATTTTTGAGAGAGAGAGAGTGGGCGCACACTTACGCATTGGGGAGAGGCAGAGAGAGACAGAGACACAGAATCCGAAGCAGGCTTCAGGCTCTGAGCTATCAACACAGAGCCAGATGTGGAGCTTGAACTCCCTGAATCATGAGATCATGACCTGAGAAGTCGGAAGCATAACTGCTTAACAGAATGACCCACCCAGGTGCCCTAGCAGGGTACTTCTTATTGGGGCATTTACTTCTGTTAGATCACTTGGCTTCTATTCAAAGTATCTGAAAATGCCATTTTCAAATTCTGGTGCTTACTAGCTATGGGAGCTTGGGCAAGTTAGTTACCCTCTCTGTACTTTAGTTTTATCATCTGTAAAATGGACATAATATTAGTATCTACCTCATAAGTTTATTAGAGAATTAAAAGTATGTTTAAAGTGCTTAGAACGTAGTACAAAGTAAGGGCAATATAAGTGTTTGTTAAGTAACTTTGAGCGAATAAAAAAGAAAATCATTACTTTTTCTTTTGTGTATTAGAAAGCAGACCGAGCAAAGAGATTTGAATTTTTATTAAAGCAGACAGAACTTTTTGCACATTTCATTCAACCGTCAGCACAGAAATCTCCAACATCTCCTCTGAACATGAAATTGGGACGTCCTCGAATAAAGAAAGATGACAAGCAGAGCTTAATTTCTGCTGGAGAGTATGTTGGCATCTCTCTCTACTTTCTCCCTTCTCTGTTTCCCTCCCTCCTGTCCCCCCTTCTCCCTCTCCTCATACTCTCATTCCCCCTTCACTTATTCAGTATAATTCTATATTCAAAAAATAAGGTTATTATCATTATCAATAAGTTTTGGAGGCAACAAGTTTTTCTCACTAGAAATCAGTAAAAATATAGGCTGGTTCTACCAACTTCTTTTTTTTAATTTTTAATGTTTTTTAAAATTTTTAATGTTTTTTTAAAATTTATTTCTCAGAGAGAGAGAGAGAGATAGCGTGAGCAGGGGAGGGTCAGAGAGAGGGAGACACAGAATCTGAAACAGGCTCCAGGTTCTGAGCTAACTGTCAGCACAGAGCCCGACGTGGGGCTTGAACCCACGAACCATGAGATCATGACCTGAGCCATAGTCAGACGCTTAACCGACTAAACCACCCAGGGAACCTTGGTTCTACCAACTTCTAAGCAAGACCTTAGATAACTCATTTTCTTTTCATGAAAGATATTAGCAATGTATGCTGACTTCATCGACTCCTTACATTTGTGTTGAACATAAAGGTATTTCTTTTCATTTCAGCTACCGCCACAGGCGCACAGAACAAGAAGAAGATGAAGAGCTACTCTCGGAGAGTCGGAAAACATCTAATGTGTGTGTTAGATTTGAGGTGTCACCTTCATGTAAGTACCTCATCATGTTTGTGTTGTTTTTCCAATTTGGTTTTAGAAAAATTTTACTTGATTATATTAATAAAAAATATGAGGCATCTTGATTTCTTTTTTAGATGTGAAAGGAGGACCACTGAGAGATTATCAGATTCGAGGGCTGAACTGGTTGATCTCTTTGTATGAAAATGGAGTCAATGGTATCTTGGCAGATGAAATGGTAAGGAGTTGATAGCGAAAAACAGAATCTCAGTTATCAATTTTTATGTAAATTTAAAATACCTGAGCTGTATTGCCCCCCCACAAGGCCTAGAGGCTAATTGCTTAATTTTGTTATTATGTAAGAGACATTTGTAAAGTCTACAATTGTTTCTTTAAGTAACCTCTAGAACATATACTTTCACAGGCTACAAAATTCTTAGTGTGATTTCCTCAAATGGTTTAAAAAACCTCCTTGTACTTTTGTTTTTATTTACTTTGGCTTTGAGGAAGCTCAGAGCCAAAATGAATGCCAAAATGGAGCCCCTGTGTAATGTAATGGTTGGCCCATTGTGTCTTTTGTGCCTTTTCCTATTCAATACCACCTAAGTTTTCCTTGGCCCTTCTTTGTTTCTATTTATCATTAATTTATGGTCCATGTTTTCACTGTAGGCCACCTGAAACATGTTTTCTTTGTAGGCTATCTGAAATCCTTTTGGTAATGAGGTGGGGTATATAAACCAAACACTAAATAAGTGAATGAATAGACTAGACAATAAATGATGAAAACATGAATGAATAAATGTAAATGGCTCAGTGTGTGAGCAGTTAGAAAGTGAAGAGATGGGATAAAGAAAAAAAAGTAAAGAGCAATGTTGAGTTCTGATCTAGCAGAATACCAGCTAGGGCCTGGGAAGTAAGCTAAGGAATGATGGACATATAAATAAAATGACCAAAGAGAAAAAGTAAGTCCATTGAAGATGGTAATTCAGCAGATCGAGGGAGTATATGAAGACTTGGCTTGGTATTTTAAGACCAAATGAATTAAATGGGATTTAAGAGAGGACTTGGGGGAGTTCTAGATGTATATGGCCCAGTGATACTCCTATTTATGAGACTCTGGAGCCATTATTGAAATCACTCTTCTCCAGAATAGCCACATGACTGTTTATGCTGTATAACATGTAGTGTAGTAATCGATCACGTAGATGCTGAGCAACTGTTAGGTGTGTGGCAGGAGGTCTTTTAAATCAAGTGTCTGTAGCTCCTTATATTTAGTATTCTGGGTTGGAGACTACAATTAGCTCAGAAGGGGAGGAGCTTGGTTAATTGGATAACAAAAAGACCAGGATTATTTGCCCCAAGCTACTCTTGGCTGTAGCCTGTCTAAACGTGAAGAATCTGAAGATCTTTCATATTGAATTTATGCTGAAACCAGATACTTACTGATTATTAAAAAAAGGGAAAGATACTTTAAGAAGTATAGAAAATTTGGAAAAAATTGAAAGTAAATTATAATTATGCTACTTAGAAATAACCACAGTTGACATTTTGGCATATTTCATTTTAGCATTTTAATTCTGGATGTATTTATTTTACATAGTTGAGATCATATTGTACATATAATTTGGTATTCTGATTTCTTCACATTCATACATATTTTCTGCATAATTCAAATATTTGTAAAAATAATTGTTGATATAATATAATAATTCTGGAGAGTTACCATAATTCTATTAATATCCTCCCTTATTGCTGGTCATTTAGGCTGATGTATCTATATAGTATATATTATTTGATACACTTGTGTATATGGTACATAATAATGCTTTTGTGAGAACCCTTGTAATTTACTTTTTCTGTACCTTTCAAATTATTTCCATAGGATTCCTAAAAATGGAATTACTTGATTAAGGAATTTTAAATATTTTAAGGTTTTGATGCATCTCATTAAGTGAAATATTAGGATAAACACTATAAAAATAGTTTTGAGCCTAGGATTATAAAAGAATATATATACCTTGCACAGAGATAAAGCCAGAAACTGTTTTAAAAGGCCACACAGGGATGCCTGGGTGGGTCAGTTGGTTAAGTGTCCAACTTCGGCTCAGGTCATGATCTTGCAGTTCGTGGGTTCAAGCCTCGTGTCAGGTTCTGTGCTGACAGCTGAGAGCCTGGAGCCTGCTTCAGATTCTGTGTCTCCCTCTCTCTCCGCCCCTCCCCTGCTCATGTCTGTCTCTCAAAAAAAAAAATGTTAAAAAAATTTTTTAAAAAGATAAAAGGCCACACAGTATAGGACACCATTCTGTTCCTCATGAGTTAGGTGGTGGGTTCATGGGGTTCGATATGTTTTTTATTTTTATTTATTTATTTTTATTTGTTTATTTTTAATGTTTTATTTATTTCTTAGAGAGAGAGAGGCAGCGTGAACAGGGGAGGGTCAGAAAGAGAGAGGGAGATACAGAATCCAAAACAGGTTCCTCACTCTGAGCTAGCTGTCAGCACAGAGCCCGACATGGGGCTCAAACCCACGAACCATGAGATCACGACCTGAGCCAAAGTCGGACGCTTAACCAACTGAGCCACCCGGGCTCCCTATTTGTTTATTTTTAAATGTTTATTGAGAGAATGAGAGAGAGCATGCACATGTAGGAGAGGCAGAGAGGGAGAGGGAGAATCCCAAGCAGGCTCCGTGCTCAGTGCAGAGCCTCATGCCGGGCTTGATCCCTTTATCGTGAGATCATGACCTAAACTGATATCAAGAGTCAGATTCTCAGCTAACTGAACCACCCAGGCCCCCCTGTTCAATATGCTATTTTTTTTTTAAAGTCCACTGGACTAGGTAAACTCTAAGGCCTTTTCTGGCTGCAGAGTTCTTTTATGTTTGTTCTTTTATGATTCCATAGGTCTTCAAGGGTGTGAGATGCAAATACAGAGCTACAAGCCCCTTGAGATGCATAGTCTGAATATTTCATGCGTGGGCTGTAATAATGTTGGGGACAATGGGAAAGAAAGACCGGTATCGAAGCAGGCTGGTAAAGGAAATGAGTGTGAAACACATACACACAAAATTTCTAATTTTGCCGCTAGAAAAAATTATAAAGTATGCTACTTGCTCCTTTAAAAGTAGCAACAAAGCAATTTTCTACCTGCAAGTTCCTGGTTTCTTTTTGTGCACACAGTAAGTATGAATTGGTATGGTTATTCACTTAAAACAAAGGTCTTTAAAATTTTACCCTGTGTGAGATAGTTGGCAAATGTCTTTGTTATTACTAACAAAATGTTTCATTAAATAAATATTTATGGATTTCTTTCTTTGTAATGCTAATGCAGGGTCTTGGTAAGACTTTACAAACGATTGCTTTGCTTGGTTACCTGAAACATTACCGAAACATTCCGGGACCTCACATGGTTTTAGTTCCAAAGTCTACTCTATACAACTGGATGAATGAATTTAAACGATGGGTCCCATCTCTTCGTGTTATTTGTTTCGTCGGAGACAAGGATGCAAGAGTAAGTGAGAAACTGATTTAAAGAGGCACTCAAGAATAACATCATTTTTGGGGTTAAGTTGTATACAAATACCATAAAAGACATTTAAGTTGACTGCTACTAGTAAATAACACATTGTGCTTACTCTATGTTAGGCTCTGTTGTAAGCTCCTTTAATAAATTAATTAATTCTCACAACACTCCTGTGAAGTAGAGGTGTCACCTATTAATAGCAGTCACTTTTATTATGCTTATCTGCATTTGCTTTTAACTAGCTCATTAATGTCAGCATTTTTAAATTGCATTTTAAATCACTTTTTATTAAAAAATCATCATTCACAGTATATCTTATCAGTGACTCTATCAGTGGTGTTATTTTGACACCAAAACTATGTACGTTTGTATGACTTAATTTTTTATGTTTAAATTTTTTACTTCTGACTTTGATTTGGTATATATGCACACATGTGAACGGAGCCTTTTCTATTCATATAGAGAGCCTTGTGTTTTGTACTTATGCAAAGACCAAGCTTTCAGTTTGGGTCTTTGAATAGAAAAATACATACTTACATACATCCTTAGATATGGAAATACTGTGCTCTTGCTTAAATTAGTCATTTGTTAATTTGGTAGGCTACAATTATTTTAGGACTATAGAATTAATCTAAAATTATGAATTATGCAAAAATATCAAAATGAATAATCAGCTTAGAAAGCATATTATTAAACTTAGCCTTTATTTTGCCTCCAGAGGATGTAATTTAAAGATTTATTCTATTTTTCATATTTAGATAGGCTATCAAAAGATGTCCTCAAAAGAATGGTAACATAATAAATTATGTAATTGTATTCTTATCATTTTGCTTGAAGAAACATTACTTAAATTTATTTAAATTTAGCTTGTAAATAATTTAAATATTGAAATACTGAGCTCATAAATTTAGAATTACAGGCTTGATTCTTCCCTGTGTCTACTATTTCCCAGTGGCAAAGTAGTCACTTAGAGCCCTATTCTGATCGCTGCTATTATTTATGGTAATATCACTCCTTAAAAAACTTTGCATTTCTGAGGGCGCCTGGGTGGCTTAGTCGCTTAGGTCATGATCTCGCGGTTCGTGGGTTCTAGCCCCGCGTCCGGCTCTGTGCTGACTGCCGGCTCAGAGCCTGGAGCCTGTTTCAGTCTGTGACTCCCTCTCTCTCTGACCCTCCCCTGCTCACGCTGTCTCTCTCTCTCTCTCTCTCCTAGAAATAAATAAAAATATTTAAAAAAAAACTTTGCATTACTGAAGTATTGATTTTTGGCTGACATTATTTCTCTAAGATCATAAAGCAAAAGAGAAATATGTGCATTTGTGTTTCCATATGTCTCAATAAAACTATGTCAGTGGTTTTCCCCTATATTATATGGAATCCAAGGATTTCATGAAGTATTTCAGGAGTTTTTTTTTTTTACCCACTGGGAGTTTTATTTTTCTAGTTTTAAAATATTTCTTAATGCTTATTTATTTTTGAGAGAGAGTGAGTGAGTGGGAGAGGTGCAGAGAGAGGGAGACAGAATCTGAAGCAGGCTCTGAGCTGTCAGCACAGAGCCTGATGCGAGGCTCGAACTTACGGACCATGAGATAATGACTTGAGCTGAAGTAAGCCGCTTAACCAACTGAGTCAACAGGCTTCCCCCCGACCCCCAACCCCGTCCCTGGGAGTTTTAAAGAAAGAGTGCTTGTATTTAATTTGTGACTGCCTATCTCTATCCCATGGGAGGTTGAGATTTTACTGGTGGCTTCAAAAAATTTTTAATCTTAAAAACCAGTCTTCAAAGTCAGCACATTTCATATTGCCACTCACTGCGAATTCATGTTGGTGGGGACAAGTTAAAAAAAAAAAGAGAGAATAGAATAGAAAATAGAGTGTTTCGCATGTGGTAAGGATATGTATTGCTCATTTTTTAAGGATTGCAACCTGGGGCACTTGGGTGGCTCAGTGGGTTAATCATCTGAGTCTTGATTTTGGATCAGGTCATGATCCCATAGTTTGTGAATTAGAGCCTCGCATCAGGCTCTGCACTGACACCGGGGGACCTACTTAGGATTTTCTTTCTCTCCCCTCTCTCTCTACTCCTACCCCACTTGCCCTCTCTCTCTCAAAATAAACAAATAAACTTAAAAAAATTACAAAAGGATTGCATCCTAAAATATTATTTTATTGTGGGCCATGGGCAAAAGAGTTTGCAGACTGGTAATTATTAATTACATAAGTAATGTACTATATTTAGCACTTACAGACTGATGTCAGAATGTATAGAGAAAATCCAGATGATTATTTAAAAAAAATTTTTTTTAATGTTTATTTTTGAGACAGAGAGAGAGCACAAATTGAGGAGGGGCAGAAAGAGAGGGAGATACAGAATCCGGAGCAGGCTCTACAGAGCTGTCAGCACAGAGCCTGATGTGGCTTAAACCCACAAACCATTAGATCATGACCTGAGCCGAAGTCAGACGCTTAACAGATTGAGCCACCCAGGCGCCCCCCAGATAATTATTTATAGATAGCTTTGGTACCACATGGGATAGATACAACGTGTCTTTATGGTTTCCTGGCCTTCTGTAAACATTTTATGAGGTCAGTGTTTTATTATTAAAATTCAATGTAGGTTACCACAGGTATTTGATTGAGTTGGGAAATTCTTAGTAATACTCCTGATCCAGTTTGATGCTAATGTAGTTCTGCAGTATATAGAGGTGTGAATCCCAAACATGGTTTTTTAGTTTGTTGTTTTTTTAAAGTAAGTTCCACTCCCAATGTGAGGCTTGAACTCACGACCTTGAGATCAAGAGTTGCATATTCTATCAATAGATCCAGCCAGGCTCCCCAGCAAACATGGTTTTTACTTCCTTTTCCACTCCAGAAACATCAAAGATCTTGGACCTGGAAACAGGAGATCTAGTTTTAGTTCTGGCTTTGCTATTGACTGTGTGATGTTGAGTGACTCTTGAAGGGCCTTAATTTTGTCACCTATAAAATGAGAGCTTTTGGATTATGTGATATTCAATGTTCTGTTACACAAATTTCAAAGCAGAGCTAATTTAAATTAAAAATATATGTATGTTCTGTGAAACTGTAGGAGTGACCATTAAACTGAATGTTTCAAAAAAAAATCAAACAAAGGTAAGGTGTTTGCAAGACCAAATGGAATCTGGCATCCTGGTTCTCTTTATTTTGCCTCCAATTCCATAATGTCTTAAAATAACTTTTTAAATATGATCACCTCTCAGAGTGCAATTGAGATCTCTATAAAGGTCTTTTTTCTGTCCTCTACTTCAGTCCAGACAGTGCTTTTAGATATAAGGGTGCTTGGTAAATATTTGTTGAACGAGTCCACAATGTGTTTGGTGCATAACTGTCAATTTTTGAAATAATAAGTTTGCAGTGGACAGTTAATTTTGTTTATGCACGCAATTTCAGATTTACAGTGCTAATCAGAACCTTCTCAATATAGATTTGGCTGCTCCCGGTTAACTTCTGTGGTTTTATTTTGACCCATAACATCTAGAATTGAGTTCCTACAAGTTAAAAATGCTCTCAGTCAACTTGGCTACTATGTTGGCCACTGCCTGTGAAGATTTAAAAATAGTTTTAAATAGTCTCACTGTCTTAAATAGCCTTCTGTACTAAATGGAGCAAGTCCCCTTTATAAGATCATATTTGTTACCTCACAACAATATCAGAGAGCTCACAAAAGCACTAATGGGCTTTCATGACCTCCTAACAAAATATATGACTCATTCCTGTTAGAAATGAATGGAACATAAAAGATCTCGAAAGGTGGAATCATTCATGTATATTGAGTTCTTTTCATTTGTTGAAACTGTGTTGGTAATAGTTGGTAGTGCTTGCACCTTAGTAAGACCCTGGTTTTCAGAAAGCAGTTTACTTTGCTCATGTCTTTTTGCACCGTTTGTTGTGTGAAGAGAGCCTAGTAGTTTGGTCATCTGGTGATAAGAACTTCTCCAGTTCATTGAATATGCTATATATACTCTTTTAAGGGAAGCCTTTTCTTCTCTTTTCTTGATATTAGCATGCCATCCAGATAATGTGTCTTTGGGCCTTGGTTTTTCTATCTTTAAAATGGATGACACCAAATGGTTTTCCTATCTTTAAGATGGATAAGACCAAATGATTCTGAGGGCTCTTAGAATTACTACTATTCTCTTGATGTTTTAATTCTGTGATCATCTTGTCAGCATATTCTAATAAAGGAACTTCATTTTGCATTAGGCTGCTTTTATTCGTGATGAAATGATGCCAGGAGAATGGGATGTTTGTGTAACTTCCTATGAGATGGTAATTAAAGAAAAATCTGTATTTAAAAAGTTTCATTGGCGATACCTAGTCATTGATGAGGCTCACAGAATAAAGAATGAAAAATCTAAGGTAAGGCAGTTTTCAATATTGTTGATAAAGTTTTTTTTAACTAACCATGTCCATTTTTTTACTTCTATGTATTCAAAAGAAAAAAATGTGATGGAAGATAATGATTTTATTCACAGAATATGAATGAAAGTCAATTCTAAAAATGGTTTTAAAGTTAAAATTGAATATGAGACAAATGAAAATTGAGCACAGTTTTTAATGTAAAGAAAATAGGGTGTTCATTTGCTGTATTTGTTACAGCCTAACTAACTCTGTTATGCTACAGTATTTTAATATTTTGGTAATATTTGGTGTACCAGAGGCATTTGCATTGATTTTTATTGAGGAGCCTCTACCTTATGTGTATTCATAAGGATTAGAAAGAATAATTTCCTGAAATTACCTGATTTGTGTGAATTAGAGCATGGTATAAACTTTGAAAAATGCCACTATTTCTTGTCATTCAACTCCCTCAACAGTAGGAAAAGCATCAATTATTATAATGAACCTCTCTTTTGATTACTGGGCTACTTTGGGAGAAACAGGAACAAAATTGGAACAAAATCACCAGGCAGATCATACTAACTTCGAATTGAGACTAATACCTTATAAAAGGATGCATGTTAGGGAATAATTGTTTAAGAGCATTATAAAAATATGCATTTGTGTTGATGAGATTACTGTTCTTTTATGCTTTTGTGCTTTAATTTTTATAGTCTTATATTTAGAAAGTTAAGATATCATGGAAAATGGGCTCAACTCTGGTTCTTAGAAATTGTCACCAGGCCTTTGAGGTGCCTGTGTGGCTCAGTGGGTTGAGCATCTGACTATTGATCTCAGCTCAGGTCTTGATCTTAGGGTTGTGAGTTCAAGCCCTGTGTAGGGTTCTTTACTGGGCTTGAAGCCTACTAAAAAAAAAATTGTCACCAGGCCAAGTTAGAACTTGGCTTGGTATGTAGATGAAATGATTGGCAGGGAGAAAGAGATATTATCGTGTAAAGTGACTAGCCTGGCTTCCATGGAGTTCTGACTGTTTCTGTGGACCCAAAATACACCAAATAAATTTTTTGAAGTGAGGGAGGGGTCTCAGGTATGACTATCATTTGCATTCTTGTAAGTGTAAAAATGCCTAGAATATTTTGTTCAGTTGTGACTCACTGTGGCAATGTCACCTGAACTAGGATATTTTTCTATAGAAAGATAAATTTCAAGTTTTGTTAAAAAAATGTATTGGTTGGATAAAGAACTCTGAATGTTGAGCATTTTTGCAAATAAAACAATGTTCACAGAACTATTATTTTTTTTCTAGCTCTCAGAAATTGTTCGTGAGTTCAAGTCAACTAACCGCTTGCTCCTAACTGGAACGCCTTTGCAGAATAACCTGCATGAACTCTGGGCATTACTCAACTTTTTATTGCCTGATGTATTTAATTCTGCAGATGTAAGTTTAAGTCCTGTTTTTAAGTACAGTCTTATGTTCACAGATCTCTTTTCCAAGCATTGAATGTAGATCAAAATTTATAGTTCTTTTTTCATTTGTAACTCTTTATCTGTGTGTTTTGGTCTTCTCAGAAAAAGAAGCTCTTAAGCACAAATTTTTCAAAAAATTTTAATGTTTTTTATTTATTTCTGAGAGAGAGAGATAGAGACAGAGACAGCGTGAGCAGGGGAGGGTCAGAGAGAGAGGGAGATACGGAATCTGAAACAGGCTCCAGGCTCTGAGGTGGCTGCCAGCACAGAGGACTGTGAACCCCACGAACCCGTGAGATCATGACCTGAGCTGAAGTCGGACGCTCAACCTACTGAGCCACCTAGGGGCACCAAGCACAAATTTTTCAAATGGTGATACGTAGAGAAACGATTTTGTTTTCTTTGAGATTATTCTGCCTTTTAAACTTTGCCTATTTATCATTGTTACCATGACTTAAGATATGAGATAGGCTGAGTTCGTAATAGCAAGCTCAGAATTTTCTTTTAATTAAATTGGAAGGGCTTGCTAAATACTAGGTTGGCAGGTGAAGTCTTTAAAATGATCTTTGATTATTGTAGGCATTAACGTTTGGGGAATACTGAAGAGCTGATAATTTGGGATTCAAAAAACAACATATTTTGTAAATGTATGATTTACATTGTTTTTATCATTAACACAAGGTTATGCTAGTGCAGCAAACTGAATTGAACAATTTAAGGACTTTTGGACCTTTCCTAATTACTGCTATTAATTGATAGTAAAAAGTACCAAGTTCAGCTATCCATTGGTTTGTATACCTTATCTTGCTTTTGTTTATTTTTTTAAAAATTTTATTATTATTATGTGCCTTCAATTTTATATTCTCACTCCTTCTCTAACTCTTAACTGGATATCATAACTACTATGGTATGGGGACGCCTCATAAAAGTCTTTTAATGGGGGGCGCCTGGTGGCTCAGTCAGTTAAGCGTCTGACTTCAGCTCCGGTCATGATCTTATGGTTCATGAGTTCAAGCCCCACGTCAGGCTCTGTGCTGACAGCTAGCTCGGAGCCTAGAGCCTGTTTCAGATTCTGTATCTCCCTCTCTCTCTGACCCTCCTTTGCTCACACTGTCTCTCAGAAATAAAACATTAAAAAAAAAGTCTTTTAAGGAAACATTGGTGGAGTTCCTGTATCATGACATTCAAATTTTTCTTAATTCCTCCAGTATTTTAGCTGTTTTCAGAAGTAAATAATATTGACCATCATAGTTAACGTATTTTTGAAAGTGCTTTTAAAATGAATTACTGCTGTATCACTGTATAAGAATTTATAGAATATTGAGTTTATTTAAAAAAAAAAGAAAAAGAAATATCTGTGTGCTTACTGCAGAATTTTCACCCCTCCACAGGACTTTGATTCTTGGTTTGACACTAAAAACTGTCTTGGTGATCAAAAACTTGTGGAAAGACTTCACGCAGTAAGTAATAGACAAGAAAATTTAATAATTAAACGTATATAACCACACCAGAAAACAAATGGCTGTAGAATGTGTTTGAACTTTTGGGTTTACCTCTTGGCTCAGTCTCAGTGCTTCCCTCTCTCAACCTTTCTGACAGTCTCTTTGGGAAATGAACTCCACTATATTCTCAGCCTGTCTCAAGATGGCTTCAGTATTTTTCTAGTTCCCCAATGCCACTTCTTTTTAAAAAATTAATTTTTTAACGTTTATTAATTTTTGAGAGACAGAGGGAGACAGAGTGTGAATTGGGGTGGGGCAGAGAGAAAGAGAGACACAGAGTCCAAAATAGGCTTCAGGTTCTGGGCTGTCAGCACAGAGCCCTACATGGGGCTTGAACCCACAAACTGTGAGATCATGGCCTGAGTCAAAGTCAGACGCTTAACTGACTGAGCCGCCCAGGTGCCCTTAAACATCTCACTCTTGATCTGAGCTCAGGTCATGATCTCTTGGTTTGTCAGACTAAGTCTCCCCCACCTCCCCCCCCCTGCTGCCCTGTGCTAACAGCACAGAGCCTACAGAGCCTGCTTGGGATTCTCTCGATTCTCTCTCCCTCTCTCTCTGCCCCTCCCCACACTCACAATTTCTGCCTCTCAAGATAAATACATACACTTTTAAAAAAGATTCTTTTATGCCTATTTAATAGTCAGTAATCTTGTTATCATTTTAATGTAGTTTGTGCCATTGAATTATGAATATCTAGTTTAAGTTCCCTATACCCATTTTCTTTTTTTTAATGTTTATTTATTTTTTAGAGTGGGGGGGAGGGGCAGAGAGAGAGGGAGACGCAGAATCCAAAGCAGGCTCCAGGCTCCGAGCGGTCAGTGCAGAGTCTGATGCAGGGCTCACACCCACAAACTGCGAGATGACCTGAGCCTCCATCTGGCGCTTAACCAACTGAGCCACCCAGATGCCCCACCCCCATTCCAATTTTCTAATGGGCCATTACTTGATTTTTTTTTACTGAGAGCATTGGCAGCTGACATTGGTAGTGTTTTTCAGATTATGCATTGGGAAGTAAATTTCACAGTAGGGTGTTGTCAATGAAAGATATAATTTATAATATTAAATATTTTGTAAACTTTTATAAAAACTATCACTTTTTAGGTTTTAAAACCATTTTTGTTACGTCGTATAAAAACTGATGTAGAGAAGAGCCTGCCTCCTAAAAAGGAAATAAAGATTTACTTGGGATTGAGTAAAATGCAACGAGAATGGTGAGCTTTTTTTTTTTTCTATTTAGCATTTATTTAGTATAAGGATTTATTAAAATTTAACTTTGTGGTGGTTTAGTTACACCTTTAGATCAAAACTTTAACATTTGATGTTTAAATGGCAAGTTAAGTAGTTCAAGTATTTTAATAGAAAATCGGTTAATATTTTATTTAGCTTTTGGGAAAGAATGTTGGCTTTGAGTCTCTATACCTGTATTTAAATCCAGTGCTTTGTCTCTCAGTAGCTATTTAGCTGGGACAAATTCTATAGCATCAGTGTCTCTTCTGTAAAACATGTATAATACTTAGCTTATGAGTTGATGTCAGGGTTAAAGAGGCTAATGTCATTTGCACATTTATTTTTTTTTCTTGCTTTCTCCATCAGTGGGAATAGTAATAACCATAACAATAAGTAATAAAAAGATGGATGAGAATAGGGATTGTGGGTATTATAAAACTAGAAACTGAACCAGTTTGATAAGTTCAAGCAAAGCAGGAAATTGATAAGAAAAGTCACAAGGAATCACAAATTAAATATGCTTATGTCATAATGCTGCTTAAAGTAGCAAAATATTGTTTATATAAATAAAATTAGGTCACTTATATAATGACTTCTCTACTACTGAGACCAGTATAGGGTAGTGGTGAAGAGTATATTTCTCTAGATTCAGACAAAAGACCAAACTCCGGCTTTGTCCCTTGTGGTCCTGAGTAGACTGTTTCACTTCTCTGAGCTGCCTGAATTTCCATTCATAAAATAGGGGTGATTCTAGTACATACCTCAGAGTTGTGAAGATTTAACAAGATAATTTATATAAAACCCTTCACATGATACGTGGCACTTTCACCCAGTGCAAGTTGGCTGTTATTATTATTAAATATTAATTACTGTGTAGGTGGATAAATAAGTCTGTTTTCATCTGGGTAAAGGTCAACAAAAGGTATTGAAAAATGTTTACAGATCAGAAAAAAATGCCTTATGAAGATAGGTATAAGAAATTGTGATTGTTTTTTAGCTCAAACAAGTAAAAGTTAGATGCCAGCTTTCAGCAAATATTGTAGTTATTAAATACTTAATTATCAGATATAGTTTTCTGAATAGTTATCAGCTGATGGCAAGTTATAGCAATGAATAAAGCAGGAGGAAACAAGTTTATGGGCAACATACAAGTTAAAATGTTCAAAAGTTTCTTGGTTTTACTGATTAGATTGAGTCTCAAAGTCTTTAAATAAGACTCAGTGCTGATCACCAAGGGGACATTGCTTGATGCCATTAAACCGTTCTAATAATCAATGATTAATTGTAGTTTAAAATTTTAGGTATACAAAAATCCTGATGAAAGATATCGATGTGTTAAACTCTGCTGGCAAGATGGACAAGATGCGACTTTTAAACATTCTGATGCAGCTTCGAAAATGTTGTAATCATCCTTACCTGTTTGATGGTGCTGAACCTGGCCCACCTTATACCACTGATGAACACATTGTCAGCAACAGTGGTAAAATGGTAGTTCTTGATAAACTCTTGGCCAAACTAAAAGAACAGGGTGAGTTACAAATCTATACATTTATATGAAATGATTACATTAGTGACTTGTGTATAAATAATATTTTGCATATTCAGTCATCCATTTATTCAGCAAACATTATTGACTACTTATTATTTGCTGGGAACTGTCCTATGGGTTGGGTATACAACAATGTGTAAGACAACAGTCTTTGCCTTGGAGAAACTCATAGTGTAGTGAAGAGGAATAGTTGTAATTTGTTGTGATAAGTGCCATCATATGTTGAGATGCTGGGAGTTGGGGAAATCTTCACAAAGAACATTTGAAGTAAGCACTGGAGAATGTGTAGGAGTAAATCATGGGGAGAAGGAAAGGAGTCATTTTCTAGGGCAATGAAACAGAATTGTGAAAACAGGAAATGCTGAGCTTATGGTATTTAGGTAGAGTGGTAGTTGATGAATCTGGAAAATTAGATGGGGCCAGATTATAGAAGGCCTTTTAAGCATGCTTTAAGAAGTTTGGATCATTTGGAAGGTGAGGAGGGGGTGTGTCCTAGAAGATTTTGCTGTGTCAGCTGACACAATCAGACATCTATGTTTGGGGGGAGAACTTGGAAGCAGTATGGGGGTTCTAATGATGATGATGAGAGATGAGAAACAGGAGACTGGTTGGGAGACTACTGCAGTAGTCTAGTGAAAGGTGGTATGGACCTATCATTCATCCTCAGGACAGAGTAAAGGCAGACTTTAAATAATCTCATTATGTGTGGAAGGTTTTGAAGTCCTTAAAAATTCATAATTCAGAAATGCATAATTCTGTACAGCATTCCTTGAAGGTGTTGTGTGTGTGTGTGTGTGTGTGTGTGTGTGTGTTGTGGAGAGTTCATGTACTATGCATTTTTATTACATGTGATGTTTTATTTTTGTAAATTTCAAATTAGTTTTACACAGATTGAATAACTTGCTTTTTGGGGGGAAATGTTTTAGGTTCAAGGGTTCTCATTTTTAGCCAGATGACTCGCTTGCTGGACATTCTGGAGGATTATTGTATGTGGCGTGGTTATGAGTATTGTCGACTAGATGGACAAACTCCACATGAAGAAAGAGAGGTGAGGAAAAGAAAACAAAACTTCAAATTCAGAATTCAATTAAGCCATATTTTTCATCATTCAGTAGTTTTGAACTTTGGCCTTTTTTTGTTTAGCTGGGTGCATTGAATTTCTCACTAACCCCCTCTGGGTCTGTGATCTTCAGTTTGTCTTCCATAACACTGACTCTTTACAAAGCATCCATTACAAGGTCTTCAAAGACATCCTCACTTATCTAAAGGACACTACACCATTATACCCTTACCTCCTGTAACCACTGCTATCTCTAACCTTTTGATTACTGTTTCTCATACTACTCTTTAACCTCTGATTCTATGTCTTATTTTTCTTGATTTGCTTCCTACAGTAGACCCGCGCCATTTGTGGAGTTTAACAGTTGAGATTTATTAGTTTATTAGCAACCATAAAGACTCATGAAACATTGTAATTTGTAAAGGGAATAATCTCTGTGTTAGATAGATTTTGTAAAACTGAAATCTATAAGCGTAGATATAGGTGCTTATCATGCATATGGATCTTGGAATACTAAAAGGTTGGTATATAGGAATGAGTCGCTTAGCTAGTGAGGAAGGCTAACTAGCACCCAGTATATTATAGCACCTATAATTCTTACAGGTCTTTAGATTATCCTTCATGAATGTCATGGGTCTAGTGTATTTTAAACCCTTTAAAGCACTTTCCTGGGGGGAGAGCTTTGCTAATTTATCTTCTCTTTTCTGTGGTCCTTCAAGGTTCTGTCTTTGGTTTCTCTTTTAAGTCTATTCTCATCTCTGGGCAAAGATTGTGATTTCATGGTATAGTGGAAAATGCATTGAACTTGGTTTCAGAAGACATAAATTTTAGGACCAACTCTGCCATTTTGTAGTAAATATGCAAGCTATTTACTTCTCTGAGCCTCAGTATTTTTAACTGTATTATTTGGGTACTGTTAATACCTAGGCTTCTTTTTTCTGACAGTGCTGTGAGGATCATTGGATATAATAGATATGAGCATAGTTTTTAAATTGTGTCATGCAGGATAATACTGTCAGAAAATTGCACACAGGTCTTTTACCTCTCAGCTTTAGGGCCCCATCTCAGGCTGCAAAGACTCTTAGTCCATGTCCCTTTCCTTCCATAGCTTCGGTGAACACTGTCCCGTGTGTGCTTCCTTATTGAAGCTTGGCTATAGCATAGGATAGGGCCCATAGCAGGCACACAGGCTCTTTTAATATCTAGGTTTAACCTGATACCCATTGATAACTGATCAATGTATCAAAGTTTACACTGATCCCTGATCTATAGTAGTTTACTTTCTCTGAAATGGTAATTTGAAGCTTTATTGGGATTTTTGCTGATTCATTCCTCAGAATGGGTTTCTCCAAATCCACATAAAGCATAAGCCATATAATACTATTCAAAATGACCCTTTTTCTTATAATGAAGATGATACTGAGGCAGAAAAGTAGGTGGTTTCTGACCTCAAATAGACAATTTACATTTCTGACTGATCTCTCTGCTCATGAACAATGTGGAATTTACTTAATTATACCTAAATTATTCTGGTTTCTTAAAAGTTCAAAATAATATTCTCTCTTCAGAGGCTTTGAATTACATATATTGACTTTAGATACGGCAAAGCAGAGCTGGGGTTTTTTTTTGTTTTTGTTTTTGGAAATGCCCCCTTTTCCCATTATACTGCTGTCCACATAATCATGTTATCTGTTTCCTTAGTAAGGAGGAAAAGACCATATTTGATTCCTTACTTTCATTATGTGCTAGCTGTTAATAAACAATTCTTTTTCAATAGTTCTCAGATTTGCCCTTCATTGGTAGAGCTAAATTCAGCTATCTAAGTCTCTGGTCATTCTCTGACTCAGTTCTTATTACCTTTACTTAATTGGCCTCCTCACTATTAGAGGGAAAAGATCTGACATTTGTCAAGCAAATTCTCTAAGCTAGGCAATATAGTTCCAACTGAATTATCCTAGCATCCTAGTAATATATAATTTACTGGCAAAATTTTCTCCACTTGAAACTATCTCAGAGAGGTTAAATGCTTGCTTAGAAACACATGTGTAATGAATGGTAATGATTCACACCAGGTTTTTGCTATTTCCTCTACACCAAATTGCCTCTCACTACACCATGCTGCTTTCTACACTTCCCCCTCTACATGCTATATGGACTGCAGCAGTGAGTGCCACCTCTGCTGCAACTTTTGACCATGCCATTCCATTCATTAAAAATATAACTTTCTGTATTTTCTGATTATGAAAGTAATATATGATTGCCAAAGGAAATTTGCAAAATAAAGAAAAGTATTTCTGGCCAATCTCCTTTTGTATATATAATATATATAAGTAATTGCTGTTAAACTGTATATACTATATATGAAGTTTAGTAACGTTTTACTTATCATTATGTTGTACTTGCCTATATCAGTAATAAAATTTAATGTAAATAATTTAAGTATAATACATATCCAGTGGACGTACTATAAATGATCTATTCCCCAATTGTTGATCATTTAGGTTGTTTCCAATTTTTCACTATTATAAATAATGCTAAAGTGAAAGTCCTTATACATAAATCTTTGTGCACATTTCTGATTATTTCCTTAGGATAAATTCCTAGAAGTGGAATTACTGGGTCAAAGGGTATGAACATTTTTAAGACTCTTGATGCATATTGCCAAATTGCTTTCCAGAAAGGTTGTACCAATTTACACTCCCTGCAGCAATGTATGAGAGTGCCCGTCTCACCGCCCCCTCGTCAACATTGAGTATTATCATTTTTTTAATCTTCAAAAAATGGTATTATGTTTTAATTTGCATTTATTTGTTTACTAGTGAGATTGAACATTATTTTTGTATTTATTAGCCATTTGTATTTGTTCTTCTGTGAATTGTCTGTTTTTTTCTTTTTGCTCATTTTTCTATTGGGGTCTTAGTGTTTTCTTTCTAATTAATTTTTATGAGATCTTTATATAGTATGGATATTAGCATCCCATTAATTTTTAAGACTCTTTACTAAGTATTCGTGGATTACCTTCTTGAATTTCCTCATTACTGACTTCCCTGTTTGCCCCTTTTCATGATATAGCAATAAATCTACTTAAACTCCCTTTCATCCATTGCTCTCCTTTGCATCCTGAACCTTTTTCTCTCTTGGCTGTTCTTCTAAACTATCCCTTCCTTATTAATCCTATATAAAGTAATGGGAATGAATCTGAGATAGCTGACATTTTACTTTCTAGGTACTTTTCAGCTCTCAATTAAAACATTTTCACTATTATTCCTTTAAATAAATTATTTATTACTTTGTCTATGAAGTTGTTCTGAGTTTGTCTCTATTGATGTAAGCTTCTAAAGATTAGAAGGAACTTTATGTAAAATACTTTTCTACAGTAATTCACAAAGTACAGTATATAGAGTATGCTTAATTATTTTTGATAGAACAATATTATAAAGGGGGCTTTTGAATATGCATGTTAAAATATTTCTTTCCTAAGGACTTTGGTAATAAATGTTATTTTTTCTTTCCTTCCATCTCCTGTGTCAATTTAAAAAAGGAAGCAATAGAGGCCTTTAATGTTCCTAATAGTAGCAAATTCATCTTTATGCTGAGTACCAGAGCTGGGGGTCTCGGAATTAACTTGGCAAGTGCTGATGTGGTTATACTATATGATTCAGACTGGAATCCACAGGTTGATCTCCAAGCTATGGTTAGTATTTTTAATGATGTCAGAAATTTATCTTAGCTCAGAATACTATTGTTATTTATACAGCAGAGAGGTAAATTATGATAAAAGGGTAATAATAATTTTGGGAGGTTTTAAGGATGTTGAAATAGATTATCCTGGAAAACAAAAGATGCTGCTAATTGCAAAACAAGAAAGGAAACAAAACAAACACACATATACCCCAGACCCAACGATAGCATTTATGTGTTTATTTTAACTTTTATCATGAAACGGAAATGTTTTATCCCACTCCTAAATATTGAAGGGGAAATATACATATGTCTTAATGAAAAGGGTTAAAAAGTTAGTCTGTCAATATTAATTCTGCTGAATAAGTAAATATATTAAAATCCTTAGCACTGAAATTAGGAGAGGTATGATTTTAACTTTTGTAATAAAACATTTGGGGTGAGGAAGTAAAAAGGTAACAAAGGAATATATTCCAGGAAAATGTTTGCTACCTAAGGACACCATTAGTAATGATCCTACCCTTTTGGGGCACCTGCATGGCTCAGTTCGTTAAGCTTCTGACTCAGTGCTTAGCTTGGAGCCTGCTTAAGATTCTCTCCTACCATCTCCCTGTGACGCTCTCCTTCTTGCATGTATGTGCGTGCGCACACACACACACACACACACACACTCTCTCTCTCTCTCTCTCCCTCTCAAAAAAAAAAAAAAAAGCTATCCTACCCTTTTTAAAAAAAATTACAAGGAGCTATTTCTCTTACTTTTCATCATGGTGTCATTTACTAAATCAGAGCTACATCTGTCAGTGTGACTCACACTTTAAGATAAAGAAATTTAATTTCAGAAGTACAAAGATTTAAAGTAGCTATGCACTCAAAATCCCAATAACTTGTAGGATAATTTACTATCTTTGGAAGCAATTAAAGTCCTGTCAATGAGGCATAGCTTAGAAGTTATTCCTTTTTAAAAACTTTATTTATATATTTGTATTTATATTTTTTTGAGGCCAGAACTCAGGAGTGCACCCACCATCTTCTTTTTTATTTTTAATAATAGACGATTGAAACCTATTGACCATTAGGACATTTTTATTTTTATTATTATTTAATGTTTACTTATTTTTTAAAAATGTTTGTTATTTATTTCTGAGATAGAGACAGCGTGAACAGGGGAGAGTCAGAGAGAGAGGGAAACACAGAATCCGAAACAGGCTCCAGGCTCTGAGCTGTCAGCACAGAGCCCGACGCGGGACTCGAACCCATGAACCGTGAGATCATGACCTGAGCTGAAGTTGGACGCTTAACCGACTGAGCCACCCAGGGGCCCTAATGTTTATTTATATTTGAGAGAGAGGCAGAGACAGAGCACAAGCAGGGGAAGGATAGGGAGACACAGAATCCGAAGCAGGCTCCAGGCTCTGAGCTGTCAGCACAGAGCAAGACACAGGGCTCAAACCCATGAACTGTGAGATCATGACCTAAGCCAAAGTCAGACGCTTAACTGACTGAGCCACCCAGGCGTCCTGTTTATTCATTAGCACATTTTTAAATTAACATGCTTTTTTATTATTACTTTAGCATGGTACTGAGCTACCTGTTTTGACAGTAGGAGTAAGCCCCAGTGAGTTATAAGGTTACAGAACTGGAAAACCTGTTGATGATAACACTTCTTTTACTTAAAACTGTTAAGAGTATAGCTGATCTGAATTTGAAATTTGTGTAGGGTGTCGCATTCTCATTCAGTATGCTGTGTTGAAATTGTTACTGGGCTCTAGTGTTTTTATATTTAGTTCAAGGGCTGTCTTGAATCTTGTTTCTTTGATTTGTTTTTTTTTTTTCTATTGCCCTTCTCCCTTCACCTATTTGTTCTAGCAGTTTCTGTGTTTTATTTAAAAGTTTTTTTAACATTTATTTTATTAAAAAAATTTTTAACGTTTATTTTATTTTTGGGAGATAGAGTGCAAATGTGGGAGGAGCAGAGACAGAGGGAGACACAGATCTTAAGCAGGTTCCAGCCTCCAAGCTGTCAGCACAGAACCCGATGTGGGGCTCAAACCCTCAAACTACGAGATCATGACCTGAGTGGAAGTCAGACGATTAACCGAGTCACCCAGGTGCCCCTAGCGTTTATTTTTTTGAGAGACAGAGAGAGACAGAGCATAAGTGGGGGAAGGACAGAGAGAGAGGGAGACACACAAGCTCTGAAGCAGGCTCTAGGCTCTGAGCTGTTAGCACAGAGCTCCATGCGGGGTTTGAACTCACAAACTGTGAGATCATGACCTGAGCCAAAGTCAGATGCTTAACTGACCAAGCCACCCAGGTGCCCCTAGCAGCTTCTGTGTTTTAAAAACATTTCTCTAGCTGTTTTTATATAATCAGTTCTTGCCATCTGTCACCTTTACTAACTATAAACCATATGACTAATTCTAGACCACTATATAGTAAGGATATTATCATACCATTAATTTTTATGAGCCTTTACTACACATCCTTGAATTGCCTCCATAAACAAAAAGAACTGCTTGATTATGAAATAAAGCTGACTTTTGCCATCACAGCAACCCTTGCTAACCACTTTGCCCCTCACAAAATTCCTTGCTAGATACTCTTAATATTTATCGTCTTCCTTTTTAAATTTTTATTTATTTATTTATTTCTGAGAGAGAAAGCATGATCATGGGAAGGGCAGAGAGAGAGAGATAATCTCAAGCAGGCTCTGCATTGTCACTGTGGAGCCCTGTGAGATCATGACTTGAGCCGAAATTGAGTCGGACACTCAATCGACTGAACCACCACCACCCCTCATCATCCTTCTTTAAAGAGTGACAGGTCTAGAGAGCTCAGAAACTAATTTTATATCCAGCATTTTATAGCGTTTGGTGGCTATACTATATATTTTATCCATAATACCCAATATCTTACATTAGGATTCTTTCTACTAGGATCGAGCACATCGTATTGGTCAGAAGAAGCCAGTACGTGTGTTCCGTCTCATCACGGACAACACTGTTGAAGAAAGGATTGTAGAAAGAGCAGAGATAAAATTGAGACTTGACTCAATTGTTATACAACAAGGTATTTAAACATATAAACTTAACTAGGTGTTTTTGAAAAAAAAAACACATGCAATTTTCCTTAAAGGAGATTACTTTTAAAGTTGACAAAAATTTGCAAACATAGAGGAAAAAAGTCAGGTTTTTTTTAAAGTACTAATTTAAATCTAATTTAAAGCCTTGCATTCAGTATATGGAGTAGATAGTTGAACATCACTAGCTTATAGTTGAATGCCAATGGCATGTCTTTTGAAGTTCCTGATATTAAGCAGCAGTTAAAATGTTTAGTTTAAAGCATTTTTTACTAGGTATTAGGATTGCCTGTTGATACAAAGAAATTTGATCTGAAACATAAAGTTTGATAATGAAAAGATATTTCTGTTCTTCTGAGTTTTAGAGCTTCAACTGTCAGTGTGACTCACATTTTAAGGTAAAGAAATGTAATTTCAGAAGTACAAAGATGTGATATAGCTATGCACTCAAAATCCCAATAAATTATGGGTTAATTTACTATCTTTGGAAGTAATTAAAGTCATGTCAATGAGGAATAGCTTATAAGTTCTTCCTTTTTTAAAAATTAGAATTTTACAGAAAAACTCATTGAAATAGAAGGTGGTAGAAGAAAAATTGGTAGGGCTGTTCATTAATAAAACTTTAAGGCTCTCTAATTTTTCTTTCTCATAAAGCTTGACTTATGGTTAAATGTGGTAGTGTCTGATTAGAACTATTATGCTGTGCTTTCTCTGAAATATAATTGAATATACATAACTTTTATTATTAGGAAGACTCATTGACCAACAGTCTAATAAACTGGCAAAAGAGGAAATGTTGCAAATGATACGTCATGGAGCCACCCATGTTTTTGCTTCTAAAGAAAGTGAGCTGACAGATGAAGACATTACAACTCTCCTGGAAAGAGGGGAAAAGAAGGTTTGTTAAAATGGCATTTGTTTTCAAGATGAATTACTGTAACGTCAACATACTTTGGCATGCTTCTTGTATTTGTGTTGTTTCAAATGAATGTTTAAAATAACTCCTGTTCTCTCTAAAGATTTATAGATTGATATCCAGAGGTAGTTTAGGGATTTTTCGTATAATTTTTGGCGAGAGAGACTAAGAACTGGAGTTTAAAATTTAGTGACCTTATATACCTCATGTTTATTGAAAATGATGTTGATATTTTAAAAGCCAAATAAATTTCACTTTTAGTCACATATATCAGGACTACATTTTTACAACCCCCCCTTTTTTTGCACTAGATTAGAAATATCTACTGATAAATTGCATTGACTGAAAAATTTTTGAACATTTCATGAAAGATTAAAGGATCATTTGTTAAAGTCTAATAAGCTGTTTCAGTTTTGTGTTCAATTTATATCTTTTACTTTACAAATTATGGATAATTTCAAATATAAGTAAAAGTAGACTGAAGTTATAGTGTGACTACATCTTCAGTGATAAAGATTTTTAAAGAAAGCCTAATTGAGAATACTTGAATAACCATTTAAATACTTAAAATACTTGAAGTAAGTTAAATTTATATTCATTTAATGTTAGCATTGCATTCTTACCTTGTAAATTAACTGATTGGATATTTCATGTCAAAGCCTGACTTCTAAAAAGAGAGTCCACAGATTTTTATATGCAGTTCAGTGATAATTTTCTAATTTCAATGTATTGAACTTTAGACCGCAGAGATGAATGAACGCTTGCAAAAAATGGGAGAATCTTCTCTGAGAAATTTTAGAATGGACACTGAACAAAGTTTGTACAAGTTTGAAGGAGAAGATTATAGAGAAAAACAGAAGGTAACATTTTACCTTAGCCATTAGACTCTCAAATTAGCCTTTCTCTGCATAACCAATATTAAAAACACTGATAGGGGAGCCTGGCTGGCTCAGTTGGTAGAGCATGCGACTCTTAATCTTGGGATTGTGAGTTCAAGCCTTATGTTGGGTGTAAAGATTACTTAAAAAAATAAATAGAATTAAAACAAAAATAAAGTAAAATAATCGCTGGCACTTAACTACTGCAGTGCTCTACTATGGAGTTAAATTTGATGTATATCAGAAGATCTCATGCAAGTGCCATATTTTAATAAATTCTGCTACATTTTTATTAGTAGTAGTACCGTCATCTTCGTCATTGTTTTTGCTGCTGTTGGCTACTGCTACTCTTGTTTTTGAGAATCAGTGTAGGATTGTGGTTGAGTTCCTGGATTCTGAAGCTGAAATCCCAACTGCATCACTAATTGACTTTGGGTACTCATTTTTCTCCTCTGTCAAATGGAGGGTATAGTAATATACTGCATGGATAGCAAGAGTCCTTTGAGGAAATGAGAGTTTTACTTGTTTTGTTTAAAATTATGGCTATAACTAAAGTTTTTAAAATCTCTTTTAACTAAAAAATTTTTTTTACAAATAGTTTATTGTCAAGTTGGTTTCCATATAACACCCAGTGCTCATCCCCACAAGTGCCCTCCTCCATGCCCATCTTCCCCCTTCCCCCCCAACACCCATCAGTCCTCAGTTTGTTCTCAGCATTCAGGAGTCTCTCATGGTTTGCCTCTCTCCCCCTCCCCCACTATTTCCCCCCTTCTTCTCCCCCACGGTCCTCTGTTAAGTTCCTCCTAACCCTCCTATACGTGCAAACATACGGTATTTGTCCTTCTCTGCCTGACATATTTCACTCAGCATAACACCCTCAAGGTCTATCCATGTTGCTACACGTGGCCAGATTTCATGGCAATAAAAAAAATTTTTAATGTTTATTTATTTTTGAGAGAGAGAGAGTGTAGGCAGAAAAAGAGGGAGACACAGAATCAGAAGCAGGCTCCAGGTTCTGAGCTGTCAGCACAGAGCCTGATGTGGGACTCAAACCTACAGACTGCCAGATCATGACTTGAACTGAAGTTGGATGCTTGACTGACTGAGCCACACAGGTGCCCCTAAAATTTTTTCAATTTTTAAATGACTTTTGACTTCATCACAAAAAAATAGTATGGATTTCACATATATCCTTCACTCACCTTCCTGTAACGTTAACAATGACCATAGTACAGTTATCAGGTCCAGAAAATTAACATATATTCTCCCTAATGTTCTTTCCCTGTTCTAGGAAGTGCAATCTAGGGTCCCAACATTGCAATTTTTTAAAATGGAGCTTTATTAAAATTTTTTTAATGTTTGTTTATTTTTTTTTAATTTTTTAAAATATTTTATTTATTTCTGAGAGAGAGAGAGACAGTGTGAGCAGGGGAGGGTCAGAGAGAGAGGGAGACACAGAATGTGAAGCAGGCTCTGGGCTCTGAGCTAGCTGTCAGCACAGAGCCCGACGCGGGGCTCGAACCCACGAACCGTGAGATCATGACCTGAGCCGAAGTCGGACATTTAACCGACTGAGCCACTCAGGCGCTCCTAATGTTTGTTTATTTTTGAGCAAGAGCAAGAGACTGAGCATGAGCAGGGGAGGGGCAGAAAGAGAGGGGGAGACACAGAATCCAAAGCAAGCTCCAAGAGCCTGACGTAGGGCTCTAACCCATGAACCATGAGATCATGACCTGAGCCAAAGTTGGATGCTTAACTGACTGAGCCACCCAGGCGCCCCTGAAGCCTTATTTTTAAGAGAGTTTTAGATTTCACAGCAAAATCAATCAGAAAATACAAAGAATTCCAATATTCTCTTTGCCCCAAACAAACATAGCCTGTTACACTACGAGTATCCCACGTCAGAGTGGTACATTTGTTAAAACTGAACCAACACTGATATATCATTATCATTCAAAGTCCATCTTTTATGTTAGGGTTCACTTTTGGTGTTGTACATTCTGTGGGTATGGATAAATGTATAATGACATGTATCCAACCATTAGAGTACCATGCAGAATAGTTTCACTGCCCTAAAAGTCCTTGGTACGCTGCCTATTCATTTCTCCCTCTCTAGAGCCTCTGGCAGTCACTGATTTTTGTACCATCTTCATAGTTTTGCATTTTCCAGAATATTATATAGTTGGAATCCTAGAGTATGTAACCTTTTCAGTTTGGCTTCTTTCACTTAGTAGTATGCATTTAAGGTGGTTTCAGGTTTTTTTCATGGCTTAGTAGCTTTTTTCTTTTTTAGTGCTGAGTAATAGTCCATTGTCTAGATGTATCACAGTTTATTCATTCACCTACTGAAGGACATCTTGGTGGCTTCCAAGTTTTGGCAGTTATGAATAAAACTGTCATAAAAACCCATGTGCAGGTTTTTGGGTGGACAGAAAATTTAACTCCTTTGGGTAGCTACCAAGGAGCATGGTTGCTAGAGTACATGGTAAGTTTATGTTTAGCTTTTGTAAGAAGCTGCCAACTCTTCTTCCAAAGTGGCCATACCATCTTGTATTCCCATGAGCAGTGAATGAGAGTTCCTATTGCTCCACATTCTCACTAGCATTTGGTGTTGTCAGTGTTCTGGATTTTGGCCATTCTAATAGGTGGTATCTCATTGTTCTCATTTGTATTTCACTGACAGAAGATGTTGAGCATATTTGCATTTGCTTATTTCCATCTGTAAGCCTTCTTGGCAAGGCATCTGTTCAGATCTCTTGCCTGTTTTTAAAATCAGGTTATTTGTGGGGCACCTGGCTGGCCCCATTGGTAGTGCATGTGACTCTGGTTCGTGGGATTGTGAATTCAAGCCCCATGTTGGGCATGGAGCCTGCTTTAAAAAATAAAAAACAAAAACCTAAAATCAGATTGTTTTCTTATTGTTGAATTTTAAAAGTTTTTTGTATATTTTGGATAATACTCATTTATAAGGTATGTTTTGCAAATATTTTATGTCATTCTGAGACTGTTTTCTCATTCTCTTGATCCAGATTGCATTTTTTTTTTTTGCTGGCCTTTTTAGACTCTTAATCTACATTCTCAGTCTTCCTTTGTCTTTCACAGTCTTTACACTTTTGAAGTGTATTGGTCAGTTATTTTGGATTTGTCTGATGTAATCTCATGATTGGACTGAGATTATGTATTTTTTGGCAAGAATGCCAAGGGAGGGATGTTATGTCCTTAGTACATCTTACCAGGGAATATAAGATGTTACTGTGTTGTATTGCAGGGAATATTAATCTTTTTTTTTTAATATTTTTTTTTAAAATATTTATTTCTAGGAGAGAGAGAGAGAGAGAGAGACAGTGCGAGCAGGGGAGGGTCAGAGAGAGAGGGAGTCACAGACTGAAACAGGCTCCAGGCTCCGAGCTGGCAGTCAGCACAGAGCCCGACGCGGCTCGAACCCACGAACCGCGAGATCATGACCTAAGCAAAAGTCGGACGCTTAACCGACTAAGCCACCCAGGCGCCCCAGGGAATATTAATCTTGATAACTTACTTGAGGTGGTGTTTGCTGGGTTTCTTCACTATAGAGTTACCATTTTCCCTTTGTACTTGATAAATATCTTGGGGAATATACTCCTCAAACATACCCATTGATTTAAGCATGTATTGGAGTTTGCCTGCAATAGTTGTTATTGTGGTGTTTGCCTAATAGTGATTTTGTTTTTCTTTCATTCCTCCTACATTTACTAATGGAGAGTTTTCTTTGAGGAAGACTTGTCCCTTCCCGTTTATTTATATACTCGGTTATTTATATTAGCATGGACTTATGGATATTTATTTCACTTTTGAGTTATAATACAATTTTATCACTATTTTGTTTCCTGAAATTGTCCTATAAAGCTGTTATATATGAATTTTATTTAAAAAAGAAAGCTTATTTCGAGAAATTGATTTTACTGAAGAACGAGAGGTGGGCCATTTTAGTTTGCATTGCAACTAGTATGCTGATAATGCTTTGTTGCTTATTATTTCTGGTAGTTTTTAGTGTCTTGACTTACATCTATTTGGTAGTTCTATCTGTAATCTTAATTTAGACTGCTTAACGTTTTATTCTGATGAGATGAACGTGGTGGCTTGCATGCATGAGGTAGAAATTGTTTTTTAGATCTCATTGCGTGTTATGAATTGTGTAAATTTTATAATATTTCTATGGGCTTATTGGTATTAAGAGTGTTTCATAGTGGTGCCTGGGTGGTTCAGTTGGTTAAGCGTCCTACTTTGGCTCAGGTCATGATCTCACAGTTTTTGAGGCCCCACGTCAGGCTTTGTGCTGACAGCTCAGAGCGTGGAGCCTCTTTCAGATTCTGTGTCTCCCTCTCTCTATCCCTTCCCCACTCATGGTCTGTCTTTCTCTGTCTCTCAAAAATAAATCTTTTTTTTTGTCGTGGTTCTGATGGCGTTTTTTTGCTTTTTTTTTTTTTTTTGGTCTCAAAAATAAATCTTAAGAAAAATTTTTTAAAAGAGTGTTTTATAAAGTAGAAAAATATTAAACAGTGAGAAGTCTAAATATCAGTGGATCTTATCTACATTCTTAGAGTAAAATTAGACATAGGAAAATATTTGTCTTTCTAATATAGCAGGTTTTCTTGTGCTTCCATTTCTAGCAAAATAATGTACACATATAGAGAAATTTTAGTAATAATTATGATGACTTGTATTTTTATAATTGAATGACCAAATCAGATTTTTAAAAATATTCTGACTTGAGATTATCTTTTGTCTCTGGGTTTTCATATTTTCTAGATAGGTTCAAAAAATAGGTTAATATTATCTTTTGAAGAGAATTTAAAACATAGAAGAATTTTGTACATAAATTATGGGAATTATACAGTGAGGTAGATTTTCATATATGATTTGTTGAACAAGTTGCATTAATTTATAGCCATATCTGGTAAGTTAAGTCATAATGACTGACATCGATCCTGAAGAAATCAATCTAAATTAGTTTGTATTAATGTCCTCTCATCTAAAACTAATTCAGCACAATTTGGTGTTTCTGAAAGTTTGGGAATTGGTCCTTAATACTTATTCTAAATTTGAATATCTAGACCTGCATATAAGTATGGGTTAAATGGCCAGTACTTTACTTTTGATTAAGTTAATTTAAATTATTACTGATTTATTTTCATTCCAATTGGGACAAATAACATATTGGTTATTTGTAAAACATCTTTTCTGTTACTATCCTCTCACATTAATTAATTTGAGGGGGAAAAACAAAACTCATTTTACTGTTCCGGGTATTTCTTATTTTATGTAAATTCACATTATACTATCTATATCTCCTAAGCTTTTAGAATTAAAATATAATGTAAAGGTCATATAGTCTGACCTTTTATGTAATTAAGATATCCCATCTAGAGCACATAAGACAGTTATCCAGCCTCTATTTGAATGTGGTCATGTTGGGAATCTTACTCCTCTTGGGAGAGTTCATTTCACTATTTTATATTTTTTACCAATCAGAACACTTCTTATTTGACTTATAAGCTCCTTGATGGAAGACATTATTTTATTCATCTTTGTATCCATGACACTGACTTGTAAATAACACAATAGGTACTTACAATATATTTGTTACATTGTATCCAGTAGCAGTCTACTTTCCCATTGGTTTTAACCTTATGGTTCAAAAGAGAACTGGGTTCTTTTCTATTTGGTAGGCTTTTACATATGTGAATGCCACCATTATGTCCGTCTTTAGTCTTCACTTCTCTGGACACTGAGAATTTGTAGATCTCTGACCATCTTAATCATCCAGGTTTATCATCCATTCTTAAAAATAGGATACTAAGGTTGGAACTCAATCTTTAGATAGGATCAAATAGAGTGGAATCATTAATTGTAGATTAACGGCTTCTTTTGTGTACAGACACTAGGATAGACACTGTGAAACGAAAAAAAAAAATCTGAACTGGAAAACCATCCCTTCAGACTCCAGAATTTTGGATTGTCAGTTTTGTCTATTGGCTTTTAAATTGTATTTTCTAGCTAATATTGGGGTAAAGTCTTTTAATGCCACCTAATCATTGTTCACCCAACTTTGGATATTTAATAATAATTTACATTTACCTGCTGGCAGTTTATTTAATACCTTCACTTACATGGTCACATTTAATCCTCAAGCTAGGTATTACTATTCCCACTTCACAGAGGGAGAAATTAATTTTCCCCAAGTTCTACAGCTGGTAAAGTGGCAGAATTCAGGTTTTTCTGATTCTATTGACTTTTTCAACAACTATCTTACCAACACCTTACTTCTTTTTACATCTGTTTTTAAAAATGTTTTATGTTTATTTACATTTGAGAGAGAGACAGAGACCGAAGACAGTGTGTGAGTGGGGGAGGGACAGAGAGAGAGAGAGATGGAGATAAAATCTGAAGCAGGCACCAGGCTCTGAGCTGTCAACACAGAGCCTGATGTAAGGGTTGAATTCACTATCCATGAGATCATGACCTGAGCTGATGTCAGATGCTCAACCGACTGAGGCACCCAGGAGCCCCAAGACCTCATTTCACTCTTGATTCAAAGGGACACATGCCTGTTGTGTTTATTTATCATTTATTCCATTCAGTATTTTCTAATTCATACATTTAACACAGTCACCAGAATCAATGTTAGTCTTCCTTCTGTGTTAGATACTGTGTATTCATTTTAACATAAAATACTAACCCAACTGTGCAAATTTACTCTCAATTACTAAGTAAGAACTAGGTTTTTTTTTTTTTTTTTTTTTAGTAAGAATTCAACTTATTTCTTAAAAAAAAAAGGAAAAAGATAAGCATCCTTGAACCTTAGCTTGGCCTATATGATACAAGGTTTTGGAACTTAGGATATATAATTGTGACTTCTAAAGAAAGTTTGATTCTACCCAATGGCTTTAGCTTTTTCATGCTTCTGCAACCTTGCTGTATTTGATTTTTATAAACATTTTGGAATAATTAAATCCTTGTTCTTATTGTGTATAGCTTGGGATGGTGGAATGGATTGAACCTCCTAAACGAGAACGCAAAGCAAACTACGCAGTGGATGCCTACTTTAGAGAGGCTTTACGTGTCAGTGAGCCAAAGGTACCAAAGGTAAAACAGAATGAACCCTGTTTTTATGTCCTACAGCAGAATTCTCTTGTAACATGGTCAGTGATTTAGATTTATTTATATTGGTGTGAAATTATAGTTTTTAAAATATAACAACAATCTAGAAAAGTAGTTGGTAAAACCCAGCCATATATAAAGGGACTACATTGTATTTATTTTTCCATATGTTAAAGAAGTAGTAAAATATAAGTATGTTCAATTCTTGTACTAAAAACAAATATGTGTGTAATGCATTTTCCCCCATAGGCTCCACGACCTCCAAAGCAGCCAAATGTTCAGGATTTTCAGTTTTTTCCACCACGTTTGTTTGAGCTCCTGGAAAAGGAAATTCTTTATTACAGGAAGACAATAGGCTATAAGGTAATTTTTCAAGTATCTGTTTATTATTTTTTTAAGTTTTTAGATTAGTATAATTTTTTTGAAAGAGAGTGTGTATGTGCAGGTGGGGGAGGGGTAGAGGAAGAGGGAGAGAGAGAATCTTAAGCAGGCTCCAGCAAGCACGAAGCCTGATGTAGGGCTTGATCCCATGAACTGTGAGACCATGACCTGTGTTAAAATTAAGACTGGGATGCTTAACTGACTGAGCCTCCCAGGAACCCCTATAATATAATCTAAGCTAACATAATCTGTTAAAGTATACTGGAAAGGATTCCATTTTAACGTGAGAGAACATCAGAGTAATTCAAAATACTGGTGTTTTTAAAACCAAGGAGGAGGTTTAACTAGAAGTAAAGCATCAAACTACCAAATAACTAGTAGGATGATCTTGAAATGGGAATAATGGAGAATTATCCAATATTTCAAAAGTAGTGATAATAACATATTATTTTAATAACGCTACTGTTTGGTCAAAGAATATGTGGAAAGAACAATAGGTATATGTTTAATTAGAAGTAAAGATAATCGTTTTCCATAATAAGATCAAGAAATAATACGTTTGTATTTATTTTTCTTGGTTTGATGAAAGACCTGTTGGTAGTTATTTGATTTTTGCCACAGAGGTGTTAAAGCTAATGATAAACATGATAATTCTAACATTAAAAAAAATTTTTTTTAATGTTTTATTTATTTTTGAGAGAGAGAGAGAGACATTGTGAGCAGGGGAGGGTCAGTGAGAGAGGGAGACACAGAATCCAAAGATAGGCTCCAGGCCCTGAGCTGTCAGCACAGAGCCCGATGTGGGCCTTGAACCCACGAACCATGAGATCATGACCTGAGACGAAGTCAGACGCTTAACCAACTGAGCCCTCCAGGCACCCCAGTTCTAACATTTTTAAATGATCTTTTGGATGAGTGTCTGTGTGACTCAGTTAGTTAATGTCTGTCTCTTTATTTTGGTTCAAGTCTTGATATCAAGGTCATGAGATCAAGCTCTACTTCAGGCTCTGTGCTGACAGCGCAGAGCCTACTTGGGATTCTCTCTCTCCCTCTCTCTCTGCTCCTCTCCCCACTCACACACTCTCTTTCTCTCACAATAAATGAATAAACATTGAAAAAAAACTAAAAAAATGATCTTTTGAAAATCAAAATTTTTATTTGTTAGGTAGATAGGAACCCATTTTTAGTGAGTGAAAAGTTTGTCACCCTAAAGCTGTCACACTGAGAGATTAAGTATACCTGGTTATTTCTATATGCTAAAACTTTCCAGTGAATGGAAAGGGATGATGACCAACGTATAAAATTCACTAGTATAAACAAAATTATAAAAATATTAACACTAGGGTGGCTCAGTCAGTTAAGCATCCAACTATTGATTTTGGCTCAGATCATGATCTCACCGTTCGTGAGTTCAAGCCTCACACTGGGCTCTGCGCTGATGGCGTAGAGCCTGCTTGGGATTGTCTCTCTTCCTCTCACTGCCCCTCCCCTTCTCTCTCTCTCTCTTTCTCAAAAATAAATAAATATAGTTTAAAAATATTAACACTATTGTAGTTTTATGAATTTTTCGGTTTCATGAATTAGAAGATGTGTTTTAAAATTTATTTTGTGAACCTTTATCATAAGTAGAACTATAACCAATTTTTTAAATTAGTAGCTGTAATGTGTCTAGAAAAACTCTATGTATATAAGATACTTAGTTCATTTATATTTTGAAACTAGAGTAAATTTCTAGAGCATTTCTACTATTTGTCCAGAGTGAGAGCAGTACTATTTGAAATGGAGCAAAAAAAAGTTTGCTTGCTATTTATGTACCAAATTTCAACATATATAAAACGGAACAAGAAACTTAAGGTGGATATAGGTAGCTAATTATAATCTGGTTAGGAAATGTGATTAAATTTGAGTGCTTTGAATCAACATGAGTGGATAAAATGTGTCTTAGGAGGTTGTAAAAAAGTAAAAGTACCATGATTGAACATTCAGTTCAGGAGTAAAATAAGTTTCTTTTTTTTTTTTTAATTTTTTAATGTTTTTATTTATTTTTGAGAGAGACAGAGTATGAGCAGGGGAGGGGCAGAGAGAGAGGGAGATGAAGAATCCAAAGTAGGCTCCAGGCTCTGAGGTGTCAGCACAGAGCCCGATGTGGGGCTTGAACTCATAGACCATGAGATCATGACCTGAGCCGATGTTGGACACTTAATGGACTTAGCCACCTAGGTGCCCCAAATTAGTTTCAAAGAAAGTGAAGATGGCAGAATGCCAGAAGAAACAGGAAAATTAATGGAGAATTATCCAATATTTCAAAAATAGTGATAACATTATTTTAATAATGATTCAAAATAAAAATGAAGATAGTAAAATTAATAAAGTGATTAATAATATTTCATGAGGTAAACAAATATACAAATATATATTATTCTACTAAAGTTATAAACATTTTAGGTTTAGATCATTATTATTTTTATGGACTGTTTTTAGTGAGGCTTGAGAATTAATTGAAATGTTAGACCCACTTAATAAGCAACCAAATATTTGTATAGAGCCTTTTATAATTCACAAAATCCTTTATCACACACTTCATTTCATTTCTAACAGCCCTGTGAGATTAGTGTTATCTTCTCCATATAAAACATTAGGAGACTGCAGTTCAGAGAGGTTAAAAGACTTATTCAAGGTCACATAGCTAACAGAGTTGCCAAGGGTGCTAGTCTCAAACCTGAGTTCTCAGTGTTCAAATGCTATGCTCTTTCTCTCAGACGTTCTGGGCTATTTCTGCATGTGACATAACCCTGCTTCTTTTTGCAGCCCTAAATAAGGACTGTGTTTATAGTGGTGTGACATGTTGTTTGGGAGGTAAGCCAAGTGGTAGTCAAATAGCAGCAATGAAAAAATCTCTGCCGATATAACTGTTTGTGCTCCTTCTTTGGAGATACTGAAATTCTGTTCCCTCCCATAGTACAGTGCCCACCACATTCTCACCACAGCTCTGGTTTTAATGTAAGCAGTGCCTTTCATTATAGTCGGTTTGTGGTTGGGGTGAGATCTTACAATCACATTTGGGTGGTAGCCAACTGGAAGGAGATGGAGGAGAGAGAAACCTTAGTAGAGAGAGGAATGAAGGGAAAGCTGCAGAGGGAGACAAGAAGTAGGTAGGTGGAAGGAGGCAGGACAGGCATGAATGAGGAGAGGGAAGATGGCATGGAATCCATGCTGTGGTACCTTGCTGTTGTGCTTCCTCACCTCCCAGAGAGAAGTGACAGGAGAAGGGAGGATGAGTGAAAGGAGGGCTGTTTTTAATTTAATCCGTATTTATTGAGAACTCCTCTGTGCCAGGTCCTATCCATGCACATGTGATAAAGTAGTGAACAAGACAGTCAAGGTCCCCCAGTGCATGGAACTTGTGTTCTAATGGAGGGGATGGATTCTAAGTTCATACAACAGAGTAATGGCAGTATTTGTTTTCTGTGCTTACAGAAGATGCTCCAAGGGAACATGACGTAGGTATCAAATGTGGATTGGGCAATCGGGGAGATGGTCCCTAAGGCAGTGTCATTGCGATCAGAGAGATGCACAGGAATTAGCCAAAATGACATGTGGGAGAGATGAGTGCAGCAGGGAATGCATAGGTACAAAGGTGTTGCTGTAGAAAGGAGGATTGCCCCTTCAGAAACCGAAGGCAGGCCAGGATTGGTAAGGAGTGATGAGGAAGAGGGATGAGATGAAGTTGGTGAGTGGGTAATTAACTGAACGTTAATTGTAGGTACCATTAATTAGGTTGAACTTTACCTTTAGAGCAAAGGAAAACCATTGAGATGTTTTTAAAGTGAAGGGGTCAGTGGGTGGTGAAATACTAATAGCAAGTACCTATTTGGTCCTTCCTTGTGTTGCTTTCTGTTCTAAGTTATTTAAAAAGATTAACTCGGGGCACCTGGGTGGCTCAGTTGGTTAAGCATCAGACTTCGGCTTAGTTCATGATCTCACAGTTTGTGAGTTCAAAGCTCTGCATCGGGCCCTGTGCTGACAGCTCAGAGCCTGGAGCCTGCTTCAGATTCTGTGTCTCCCTCTCTCTCTGCCCCCCTGCCATTAGCACTCTGTCTCTCTCTCTCTCTCAAAACTTCATAAATGTCAAAAAAAAATTTATTATAGTATCTATTTTATTTTTTATTAATTTTTTAAATTTACATCCAAGTTAATTAGCATATAGTGCAACAATGATGTCAGGAGTAGATTGCTTAATGACCCTTACCCATTTAGCCCACCCGTCCTCCCACAGCCCCTCTAGTAACCCTCTGTTTGTTCTCCATATTTAACAGTCTCTTACGTTTTTGTCCCCCTCCCTGTTTTTATATATTTTTTGCTTCCCCTTCCTTTGTTCATCTGTTTTGTATCTTAAAGTCCTCGTACTAGTGAAGTCCTATATTTGTCTTTCTCTGACTAATTTTGCTTTGCATGATACCCTCTAGTTCCGTCCACATAGTTGCAAATGGTAAAATTTCATTCTTTTTGATTGCCAAGTAATACTCCATTGTATGTATGTATGTATGTATGTATGTATGTGTGTATATCTATATCTATATCTATCTGTCTATCTACCATGTCTTCTTTTTTTTTTAATGTTTTTTATTTTATTTCTAGGAGAGAGAGAGAGACAGCATGAGCAGGGGAGGCTCAGAGAGAGAGGGAGTCACAGACTGAAACAGGCTCCAGGCTCTGAGCTGGCAGTCAGCACAGAGCCCAACACAGGGCTCGAACCCGCGAACTGCGAGATCATGACCTAAGCGAAAGTCGGACGCTTAACCGACTAAGCCACCCAGGCGCTCCTCTACCATGTCTTCTTTATCCATTCATCCATTAATGGGCATTTGCGCTCTTTCCATAGTTTGGTTATTGTCAGTAGTGCAGCTATAATCATTGGGGTGCATGTGTCCCTTTGAAACAGCACATCTATATCCCTTGGATAAATATCTACTAATGCAATTGCTGGATCATAGGGTAGTTCTATTTTTTAATTTTTAAATTAAAAATTTTTTTTTAATATTTTATTTCCTTCTGAGAGAGAGAGGCAGAGTGAGTAGGGGAGGGTCAGAGAGAGAGGGAGACACAGAACCAGAAGCAGGCTCCAAGCTCTGAGTTAGCTGTCAGCACAGAGCCCGACGTGGGGCTTAAACCTACAAAACCGTGAGATCATTACCTGAGTCGAAGTCGGAAGAACTGACTGAGCCACCCAGGTGCCCCTAAATTAAAAAAAATTTTAAATAAGTAGATTGGCTCATTATCTTCCTAATAGCCTTAGGACTGTATTTCTGTGTTACAGATGGGGAAACTGAAGCACATAGAGATTGAGTAATTTGCCCTAGGTTAAACATCTTTTAACATGTAGAGTATGATCAGATTTACATTTTTTAAAAGATGACTTTGGCTGGATACAGAGAATGATGACTTTAAATCATTCAGGAGGCTTTTGAAGTGTGAAAAGTTGAGAGAAGATGGTGGCAGCTTGGAGCATGGTGGCAGTGGTGGTGATGGTGGAAGGAGAGTTTATCCCCTACCACTCTACTAGCCATGTGTTCTCGTCAGCCTCATCTTGAATTGTGTTTATGTCATCTTAAGACTTGCCTTGATCCTCCATATGCATATTTAGCTGAGGATTTATAACACAAATATGAGTACATTCTGGATGTTGACTCTTTCTGAAGCTTGTCCCTTCCATTCTTCACCAGGAGATGCAGACCTGAGCTAAGGTGTGTGCTTCAATTGGGTGGGTGTCATGTTGGAGATGAGAGTATAGATAGATGAGTGTCGCATGCTAGTCCTCTGCAAAAGCTCTTTTTCCAAGGATAATGTGATATTAATAACTGTTACACATATCTTCTTAGAGATATCTAGCATTCCCCCCCCAATAGCTCCAGAAAACTCACCAGAGCTACAAAGTGAATGGAGCAGTAGTTTATTCTCAGTTGAACACAAGTGTTACAGTACAACTATCTGGTATTCTTGAAGCATAGTTAGGTTCTCAAAAAGGACTCTTTCCCCCTTCCTGCTTAACAGATTCTTGGGGAGAGAGTTGTTGTCTTATAGCTGGGAGTGATGTGGTACATGGTACTATTTTGTCCATTTCGAATCCCTATAGTCTTATTCAGTATGGAGTTTGGATAGTAAGGAGCTCTGTACTTTTGAAGCACTTATTAAAGAACATTTTTTCCCAGAGCCTGCCTATTTACATTTTTATTTTCTATTTTGCCCCCATATTCAGCACAACAAGGTCACAACAATATTTTTTTTGAAAGACAAATTAGTTGTTTCTTTTCTTTAATGTTTTATTTATTTCTGAGAGAGAGAGAGAAAGAGAGAGAGAGACAGTGTGAGCAGGGGAGGGTCAGAGAGAGATGGAGATACAGAATCTGAAGCAGGCTCCAGGCTCTGAGCTGGCTCACAGCACAGAGCCCAACACGGGGCTCGAACCCACGAACCGTGAGATCATGACCTGAGCCGAAGTCAGACGCTTAACTGACTGAGCCACCCAGGCGCCCCAAGGTCACAACAATATTGTTTACGATGAGATCTGGAATTAAAGAGTTTTGTTTTATTTGAGCTGGAGAATTTTTGTTTGTTTTGCTCTAACCACTTGGTGGATGATAGCAGTGCATCATGTGCCAGTTCTCTCTGCTCTTAGCTTTGACCTTGTTGCAAATCAGACACATTCAGAAGCTTTACTGCTCTTGCAACTTAAATGAGTTAATGTATTTAATCACTTGTTCACTGAAATCTTTCTGTTGGAAGAGGATGACTTCATTGAAATTTCAGTTGTGGAATTAACAAAACACCAGAGGATCTAGAAGTCCCATTGAGTCTAAGACCTGGCATGAAAGACCTCTGCCATATTTGAAGCTGGGGAAAGCTGGAGAACACTCTAACATTTATTTTCAATAAAAAATTCTTTAGGGAGAAGTATAGACATTTGACAAATGGAGGAAGTTCTATAATCTCCGTGAGTTTTGGTAATGTGCCATCGTGAGCCAGTTGTTTGCAGTGTGCTGCAATTTCTGGTCACTACAGAAATTGGACACACTGGACAGTACAGTGTGCTGATTTCTGGTCACTATGTGACTTTGTGGACCACCACATTTAATTCATTGTTCCATATTTCTATGAAATGCTTCCTAAAACTCATTCTGACCAAGACCAAAAATTTTTTTTTCACTTTCCATGGAACATAGCTCTTAGTCACACATTCTTTAGTGTCTGACTAGAAATCCAGGTAATAATGGAGATGTTCCCTTTCAAAAGATAATATTTAGTATCTTTGTATTTCATACAAAGTATGAATGTATCAACGTATTTCATACAGTATGAATATTTCAAGTAGTTTGTAGGTATCTCTATAGTGTTATTGGTCTATAATTTGTTTATTTAATTCTTATGTAGCACTTTGGAATCACTCCAGGAAGTTTAATGCTGATAAGAACCTCATGAGGTAAAAAAATGAATACCTTTTAAAAATGATGAATATTAAGGAGTTTTTTCTTATAGGAGGAGATATGGGAATGTAGGAATTTTGAATCATTTCTAATTCTAGAAATTTTAGTGGTTAGGTGTTTGAATTGAAATAGTAAATATAACATAGATGAAGTCCTTCTAAGGTTTTGCTACATTAAAAATATGAGCAGTAGATGTGGAAGAAGTAGTTTGTCATGAGGCCTAAAATCTAATGGTATAATATGGTATTATGATTTGACTTTTGTTAAAGTTCAAAGGGGAAATTTTTAGTACCTGCATAGGAATAAACAGTTTATTTTGTGTGGGTATGTTTCCAGGTGCATTTCCATTTTCTGGTTTAAAATTAGATATTTATGAAATATGTACTTCATTAAAATATGGTTTGTGGGACATGGAGATTTTGAAGCTATTTCACAGACAAATATCTTAAGATTAAAAAGGGTTTTCTCAATTAAAATTTGAAGTCAAAGTAATTTCATGTATCACCAAGGATCTGTTAAACTTTTTTTAAAAGAATGTTTTTAACATTTATTCATTTTTGAGAGACATATAGTGTAAGCAGGGGAGGGGCAGAGAGAGAGGGAGACAGAATCTGAAGCAGGCTCTAGCTCTGAGCTGTCAGGACAGAGTCCTATGCAGGCTTTGAACCACTAACCATGAGATCATGACCTGAGCCAAAGCTGAATACTTAACCAACTAAATCACTCAGGTGCCACAGGTCTATTAAACTTTTAAAGCTATGTCTGTAATTTTTTCCAAACATTTTGTTATGAAAAAATTTTGAACACATAAAAATATTGAAATAATCATATAGCAAACATCTACATACACACCACATTTAATCTTCTCTTTTCATCTTACTGTATTTGCTTTATCACCTCTTTGTCCATTTCTCTAGCCTCTAGTGAATAGATTATCCAACTTATTTTTTATGCATTCCAAAGTTGTAGACCTAAGTATATTTCATTCAGAAACACTTCAACGAGCATATCATTAGCTAGTGTTCAATGTTTATTTGATTCTTTTTTCAAGGTAAAATTAGCATACAATGAAATGTATAAATCTGAAGTGTTTCATTCATTGTATTTTGACAAATGTCTATTTGCATAACTAAACCCCTTATGGACATAGAGCGTATTACTGTCACCCCAGAAAGTGCCTCTTCAAATCAATCTCTACACCCACTCCCCAGAGACAACCACTGTTCTGATAGTATTTTCCTTCATAGATTATTTTTTTCCTCTAGAATTTCACATTAATGTAATCATATGTTATGTGTAAACCGTCTTTCCCTTAGTGTAATGCTTTTAAGATTCATTCATGTCCCATTCTCGGTGGCTCATTCCTTTTTACTGCTGAGTACTATCCCATTGTAAGGATATACCATTTGCTTATCCATTCTTGTGTTGATGGACATCTGGGCTGCTTTTTGGCTTTTGGCTGTTGGGAGTAAAGCTGCTGTGAACATTTTTGCAAAAGTCTTTTTTTTATATTTATTTATTTTTAGAGAGTGCAGAAGGGGTAGAGAGAGAGGGAGAGAGTGAATCCCCAAGCAGGCTCCACCATGGAGCTGGATGTGGCTCAAAACCAGAACCATGAGATCATGAGCCACATCGGGCTCCACGGTGGAACCTGCTTGGGGATTTCACGAACCATGAGATCATGATCTGAGCTGAAGTCAAGAGACGCTCAACTGACTGAGCGACCCAGGCGCTCCTTTGCAAAAGTCTTTGTTTAGATAGAGCTGTTAGGAATGGACTTGCTGGTGCACATCTAATTTAAAAATGGAATTTAGCTATTGAAAAAGTTATTTTATATATATATAAGTTTTTTTTTTTTTAATTTTTTTTAATGTTTTATTTATTTCTAGGAGAGAGAGAGAGAGAAACAGTGTGAGCAGGGGAGGGTCAGAGAGAGAGGGAGTCACAGACTGAAACAGGCTCCAGGCTCTGAGCTGGCAGTCAGCACAGAGCCCGACGCGGGGCTCGAACCCACGAACCGCGAGATCACGACCCAAGCGAAAGTCGGACACTTAACCGACTAAGCCACCCAGGCGCCCCTATATATAAGTTATTTTGATCATGCTTATCACTGGCCTGTATTTCATTTTTAACTTATACCCTTTCCATTTCCATTTGTTACCATCTTAGGCCAGGTGGTCATACTCCATTTCTAGATTATGGCCATTTAGCTGGCTCTCTTGCCTCTAGTTGCTTCCACAGTTAAATCCATCCTGCACAAAGCTTCCACATGAAAATACGTTTTGACACTTTAGTCTCCTATTGAAAAATCTCCAGTGGCTTGCTGTTGTTGTCTACTGTGTAGTTTCAAAGGCTTGTAAATCCCTTTCCACCTGGTCTTATTTGTTATCCCTTTTCAACATTAAGCCTGTATGGTCCTTCCTGGCTTTGCTTTTACTGGTTTTGCTCCTAGTGTTCCAGCCTTGAATATTGTTTGCCTCTTCTTCATCTCCCCAAGTCCTTAGAGTTCAGAATTCCACAACTGGGTTGTGGGGCTTCCTCTAGGCAAGGACCATGTCCACTGTTTTTATATTCCAATGAATACCTGTCATGTGCTACAGACATAATAGACATTTGCTCTGTATTTACTAATTTGTCTGGTACTGATGATTGCAAATGAACCTGTTTTTTCAGTAAGTCTTTTAAAATTAGTAGGGTTTATATTTAGAAAATTATTGGATACAATAGTTTTAAAAATATTTTTTTTTTATTTTTCAGAGGCGCCTGAGTGGTTTAGTCTGCTGAGTGTCTGACTTCAGCTCAGGTCATGGTATCATGCTTTATGAGTTTGAGCCCCACATCAGGTTCACTGCTGTCAATGCAGAACCTGCTTCAGAACCTCTGTGCCCATCTCTCTCTGCCCCTTCCCTGCTCATGCTTGCTGGCTGGCTGGCTCTCAAAAATAAATTAAAAAATATTTATTTTCAAGTTACACTAGTATAGTTTCAAACTCTATGAAATATGTGTAACAATTAGAAAAATGTACTCTGATGTACATCATAATTACATTCTAGTAAAACCATACGGAGTGAGTTGTTTATGATAGGTGTGCATATCAAACAGTGGAAGGCTTAGTGTCAACCCTTTTCTTTTTTTCTTAACTTTTAAATGTTCTTTTTGTATTTATTTTTGAGAGAGCGAGCACGAGTGGGGTAGGGACAGAGAGAGAAGGAGGTAGAGAGTCTGAAATGGGCTCTGTGCTGATAGCAGAGAGCCCGATGTGGGGCTCAAACTCCAGAACCAAAATATCATGACCCGAGCCAAAGTTGAACATTCAACTGACTGAGCCATGCAGGTGCCCCAACCCTTTTCTTTTCATGTTTAATGGACTGCTGTAAAACGTGCTATACATATGAGGTACTTGCCCTCTTATGTCAGCGTGCTACATTGTTACTGCAGATGCACATAGAAATGGTGTGAGTCTTTGGGCTGAGTGACTTAGTTTGTCACTCCATAAAGTGCATGCTGCTCCGTACTGCTAAGCTGTACCGGTTGTCTGTGTTTACTGTGACACACTGGACATAGAGGCGCTACAGTTTTGAGATAAAGGTGACTGGCTCATTGCTTGCTTCCTTGGAGAGCTGAGCTTCTGTCCCTACTCTTTTGGACTTGAGCTCTCTTCTTAGCTGTCAGTGTATCTGTAGCTCTGTATCCTAAACACTAGAATTTCTGGTACTAGAAGTGGTCACTACTACTGTATCCTTTTCTCTTGACTGCAGATTTCATCACAGTTGTTCACATACTCTGCCACCCTTTCCCTCTTACATGGATTCTCTATTTTTGGGGGGCTCTTCATTATCCTCTCACTTCTTCCAGTCTTGGCATTTTATGTGAAGTTGCTCTCCCTTTCCATACCTTGGCAGGCAGTAAAATCACTCCTTTCTTTTTGCATTTTGAAGTGGTCAGAGCATTGAGTGCATTGCACTTCCCTGCTCTGGTTTATATTGCCAGGTATATGGGGTTGTTTTTTTGTACTGCCAAACTTTTCGTTTCTTCTGGGCTTGAAATTTTATTGTATAATGTTAGTGTTGGCATAAAGGTATTATTGTTACCACCGTGTATTACAATATTACAAGGATGTATTTTGCTCCACAGTTATAATTAAATCTAGAATATAATGTGGCAATTAGCTGTGGGCTTAACTCTAAAATACCGCGTGGCATATTTAAGAATGGTTTTTATTTTGGTAATAGCATTATAATAAGAATCTGGAGAGGATCTTATATCATTCTGGTATAGCTTTATATTGTTTACTATTGAAATAACTCTAAGATTGATATGTGCATACCCTTAATTAATTTTTCTCAACAGTTTACTTAAAATTTATCTCTTGATATATAGGTCCCAAGGAATCCTGATATCCCAAATCCAGCTGTGGCTCAAAGAGAGGAGCAAAAAAAGATTGATGGAGCTGAATCTCTTACACCAGAAGAGACTGAAGAAAAAGAAAAACTTCTCACACAAGTAAAATATTTCAAGTGGCTGAAGTGCTTCTAATTAACCAGTAGAAAAAGAAAACAGATCACATTTACCTCTTATTATATGGGCTGATTACCTCTTATTATATGGGCTGATTAAACACATCAACAACACTCAGGGCTATTTTGTAAACATATATTTAGATCAGATATTCCTATTTTTTGTCCTGTTTGTAGAATACATGCATTTGGAAATGCTAGAGAATACATAAATGCAACATATAAGCATCAGTTATTACTAGGAAGACATATTTTATCAATTATAATAAAATCAGTTAATCCACATATGAAGCTTGTTAGTAATTATGAGCATATTCTTGAAAGTTTAAATTTATATTATTGTTTGTGAATTGTCCTCTGAAATTATACTCTACTAATCTTTTATTAGAATAATTTTGTAATTATCAAAGTGCTTTTTATCCTTTCTTGGAAAGAACGTTAATAAAACAATGAGAGATTTCTGAATCTGTAATGTGATTATTGTATAATTAAAAGCTAATAGTTATTAAATAGGGAACATTTTCATTTGAACAAAGTATTAATGCTTTCTGGCCATTGTTGCTTTAAAGAGTTTTATGAGTATAGAAATAATACACAAATAATCTGTAGAAGATAAAAAAAAGTTACAGTGTAAAAGACCCTTGTAAGATAATAAACAAACATACTGTGTGATACCACCTTAGTATAGAAGTTGCTAGCAAGATTTATTTATTCAAGAAATTCTTTTGAAAAATATGCAAAGCACAGTACTAGAAAAGTTGGCCACATTAATTATTGAAAGATAGTTTTTATATTTTTATCTTATTTATCATATAGATCTTTATTATGATGTGTAATTTTACTGAATGAATTTTTACAGAGTATATTCATAAGTTTTGGAGCCAAATGCCTGGAAGTCATAAAGTTTAGTTTGAAAATGTAATTGCTTTGGCTGAGTATTAGGGCTTACCACAGAATAAAATAAAATATGTAAATATTCATGTTGTATTTTCACAATTTATTTCCTGAACACAAAAATAAAGTTCTAGTCTTAGAATGTTACTTGGTTTGTAGTATATGGTGAATATATAGTATATTTTGAGTATACAGTATCAACAGAGAAATTGCTTTAGTTTGTAATTAGAAGTAAAGTCAATTTTTTTTTGGTTTCTCCTAGTAGTTGAATTCATTTTTAGACATCTTTCTCTGGTGCCTTAAATAATTAATCTTAAAAAAAATCATGGCAAAGAAACAAAATGTGGGGTCACCTGAAATCTTCATCAACTAAAAGCTAGGGATAGAGTTTTGAACTGCCAGGGATATCACATTTTTATGGATTGGGACATAAGGAGTAGAAAACAAATTCTTGGTTTTATGACTTCAGAGACATGCTAATGATACCAGAGATTTAAAACACTGGTTATACTTTTCTATCTGTTAATAAAGAAATCGAGTGGGACCATTAATATTCTGTTTATACAGATTCTATTTATGAATACAATTTTGAATAGAAATTATTTATTCACAGTGTAGTTGACCCTTGAACAATGTGGGATTAGGGGTGCTGACTGCCCATGTAGCTGAAAAATTTGCTGTATCTTTTGACTCCCCCAAAGCTTACCTACTAATAAATAGCCTACTGTTTGCTGGGAGCCTTACTGCTAACATAAATACCTGATTAACATATACTTTTTATGTTACATGTACTAAATACAGTATTCTTACAATACAGTAAGCTAGACAAGAGAAAATTTTATTAAGGAGATTATAAGGAAGAGAAGATACATTTACAGTGCTACAACGTGTTTATCAAAAAAATCCCCAAAGGTCACCTGTAACTTGGAATGCTATAAAGAGTACAAAATATTTTCTGCATTCTTATTTTTCCCTCTATGTTTTTTTGGATTTAATGCAGCCGTATTCCTTTCTTAATTTACATGGGAACAGATCTGAAAAAAACTGTTGATGTGCTTGATAAGACTTTGTTTTTCTATTAGCATCTTTATATCAATGCATTTGTATTTTTTGTAGGCATCTGTAAAATATAGAATTAAAAACTACACAACTTTTTTGGAACTATAAATCCATTTTTAGTACTTAGAAGTATATCTATAAAAGCAGTTATTTTTTTTTTTTAATTTTTTTTTTTTTTTTAATTTCTAGGGAGAGAGAGAGACAGCGCGGAGCAGGGGAGGGTCAGAGAGAGAGGGAGTCACAGACTGAAACAGGCTCCAGGCTCTGAGCTGGCAGTCAGCACAGAGCCCGACGGGCGGCTCGAACCCATGAACTGCGAGATCATGACCTAAGCGAAAGTCGGACGCTTAACCGACTAAGCCACCCAGGTGCCCCGAAAAGCAGTTATTTTTATAATACTCAACTTCTGATTCCAAAAAAACCCCTGGGATTTTATAAAGAGGAATATTTTAAGCCTTTCAAACTGTTTTTAATGTATCATTGTAAAACATAAATAGAATAATAAATAAATGGATTTGCTAATTTAACTTCTATTGATGATGTTTAATTTTTTGTTCACAGGGATTCACAAACTGGACTAAGCGAGATTTTAACCAGTTTATTAAAGCTAATGAGAAGTATGGAAGAGATGACATTGATAATATAGCTCGAGAAGTGGAGGGCAAATCACCTGAAGAGGTCATGGAGTATTCAGGTTTGTGTATAACTTTAAACAGTGCTTCATTGTAACCTTATTCATTTCTTTAGTGTCTTTTAATTGTATCATTGTTTAGGGATCTTTTAAACTACTATGAAGATAGTTAACAGTACAAAATGTAATTGTATTTCTATGATTAGATAATAAGATTTACCTAAGTGGGCTACTATTGTCCTTAGCAATTAGCATATAGAGCCAAGTAAAGCCCTAATGAAACAAGGGTAGCATTGACAAAATTAGTTTCCCACCTACCCATGTCTGGAATTTGATCCTCTTCTGGGCAATTCAGATCTGAGACTTGAGGTTCAGAAGATTGAATTTGTGTCTTTCTAGGATATCCTTGAAGTAGAAAATTCCTCTCAAGGAATTTAGGTCCTCAAACACCCTCAAGGTTCCAATCAGCTCCAGAAAGGTCATGGTGGTTCCCATTAACTTGAGGCAAGCTGGAATCGTTTTAAAAAAGACTGCTAGAATAATTTTTTTTTTTTACAAATAGTTTATTGTCAAGTTGGTTTCCATATAACACCCAGTGCTCATCCCCACAAGTGCCCTCCTCCATGCCCATCCCCCTCCCCCTACATCCATCAGCCCTCAGTTTGTTTTCGGCATTCAAGAGTCTCTCATGGTTTGCCTCCCTCTCCCCCACTATTTTTTCCCCTTCTTCTCCCCCACGGTCCTCCGTTAAGTTCCTCCTAATCCTCCTATATGTGCAAACATATGATATTTGTTCTTCTCTGCCTGACTTATTTCGCTCAGCATAACACCCTCAAGAATAAACATTTTTTAAATTTAATTTTAATTTTTAAATTTTCCTAATTAAAAACATTTTCAGTGTTTATTCATTTTTGAGAGGGAGGAATAGAGAGAGAGTGCACGCGAGTGAGTGAGTGCGGGATACGGTCAGAAAGAGAGGGAGATAAAAAATCCAAAGCAGGCTCTAGGCTCTCAGCTGTCAGTGCGGAGCCCGACATGGGGCTCAAACCCATGAGATCATAGCCTGAGCCGAAGTTGGACTCTAAACCTACTGAGCCACCCAGACACTCCCCTTCAATAATTCTTTTGTTTGGTTCTGGAATCCCCTCCATTTCTTACTCAGCTGTATCTTTGGTCTTGAAGCATATACAGTTAATATGAATTCCCATGTCATAGCACATGCAACCTTAGGCTTCCGAAAGAAATCTTAGCAAAATAGGTAATTATCTCTAGCAAGTTTTCTATGTGTAGAATAGGAATTTTCTTACTTACAGATAGGTTGAACTTTCAAATTTAGCCTGAGTTAGCTATTTAGAATCTAGAGCATTTGTTTCCTTATAGATATAATATTACAAAGTATAGGCTTAGGCTTCTATGCTAACCCCTCAAAGCCTACGTAGCTTTAACAATTGAAATTCTGTGTTTTTGCCATGAAAAATAGCTGGGAGAAGACATCACAATACTGATAAATATACCAAAAATTAACACAAGCTAGGAATAGATTTTAATTTATCTGTACCTGTTAGTACTTGAAGAAATCCAGGTTTAATAAGAGAAAAGGCATTTTATCTTTGGAAATCTGAAAGGGTTTCTGGTGATTAGAAAGGAATTTAGAAGCTAATTATATTGGGTTTTTACTTCATATAATACTAAATTTATGAACTTCCTTTTCCTTAATTCCAGTATAGCGTTACTATTACTTGTAAGCTTTATCACCTAAGTTTACGGCATTTGGGGGCTTAGAAAGAGTAAAAATAGGTGAGGAATTCTAACAGTAAGAATAGAATGAAAAGAGCATAAGAGATTTTGTGCAGAGAGATTTTGTGCAGAGAGATTTTCTGAAGTAGAATTTTCCTCAAAATATCTTTAATGTGTATGAAATTGCAAGAAAAGAGGTGATTCAAAAAGATAGCATATCAGATGTTCTCTCACATTTGACACCAGGCCTGGTGGCATGACTAGCTCAGTACAGTTAATTTGGGGCCATATTATAGGGTGGGGAGATTGGAGTGGCTTTATGGAGTTGGTTGCAATAAAGGAAGTGTATATAGTTGGCTGTTTGTCAGTATCTTCTACATAAGCAGGCATTTGTATGTTGAATGAATAAGAGAATACATAAATGAACAAAGGTGCTTATAAAAACCAGAGAGTGACAGTTCCTCATGTGATGCTGAGATGGGTGGTTAATGTCCAGCGCAAAGAGGAAAATGGCCCACTAATGTACCAATTGTGTGCTATGGGCTGAATATTTGTTTCCCCCTCAAATTTAGATGTTGAGATCCTAACCACCAGTGTGATGGCATTAGCAGGTAGGGTTGGGAGGTGATCAGGTCATAAGGGTGGAGCTCTCACAAATGGGATTAGTGCCCTTATAAAAGAGACCCCAGAGAACTCCCTTGCCCTTTCCAGCATGTGAGGACACATTGGGAAGACCATCATCTATGAACCAGGGTGTAGGCTCTCACTGGACTTGGAATCTTCTAGCACCTTGATCTTGGGACTTCCCAGCCTTCATAACTGAGAAATAAATGGTTTTTTTTGAAGCCCCCCCTCAACAGTAAAAATCAGAGAGCACTAACATTCCTTTTGTGATAGGCTCTAAAAATGAAAAATTTGAGAATGTAGAGTATGCCATTAAAAGGCCTTTCACTAGGGCACTTGGGTGGCTCAGTCAGTTGAGCACCTGACTCTGGATTTCAACTCAGGTTATGATCACACGGTCACGGGATCTAACCCTGCATCAGGCTCTGCACTGACAATGCATGGCCTGGTTGGGATTCTCTCTCTCTCTTTGTCTCTCTCTCTCTCTCTGTCTCTCTCTCAATTACATAAACAAATAAGCTTAAAAAAAAAAAAAGACCTTCCAATGAAGTCATAAGATGTGACCTAATGCAGCCAGGTTATTTAGATCATATATGAAATTTGGGTGACTTTGTGGGTTTTTTTGTTTTTTTTTTTAAAGAGAAAAGACTATTTCAAGTAAGTTTAGAAAACAAAATACAGGTTGTAGGAAATATTGTAAGTTTAGTGAGTGGTTCCATTCTCTCCTTGCAAGCAAAAACAGTTCCCTGCCCTTCGCAGATTCTTTCTCTCCCAGTTCACCTCTCTGCGCAACATACCTGCTGAGTTCTGTGGTCCAGGTTGTGCAGATTGTTGTGTTAATCCTCAAATAAGTTATCTAGGTGTACAGGATGGTTTAGTGTTGATCTGGCTGTATTTCATATATGTGAGACAGAAAAAAGACTTCCATGCTGTTCTACCATCTTGGAATCTCCTTAGTGAGTGGTTCCAAAAGTGAAGAGTTTGGGTGACAGGAGCACTCATGTGGCTCTCAAGCGTTCAACTCTTGATTTCAGCTCAGGTCGTGATGTCACGGTTCATGAGATCAAGCCCCACATTGGGCTCTGTGCTGACAGCTCAGAGCCTGGAGCCTGCTTGGGAGTCTCTCTCCCTCTCTCTCTGCCCCTCCCCTGCTCACTTGCACACACACTTTCTCTCAAAATAAGTAAATAAACTTAAAAAAATTTTTGGTAAGAAATTGCTGCTTCGTAAGAAGTTTCAGTGACCCGTTGCTAATGGGTTCCATTTTTGTTTTTGCTTGCTAGGAAGCTGTGTTCTCTAAGTTTATATGGCCACCCTTTCTCCTATTTCACTTCATGTGTTTGGTCCCTTCTATATCATGTTTGAATTAAAGCATAGCTTAAATTAGTGTCTGTAATATCTTTTAAAATTCTAGTCATTTGAGATTGATAATTTGAAATTCTATAATGTTTCATGAAAAGAAATTCACTAATCTGAAACCTTCTTGTTGAGGTCTTCTAATTTTTTTAAATATTTAATTTTGAGAGAGAAAGGCAGACAGCGTGAGCAGGGAAGGGGCAGAGAGAGGGCGATAAAGATTCCAAAGCAGATCCAGGCTCTGAGGTGTCAGCTAGAGCCCGATGCAAGGCTTGTACTCACGAACTATGAGACCATGACCTGAGCCAAAGATGGATGCTTAACCGACTGAGCCACCCAGGCACCCCGAGGTCTTACTTTTAAATAAAAAATTAGGGATATTTAATAATTGAACATGTATACATATATAGATGAATCTGAAACTTGAGGGGTTTTTTTACATGATTTTTTTTTTTTTATTTCTAGGAGAGAGAGAGAGAGACAGCGTGAGCAGGGGAGGGTCAGAGAGAGGAGGAGACACAGACTCTGAAATAGGCTCCAGGCTCTGAGGTGGTAGTCAGCACAGAGCCCGACGCGGGGCTCGAACCCACGAACTGCTGCGAGATCATGATCTAAGCGAAAATCGGACGCTTAACCAACTAAGCCACC